>JAVXUP010000782.1:0-350277 GCA_033070095.1 Escallonia herrerae | reverse complement strand
AGGTCAGGACGAAACCGAGCAATATCCTTACATAGCGGAAGTAGTAGTCAGACAATCAATAAAAGAAACGATGGCCTGTCTGTCTCTCTCTGTCTCAGTGTATATAAACACACACACACACACACACATGTATATATGACTTACCTTAACCAAACCAAACAAAATGTCAGTTGATAGTGTTCTTTCATGAGCCTCATCCACCATCACCACACTGAAAATTTGAAGGATTAATAAGTACCTATGCCACCTTATTTGCAATAGCACTATTTCAGTCTAAAAATGTAGCACACCTGTAACTTGAAAGATCAGGTTCACCAAGAAATTCTCGCAGTAGCATTCCATCTGTCATATATTTCAGGACAGTTTTATCTGAAGTGCAATCTTCAAAGCGGATTGAGTAGCCAACCTGACAGACAAGAGAATGGTTAGTTCGGCCTAAAACCTAATATGGCAAACATATAACAAAATGAGTAAAAATGAAAGAAAAAGGCCCTCAAATCGCCCATCTAGTAAAACATCTAAGAACCACCAAACGCCACATCAACGGATTCCATAGTCTTAAAATCCATATAACTGGAGATATTGCCAATTTGCACTCACAGTTGGTTGTTCTCAGAGCACATGAACAAATAAAAGAGTATGTTCTTAAACCACCCGATCACGTAAACATAATATGCTACACATTCTTGAGAAATTCACAGCAGGGTGCTAGTTTGATACAGCTATATAGTAAAGGGTACCTCGTGCCCAAGTTTGACCCCCATTTCTTGAGAAACTCGAGCAGCAACGCTCATAGCAGCAACTCGTCGTGGCTGGGTGCAACCAATCTGCAAAATAGCAAAAAACTGTAATCTCAGTTCCAAAAGGTTCCTTGCAACAGAATGTTAGATTTCATGACCAAATCATCACATTGAATATTGAACAGGGACACCCTTCTTTTGTCAAAAATTTAGGGTTACCATATAGTGATGTACTAATTACATCAGCGTGAAGTAAACTTAGCCTGGTTATCCATCCTAAAATCGTCTTGATCACACATATACCATGGGTGGATTTAGCCGTTCCCGCACCAAGTAACCATAAATATCTCCAAATTTGCAATAGCAAGTTACTATTAATCTTCAAAAAAAAAAAACAATGATAATATAGAAGGTAGACTTAAATACAACCAGCCAGGAGGAGTTCCTGTTTTTAAAATCAAGTTAACCAAATCTCAAGAAGAATTTTGTTCTGATAGATAACAAGAAATAGTCATAAAACACCCGAAAAACGAAAGAAAAGAGAACACGAGGAGAAAACTTTAAGTTCCAGACACTCTTGTAAGTGGCACTATCATCAAATTCTTCTATTGACTAGGCCATTTTAGATTTGCTGATCTCGATATGCAGCATATAGAACAGCAAAAGTCCGATGACAAGAAGGACCAACATAGAAAAGTCTTACTTCTCCTCCATTTTGCTTTCTTCTCTATTTCTTTCTCCTTCTTTTTGTTCTCTCCTTTTTCTTTCCACAAAACCGTTTATCTGAAAACTTGGCAACTTTGCATTGATAAAATTCTATCAACACTATATTGTCGAAAAATAGCAACTCAAATGAGTTTGCAATACACAGAAGAACATCAACTTTATCGCCAACATGTATCTTGTCCATTTACTTCCATTGTCGACAGAGCACAACTTGCAGATGACACTAGGTGGTGAACCTTCTTATTTGTTGCAACCCAAGTAACCAAAAAACCTTTCAGCATGAGAAACCCAAAGGAGGTGGGTCCACTATCATTTTCACTACTTTGCATACTTTTTGCTCTTTGTTGGTAAATCATACTTCAGCCCCATTCAGCAACCCGTGATTAACAACCAAAGCCAACCCAAAAGGAAGGGCAAAACAACTTTTCACAAGTTAACTAATATACCACAAAGTAACAGTGCAAGCAACCATTAATAGCAAGCTATCACTGAGGAACATGATGAATGAAAGAGAACTTGTACCTTTCCGCGTTTTGTGTACCCGCCCTCATGAAGATATTGGGGTATCTGAGTCGTCTTTCCAGAACCCGTCTCTCCAACAATGACAAGCACCTAAGAAAGTGGATAGTTAAAACCACAATCTGGGCATATATCCAGACAGATTCAGAGGTTTGAGGAACATAAATTTCAAACGCAACACTCAAAGAATATTCAAACCACCTGATGATCGTGAACTGCTTGAAGCAAGGCATCTCGGTAGGGATAGACAGGCAAAGTTTTTCTATCATCCTGAAAGGCATGGAAAATAGGTGAGAAACATATAACACTAGTCTGTGACATATTGTTATGTCCCCACCACATAATGTTATTTCTCAAGCACTTTCATACCATGCCAAATTATAGAAATTAAGGATATAGCAATAATATCACAATATCGACATATATCTTGAACCATGTACGCTCTGATTGGAGATAGACTGGTCGACGTTTGTTACCGATTAAAACAAAAAAGGAGATAGGTAATGCGCACCTGAAGTTTCTCAAATGCTGACTCAGCCATCGATTTCTCAAACTCAGCAGATGAATCGTCTTCAAACTGCAAGTAAGAGAGAGAAATTCTTAAATGAGAAATTCCATTAAGACCTTCGAACATAATACTATAAGGAAAAAAAAGGAACTGTACATACATTAACACCATCCATCATCCCATCCTGTATGAACTCAATCTGATCCTCAAACACAAACCTATCCAAAAACAAATACATGAAAAGTAAAAAGTTGTGTGCTTACTAAATGTATCACCCCGTCTGCATAAGTTCACAGGTCTAAATATCTTAGCTGAGAATTTTACCAATAGAAAGAAATGCACTGAGAAGGGGAACAAAAATACAAAGAGAAATACAATTAACCAACATAATAAGGGGGCAGAAACAAACGCACAAAAAGTCACATAAGACTTACTTATAGTCATCAGATATCTGCTTTCTATCTTTTGAACCGAATTTGAGAGTTGCCTTCCCTGCAATATCACAACTCCAGAATTAGAATGTTGAATATTGTGAAATATTGTAGGCAACGAGAACATATCAACCAACAGATACCAATCTGGTGATCTTCCCATGCTTCTTGTTCTGCAAATGGGTTCATTTTATCCCCTGCATTTTGGTCTCTGGAAGAAAAAGAATACGTCTTAACCGCAAAACTGAATGGACTTTTCAGAGAATAATGGTTTGTGCAGTAACTGTGACCGTGTGCGGATGATCGTGACAGATGTAAATACTTGCTCCTTGTGATACCAACTGACCTGTAACGCTCCATAGCCACAGCAAATCTCTTCTCCTGATTTACACCACCTTCTTGATCATAAGCAGTGGGCATCCTATACTGCAATAGAAAAAGTTTGGGAAAGTGAAATGGAAGATAACATAGGAATAAAAACAAAAAGAAAGAACATATAAAATGATTTCATCGTATTTTTTCACGCTTACAAGTATGTCTCTAGATAAAAACGCCTATGTCGAAATTTGGTCTATTTTTTCTCTTAGCTCTCTACTTCTCTAGACATTGTTAGAAAGCTGAGATCTTTGCACAATACAACCATTTTCAACTTCTCCAGTGTTTTCTTTCCTCTGCCAATCCCTCTTGCAGCCTCAAATGGATGAGATGAAAATGCTTTTCAAACAAAGCTTGCCAAAGCAGCCTTGGTTTTTTATAGGGGTTGAGATTTGGGAGAGCCCGCACGAGCAATCCCCTTTTTTCTCTAAATTACATTACTATATGTGTGTGCGTGTATTTCTTCCCCACGCATTTAGGAAAATCCCGAAACCATCAGACATCATGCTTTGCTTGCGTAAGAGATTGTGATTGCCTTATGAAACCCATGAAATCATAAGTACCTACTTTTGCTAGCCCTTTTGGGGGAGGCTTTGCCCCGTGATTGGGCCTCGGACGTGGGTCATTATACTAGATCTCAGACAAAGCAATACCAATGCACATACAAGAAAGGTCTAGCATAGATGCAGTTTTAAACAGGAAAAATATTGAGTATAGGCTTTCATTTCTGTTTCTTGTGTTTCATAAGTTTCAGATGACTGCTTCCGGTGGAACTTTCATTGGTTGAGGCAGCTTTCTACTGCATATAAGCTGTTTGCCATACCTAAGTTGGCACCCTTCACGGCAGCTACCAGCTTTCTTCTTCAGCGGAATCCCTCAAGGGATTGGCATGAGCAGCTCTGGCTTCTACGGAATGGGAGTGGAGCCATTCCTGCTACGAGACTGACTATGCTATTCTAACTCGCCTTGTATTCAATGATGTAAAGCCGACTTGAAGGTGACCACTATCCCATACCACCTCACTACTATAATAGCCGGCACTAGAAATTTCACCAGTGTACATAGAGGTAAACCAATTAAAACAAACAAGTGTTAAAGACTCGTCCAATATGCAAGGAAAGTTGAAGCTGAGGAGCATCTTCCTTCAAAAGGCAGCAGCTTCCACTCCCTAAAATATGCGGGTACTTTTGCTTTCAAGCTCGTGGTAGTTAAGTTTCACAACTTATCTTTGTTTGAAGTTATATGATCAGGAAAGCAGTGTGTCATGTAACGTCTCCCCATCCTCCCAAATTTTATATACTAAAGCAAGCAAACCAACTAAGAACAGAGAATCAACTTAGCTATCATTTGCAGAGTGTTTAACTCAGATTCGCATGACTAGCCACTTTAGAGGAATAGTAAGGCCAAGTTGGCTTACATGTGTATAAGTGATGACTCGCGCTCTCTCATCTCTTCAGATGGAACATGAAAAGTTGAAGGCTGAAAATAATGTGTTCACCTTCCATCAGGTGTGAACTTCAGGCTTGGCCTCCATTTTTTTCATGTTCCATCTGAAGAGATAGAGAGCGAGAGTCATCTCTTATTCACATGCAAGCCAACTTGGCCTTACTATTCCTAAAGTGGCTAGTCATGCGAATGTGATCTAAACACTATAAATCATAGCCAAATTAATCATCTATACTCAGTGGTCCAGAATAGTTGGGTTTCGCCGTAAAACCTTGTTACTTGGCTCTGTTTGAAAATGTTTTGGTTTTCAGTTTTTTCTCCACTGGAAAAAAAAAAACGCGCTTGGCACACAGTTTTCTTTTTTTTTTCCTTCAATTTTGAAAACCAGTTAAAACAGGGCGGCTGTTTTCCCATTTAGGAGTTTTGGGTTTTCAGTTTTGGTTTTTATTTTGAGACCACCACCACCCTCCCACCGCCACAGTCACTGCCTGCCGCCGGCCACCACTGGCGACCACCGCCACCGCAACCACCACAAAAGAAAAAACTGGGAAATCAAAAACTGGATAATCAACCAAAAAGAAAAACTCAAAATAAAAACTGGGTAATCAAACACCCATTTGTTTTTGTAAAAAATAAAAACTAAACTAGTTTTGGTTTTTGTTTTTTGGAAAAAGAAAACCAAAACTGGAAGCGATTTCAAACGCTACCTTAGTTGACGTTATTTCTGGTTTTAATAAAAGGGCATGTTTCATTAATTGGTGATGTATTGTTATTCATATATCTCTACATTAATGTAATATGACTTTTGTGTATACATAGACTTATACACGGATGATATAAATCTTGTGATACATATGATAGAAAAAAAGGGTTTTCACAACCTTAGATGAATTTACAGAAATCATCTAATAGGTCGTAGGGCTTAGTGAGATGGTTTATCTTGACCATAAAAATCGAGACTTCGAGTTGAGAACTAGTGCACCAGTGTAATGCACTGAGCGGGATCAATGTGAACAATATTTTATCGTATTACTGTTTGATAATGTAATTTCTCATGATGATGCTAGTAAGTGAAAATCAGTAATTCTGAGATAGTAATGAACTCAAATTCATAATATACATTGCTTTAATATTCCAACGAGTGCAATTCTTTTATAATGATCAATAGCTCAGCTATTGGGTAATGGGTGCTAGTGATCTTGAGAACATGATCTATTGTCATGAAGTTCCACATCATCTTTTGAGAATATGATATTCCCTTAAGTTAATCCACCGTTGATAATAAAACTTGGCCAAGTCTCCTAGTAAGGTATATAACTAGAAGGTTAATTTTAGATCTGAATCAATAGATGATTAAGGTTATGAATTGTGTACTTTAAGGATTAGTTACAACTGTTTGCACTACCACAGTAACTAACTTTGAGATATTTATGAATTTCTTGTAGAGGGAAACTTCGAAGATACTTAGTAAAAAGGGCTTAAACAATAATTACTGGATTAGAGTGCAATTACGGTTATTTAGTGGTGTTAACTATAATTAATAGGTTCTGAATAAGGTTATGAGAATGAGATAACCTTATGATTTTAGAATCCTATTGTAGCTAAGAAAGGAAACCCTAGAGGATCCTCCTCGTAGCCTTAATTATGACCAGATTAGAGACATGAAGATTAGACTAATCATGTTTTTTTTAGTGCATCAGAAAGCAATTTCGTTCTTCTCTCTTAGAATAAGCTTTGTGAAAGGTAGGGTTTTGGGTGGCAAGCTTGTAGTCCACTCCCAAGGTCCTGCAAGGTCATAGGAGGGAAGATCTAAGGAGAAGCTCAATGCATAGTAGTCCAGTCCTGCTAGATCAGCCAAAGTTGGTTAGTTCTTTTTTTCAGTTTTGTTTTAGATATTATCATATTCATGTAAAACCATAATTAAGATCGAGGGGCAAGTACCATAATTGAGATCGAGGGGCAAGTATTGGTTGTTAATATTCTTAAACCTATACTTTTTCAGAATTTTCCAACAAGAACTCCAATTAGAAACCTTAAGCAGAACAACAGAAACGATAGCTAAGATAATCGTCTATACTTGGTGGTTAGGCACAACCTTAACCAACTCATTGTTTCCATTATTCTTTTCACCTGTTTGTATACACTACTTGTCAAAGAAACGTATGCATACAGATCTGTCAATGGTTGAGTTTCGAGTTCTGGGTATAATTAGCTGTACACAGCCTAATCCTGCTATGGCTTAAAGGCTATTTCCTTATTTTGAACTTGTGCCCTCCAGGTCATAATGAAAGGATTTTACCGCTGCGCCAAGACACTTTAGAAAACTAGAAAAAAAAAAGATATATCTGCAACAGTAACAAACCAACAATAATCCCAAGGAATAACCAAAAAAAAGCATAATAGATTTGAACTTATATCCTAGCAAGCACAAAAGCAATTACCGTGGTCAAAACTAGATCAGCACAAGTATTCATGGAAACTACAGGAGAAAATCTTTTTTTATACATATCAAAGAAGCATTGCTGATTACCTCAGTTACGTTATCATCCTCTTCAGAACGCTTCTTAACAAGATCGTATATTTGTTTCTTGTATCTGCCAATACAATGCATATTAGTAATCCACGACCAACAATCTGCTGTATACCAATACTCCACAGTTATGTAAGCATCTTCACAGTGCATATGGACTCTTCAGTAAGTATATTAGCGTTGGACACCCAGACACATGGATAAGGGTGTGGGATGAGTGTGTGAGACATTTTTATCTCACATCCCACTAATATGCAGGTGTAACTGTAGAAAATGCAATGATGTAAAGATTCCTTTTCTTTTTTTTTTTTTTCATTTTTTGTATCTTATAAAGTTTCTTTCATTTCATAGTGTGGAAAATGAGAGATGTTCCCAATTTTTCAAATCTGTTGTAAATAGAACACCAAATTAAGGTGAAGTCGGGACCTAAAGAATCGAATGGGACGATACATAGACAAGTAAATCCCTCAGCAATTGCAAGGTACTCTTTTTAATTAAGTATAGGATTCATCATTCGAGGGGAAGTAGACTAGTCAAGAATTTCAAGTTTCATCAATGTCCAGACTTGGAAATGAGATAAACTCAATTCCAAATACTACAAGCATATTGATGTACACATGGAGAAATTGCCTCATTTATCTTCTGTTTCGTAAGTATCATAAGGAGGACTTATCTACAGCAAAGTTCCATAAATAGATTTGGTAGCTAAAATTTAGGCTGTGACTATGGGGTATTCACCGCATAGAAAAAAATGTGTTACTTTGCTGAGTGCGCAGCAACTTGATAGAAAAGATGGAAGAGAACCAAGACTTGGCTTCAGCTAAAAATTAGTTGGGCAAGGTATGGAATAAAAGGAAGCTAAAATAATCCCATACATGAGAGCCTACTTCACATATAAAATCTAAATGGAGTTTAGAGTGAAGCATACAAATGGGGGAAAAAAACTAAAAAAAATGGAACAACTGATAATGCGTATGACAATGTAAATAAACTCAACTACAGGGTATAATATAGGAAAAACTGAAATAGCTTTAACAAATGAAAATAAATATTACGAGCAATGTGTTGTTTAATAACCTGATCTCACGCTTTTCTGTTTCAGTCAAGTTGACACCCTCAAATAGATACTGCTCGTCCACTATCTCATCTCTGGAATTGACACAAGTGTGAAGAATTACAATAAAAGATCATATTCAAACAAGCTATATAATTTGCTATCCTTCAAGTCAAATACCGGCAAAAGTAAAATGTGATTTCCACACCTGATTTCTTCCAGTTTCTTTTGCTCCCTTTTCTTTAGATACTCCTGTCTTGAAACCTTCCTGGAAGAGGGACATAAAAACAAACAGCATATGATTTAGTAGATACAAGAGGAGCATCAGACACTGAATCAACATATAGTATGTAGACTAGTGATGTACTGCGAGAATAACATATCACTATCAGCAGAAATAGGGCAGTGAAAAGGATCATAATCTATCTAACGTCATATTTGACATCCTACAGCTTCTAATTTGTATAGCCCAACATTAGTTCACCATTTTTTTTATCAAGACAAGGTATTAGTAGTCCAGTATAACCTTGTCCAGAGTCCTTTAACCACAAACCCGACATTGCTTTCAGAAGTTTGACCAGCGAGCCAACTGCCGGAAAGTATATATCTCCCTTTCTTACTTCGTTCTTACACAAATAATTCAAAGAAGGCAATCAAGCTGCATCAAGACTGAGGGACCGTATCCTAATCACATCCACTCTATATATGGTTCAATTGTGGTTAGGAATTGCTATTACCGTTGCATCAGGGGACAATTGCTGAGAGCACTGATGCTAAGGTTGTTTCTGCTGTAACTAAGAGCACCTCCAGCAGAAAAAAGGGGGGGAATTTGCTAAAAAATTAAGCCTTCTGAAAGACATGACTCGCACCTAAATATTCAAAAAATCAAAAACACTCTTCTCAATAGGTATTTCAAGCAGTCCCAGTCAACATCCTAAACAGAGTCAACTTTCAATCAAGTTCAATTATCTTCCAGCAACCAACTTAGACTTTAACAGCCCCTTCCAGCAAGAAACTGCAGTATCATAGAGCTACTCAAACTCTAATTTCTCGTCAAATTAGTTTTATATTTTGCTTTTTATAGAAAAGGCAGATGAGCCTTGGTGCAACGGTAAGCTTGCTCCATTGAGACCTGGAGGCCACGGGTTTGATGTCCACAAACAGCCTCTTCAAGAAAGTGGGGGGAAGGCCGTCCAAATCAACCCTCCCTAGAGCCCCGCACTAGGGAAGCCTCGTGCACTGGACCGCCCTTTATTATTTGAGTAAAGGGTGATTGACTGATTGTGAAACAGAAACAACTGAGCATACAGCTCCACGACCAAAAAGAAGGTCAAGAAACACCCATAAGCCCAAACAACAGCCTACAAACACGCCTTACTGTAAATCAGAAACATCCCATTGCTTACAAAGTTCCCAACTTCCATCATCCTTCCAGGACATATTGCATCGCGACTGTATTGATAACTATTGTGACCACTTAGTAAAATAAAACAGAATAATGCAATACAAAAGGCCACTCCATAACTGATGTGTGCATGTAGAATGTGTATTTGAAACTCCTTGTTAACCAGCTTGTCCAGATATTGTACAAGGCTACCACATACCTTCCCCTTACAGCTAAGTAGGCCTTATCTAAGCCACATAGAAAAAAGTACTCATGTATCCCACTCACCAATATTTCAGAAATCTAGCCATCCAACATGTCTGGTAAATGCTATTACAGCCCGTGAGGCAGCATACCTAGTAACACTGCACTGTGAACAGTTAATAGGAATTTTCTTGGTGTTTGCTCAATATGATGCATCGTTAATGTCATTAAACGTATGAGAATGCAAAATATTCACAGAAAACCATTTACTGTGCCCCATCGTTAATAGATATTTCTTTTGCCTTGAACTGTACAATTCTACTGGTTTGGAAAACTAATAACATATACAATAAGTATACGAAAACTAATAGCCACATAATTTCTACGAATTCCACGACAGATTCAAGCCCTTCTGGTGAGGATTTACTCGATGTCATGCAGCCCTCAAAGGGAACTTTACTATTCTTAGAATTCAGACTAAAACTGAGATACCTGACATGTCACCTTAACCATAGATACTAACTAAGACTTATCAAGGGTGCAACAGTCAACTGAAAAAAGAAACAAGTAATGAGTTGAAGGAGAGTAAGCTGAATCAGAAGATAACACGACGAACCTTAGAGCTCCAATTTCATCTTGCTCCAAAGCATTAGATCTCCTAATTGATTCCTCTGTTTGCAAACAAATGTATCAAGAGGCTTCAAATCGTTGGATAGACTCGTATATATACACAGTATGGAAAGACCATTTACCTTCCGCCTTTCTTGTTAACTTTGGCTCAGCCAACTGACAAATTAAACAAGCAACAACTGAGAAGTGCATTTCAAATATAAACAAATTAGAAAGAAATTTATACATTTGTTAAAAACATCATTATACCCTCAACGTCTGCAATCATAGAGAAAGTTAAAAGTGATACATATATTGGTTATACCAAAATTAGGATGGAATGCTAGAAATTTTAAGTAAGCAAGTACAAATCAAGCATACTCGTTCAGGTAAAGTTAAAAAGCATAGTATTTGCAAACATATGCCTGCAGGTACCAAGTTTTACTGGAAGATATGATATATGTAGCTCACCAGGATCCCCAAAAGTCGGACTTGCATGTGGCTAGAAGCAATGAGGTCAGACTAGAGCTGATGAAAAGTAGGCTCATATTCTTCAACTCTTTTGGTTCCCAAATCATTTTTGGATTGACAATACAAGATATAGTAGGGTGATACAAAGATGGTTGCATATTAAAAATTTAGAAACTGAAACTATCTGCGTGTGTTCAGACAGGGCAACAGCCATTGCAGACAGCGAGTGAACCTACTCAGTACACGTTAATTGAATATTAAAGAAGATGACGCATGGTGAGCCACAACTAATAAAAAGAACTTAATAAGAAATTAGAAGCCAGGCCACATCATCTGAACTAGCAGCTTTTATAAAAAACAAAAAAAAAATTATCGTAAGATCCGACCACGTCATTAGTTGGTGCTTTTACCTCTTCACTTTTTCCAATGTTGATGCTACCAAAACTAACAGCTTCTACAAAATGTAAAGAGGTAAAAGATCCAATTTAAGATCAAACCATGTACCTTTCTGGTCCCCGCTGCATCCCTTTCTTTAATGTGGCGCTCTAACTCCTCCCTTTCTCTCTGGTCACGCAGCATCTCTTCTTCGGACTGAAGCAATACCATGTTAGAGATTAATATATTAAGTTATGAAAGCAAGTCAGAAAAAGAGATAAATAGCACTTCCAAAATGAATAAGACTCGCGGCAGATTATCAAGTCCCAGTCAGAAAGAAGTAATGTAAATTACTAGTACGCTACTTGTAAACATGTATACACACACACATGATAAACAATACATGATTACATATGCAGGAGTGGCACCAAATAGCCATGACCCCCAACCAAACAAACCACATCAGAGAAGGGCTTCTATCAAAGGAGGACAGTTCAAGGCAATAACCTCTGAATCATTGTTAACATCCTCAGCTTGAGAAGTACGTCTTTTAACCCGTCTTTCTTCTTCACCATTTGAAACTACCTGCAGCATATTTTTCAGTCAAGACAAAAGGACCGAGTCATCATGTGAAGCATTGCTGCAGCATCTTACCATAAGATACAAAACCGAATTCACTAGTAAAAGTACAAGCAATATGCCTCGTCAACGTCATCTTCTTGATCTTCAGTCTTCTTTCTGAAACGTTTCTTCTGGGTGTTTGCTTTGCTGGAAAGGGAAGTTGCAGAGACAGAACTAATGGCAGCAGTGGCAGCAGCACTGCCACCATCAACGTCATCGTCATCAGCTTCCAAAAGTGTATAGGTCCTCTGCTTTTTCACTAACATTGCTGCCTCCTTTTCTTCTTGCTGATAACGCTGGAAGAAAACACCAACACGAACTACAGTGTGTAAAGGAAGGAGCATGCCGTTTCCAAAACCAAAACGATGCGATAGTAAACCGACTCCTATGATCAATGCAACACTTAAAACTTTCAAATGAAACTCACATTTAAGCCAGAACTCCTGCGCTCAAATTTGGCAAAAATTTCTTCAGCAAATGCACGTGTTTCAGTTGCAGATGACACCCCCATATCTACAAGCGTACCAACTATCTCAGCAGGTGATGAAGCTTTCTTAGCTGCAATGAAGTTGATATATATTAATCAAATCGACCCTAATCCACTAGCAAAAAACTCTATACATACACAGCATAGACATTCATACACAAGCATTTAAGTTGGACAATAATTAATAATTTAAAGGTACATGACAATAAATTTATGGACACGAGTCTTCAAATTTGAATCCATAGAAAAGCTAGCAGTAACTTACAAAGGCTGATGACATATTGAACAACCGTTGGTTGTGAATATCCCAAAAGGGAAATTAATCTGTCTGAAACCCAAGTCTTCAATTCACTGCCCATTCTCACTGTAGTTGAGGATAGCACAGCAGAATCAACTCCAAATCAATCTTCCAGTAATAGCACAAGAGCTCCAAATATCTTCATCAAATAAATCAAAAACAAAAATTGCAGTCAAATAAAACAAGCAGTTCATTATTAGTAATGAGCAATAAACCTGAACCAACATGTCAACATAATCAACACTCAAAGCGTTACATTAACCTGAAACAAGTACGCTGCACATGGTTATCGCTGCTTCAATTTAGTCCAGATCGTGATTCAATTTTATAAGTAAACAATTAAATTTATTCCTTGTAGTGGATCAACTGTGTGGAGGCAGGTCTCCAAAAATCTATTCGAATGGTTGATAAATTCATATTTTTAAGTCAGAGGGAAGTCATTCAGAACTTAGGCTCGAGATTGGGCCTAATAGAACTCGCATTGATTTTAACAATGTCTTTTTTAAAGAGTTAAAGCCAACTGAGAAAACAATATGGGCAATCAAAATGAAATCAAGAAGACCTGTTAGTCCATTTCCATAACGGGTGCCATTTGGCTTTCTTTTGAATTCTGCCAATAAAATTCGAACACGCAAGCATCAGCTTTACTCATTGTTCTTCCCTAGTTTGACTTGTCAAACGATACAATCAATTTTCAATTTCTATAAGGATGTTCACGAGTTTTGTCGATGAATAAACATGATCGCCCTAGCATTTTTTAGTAACAGAAACCTATTACTCCAATTCCAATCTAAGTAACACGGACATGGACACCGCGTCCGACACCAACCAGGACACCGGAAAACCAGATTTTGGAAACCACAGGACACCGCTGATTTTTTATATATATTTTTATTATGTGTATATATAGTCATTAAAAGTCAAATACATTCTACATCTAAAATAGTAAACAATAATCAATAACCACAAAACAAGCAACTCAAATAAAAGTCATACTTATAATTTAAATGCAATGTAGTACAAAAAAATGGTATATAACATAACAAAGTACTTCACTACTCAACTCTTACTAAGTCGTGCAAACAGGTAACAGAAATAGGGAAAACGCCCTCTTCTTCACCGCCCAAACAGAAACAGTCATAAGAAATTACTTCACTAAACTCTCTTACAAAGTCACACAACTACTATCTCTTCCTTCGATCAGGGGCTCAATCTATATCAATCGTGTCATCTTCGAATGTACCGAAACAAGAGAGAGAGAGAGGAGAGAGAAATGCGGAGACCTCAGTAAAGAAGGAAAAAAGAAATAGATGAGAGAGAAAGACGAAGGTACCTGTTGCTGGAATCCGGAGACGGCGGCGAGATCCTCCGGCGACCAGTTTGGGTAGGTCGTCTGCTTCGTTCTCCTCTCTTGACACCGGGGAAGAAGCAGACTCAGAAGACAACGGTAATGGGTCGATCTAATTTCTTAGATGACTTTTATACTCGGCCCCAAAATTCCTTTCCTTTTGTTGCTATTGAGACTTGATGCGTCGACCTCATTTAAGAGGTATCCGGAAACACTGAAAACCAGTTTAACTGGACAAAATTTGTAGTTTGCGAGGTGTCATGAAATATCGAAAACGAAACTAATATTTTTTCAAGGAGGTGCAAAAATATATTGAATTCACTGATTTTTTTATAAGTAAAATAATATTAAAAAACTGAGTGCATTGGAAAAGCATAAAAATGTATTATTAAGTTCCATGAGAGTCATTAAAGACCCTTTACAACACAAAAAAGGCTAATACAAAATGGATATTTAAGTGTTAGCAAATCAAGTTATCATTCATCTCATGTAGCTAAATAACAGTACATTTCAAGTTGAAGATCAACCTCCCAATCTTAACACAACATCACATAGATAAATAACAATACATAACATCCCAAGCTCAAGCTCAACCTCCCCATCTCAAAATAACATCAAATTTTAAAACAACAGTATATTTCAACCTCCCAATTTTAAAATTAAATAGTCAAACAACCTTAAGCTCAACATTACATTCCAACACATTTAGAAATTATTGATGCAGTAAATTTGGAATTGGAAAAGCAATTAGCCAATTAAAAATTAAGCCAAGTAATTAGGAAAGCAAATGAGTAAATCAATTATTGAGCAAATCAAATCAATTAGGAAAACAAATGAGAAAAGTAGCCAAGCAGAAAATGTCTACCTTAAATTCAAGAAAACGAAGGCAGCCTGTTCTCTGTTGACTTGTTCGCTGGCAGTCCTCGCCGTCACCGATCTTTATCATCGTCGATGGCTCCTGGCAGAGCAGAGGGTTGTAAATGCTGATAGAGTCCTCATCTAGTCGTCAGTCACTGTTATTCTTCTTCACTGTTGCTTGTTGGTGTATTCCGAATCTGAATCTGCAGATCACCGTCCGGCCGTCGCCTGTTGTTGTCGGTCAGGTCGATATCTCGGTGAGGTGTCTGGCCATCACCGGAGTCACGACCATTTGGGTAAGAGAGATGTTTGAGAGAGTCAGGGGACCGGGGCAGACTAGCACAGTGGTGGAGAGAGAAAGAGACAAACAAACAGACTTGGTGCATTAACTTTTTTTCTTTTCTAAGAGTTCAGGGGGTACACTTGCCCCCTACTTCTAACGTGGTTCTACTACTACTTACGAAGACGCTTACGAGGCGAGGAATGAACATGGTCTCAAAAATGTTCACTGAGTCTCTACACATGCTTCATGTATGTAAAAGATAATTTTAAAAACTTGGAGAAGAACTCTAGAAAGGTAGAGAGACTTGTAAATATCTATATCAATTGTCCATTGAGGAGGTTGAGTAGTATAAATAGCTAAGGCCTCACTTGGCCAAGGTATAGAGTGATCCAAGCATTGTAATATTCTTCAAGCAATATAGTGAATATCATTCTCCTAAACTCTAGTTTTCTTTGTTCATTTGCTCTTAACATCGCCCAGCCTAAAGGATAGGTTGACTTAGCATAACGGTCGACTTAGAGAAGTCTTTAGTACCGTGACAGGTATTATTCTGTAATTAAGCTGAGAGGTGTCCGACATGTGTCCAAAGGTGTCGAGGTGTCAGTAGGTATCAGACACCATACCTCGTTCCATATGAGGTGTCAGTGCTTCAATTCCTAGATTCCAATACTCGTACCATTAGGTTTTTTTGTGAATTTCAAAAGTGAAATTCGGACATGCAATCATTGGCTTTACTCATTCTTCTTGCCCTAATTTGACTTGAAGAGCGATACTTGACCGATTTTCAATTTGTAATTGAGTCAAGTCAATGTTTGGATGTTCAAGTTACCAAGAAAAATACATATATGATTGGAAACAGCACGTATGTGACTGGAAACAATGCTTTGATGACTAAATACGAGTGCCATAGCATTTGGTAACAGAAATTTCACAAATTGTTGTAGCATGAAATTACACACAACAGAGGGGATTTTACAGAGTGCTCATGCAAGGTGCATAGAATTAATGTAAATAAGATTATACCTCATAGGATTGTCAGTAGAGGCTTCTTTTGGCTGTTCAAGCTCAATATTGTGCCGGAAAGGGTCTGCATGGCAGCTATCAATGGGTGTGAATAAGTGTTTTTGAATGTTTATAGTGACTAAGTATAATCTAAAGGAGATCGAAGCGGTAGTGACACGCAGTTCAGTGCTGGCTGGCGGTGGGTGGTAGTGGTGGTGCCGATTGAAGAGAGTGTTGTGTGGGAGAAAGTTAGAAAAAGGCGTGGTTTTATTTATCCCTTTAATAGAGCTGGTGATAGGGGTGGATCAATTACGGGTCTTAGCATAACCGTCCACACCCCGCCACCCTAACCCCACTCCTAACCTAAACTCGACTCGATCTGTCCCGCTATTGAGATACATACCTTTTTTTAATTCCTTGTGCGAGATTTTAAGGCGAATGCCCCTAAAAGCCACACCCATTCGAGCAGAAGATTTCCAAAGTTGAGTATTTCGTTTTGCGTTAAGGTTCAAAATTACTGAGGGCAAAGGTTTGGATCGTACTTATCGATAAACGGCTTATTATGAGATGGCATTATCTTGTATTCTCTACATGGATGTTGTCTAGGGTTCCCCATAATTCTCCTCTCATGACATTCAATGATAGGTCTATTTCCTCTTTACCGCCATAGATACAGCTTGTTGCATCATGACTAAGATTTTCTTTATGATTTGTCGTAATGGCCCGCCACCCTAACCCCACTCCTGACCTAAACTCAACTCGATCTGTCCTGCTATTGAGATACATACCTTTTTTAATTCTTTGTGCAAGATTTTAAGGCGAATGCACCTAAAAGCCACACCGATTTGAGCATAAGATTTCCAAAGTTGAGTATTTTGTTTTGCATTAAGGTTCAAAATTACTGAGGGCAAAGATTTGGATCATACTTATAGATAAACGGCTTATTATGAGATGGCATTATCATGTATTCTCTATGTGGATGTTGTCTAGGGTTCCCATAATTCTCCTATCGTGACATTCAATGATAGGTCTATTTCCTCTTTGACGCCATAGATACACCTTGTTGCATCATGCCTAAGATTTTCTTTATGAATTTTCTCTTGTAATCACTGCACTAGAATTTCCTGTCTTATGTCATGCACATGGTTTAGAAATTTTTTTCTTTCCTTTTTTTGTTTTTTGGCCTTCTTTGGTAGCTATCTTTTGAATCTTGGTAATTAGCTTATGAAGATATATACCTTTGTTATCCAAGGACTTTCTCTAAGCCTATCACCAGTAAGTTGTGTGAACCTTATCCATTTTTGTTAGTCTTTTATGTTTCAGATTTTAAGAAAATAATTAAATAATAAGTTTCTAATTGCTTTATCATCGTCCCTATCGGGATACGATAACTTGATATGACTATATGTTATCTAAGGCCATATAGCGCCTCATTCCAGTCACGTTAACATTTTGTTTGTCAAGCATTTAATTTCTTATACATTATCAATTGCCACGTTAAAACTACATTTGGCTTGATTACTAGGTTGAGGGTATGTATGTAACCTTCTTCAGGCGTAATCATTTCACCAGAGGTGTACTAACAGTATGCCAAAGTGTGACCTTTGGGGCACTAAAGGCGTGCCTGAAAAGCCCAAATGTTGGGGTGGGTCACAAGATGGTGGATAATGAAATATCACATTTGTTTACTAAGGTGGTTGAAAATTACATGTTAGTAGTGTAATTGGGGGAAGAGGGAGGGGCGGGAGGGGAAGGGGATCTTTTGCTACATGTTTTTAGAAGCTTAGCGACATCTCATGCCACATTGAAAGTAAGAGAGCTAGTGATTGACCTTTAAGATCCTATCAAAGATCTCTTGTTTAGTACATACCGGATAGTCCTTCTCAGTGAGGGATTGTCTTGTGTTAGAATAGACCGGATCGCCACATTATGCCTCAAGAATACTTTTTCTCTATAATAATGTTATATGAGCTCTAAAATATAAAAAATTGGATTGGTACGAGTATAATTCCAACTTTTAATACATAAATAAAATAGCTGGATAAAAGAATGAAACCAATCAAATACACAAGATAGATGTGTGCGTAAATCATACATTTATCTTTGAAATTTGGAGCAAAAAATTCAGCAACGTAAAAATACATTTTTGTTGATATATTGAAATTTGGTACAACCATAGTCTCCAAGATGCTAAAAAAACAAAAGAGTCCATTTGACTCGCTTTGACGTGTGGAAACCACTCTCACAAACTCTTATACTCAGTTTAAACTCTATACAATTCATCATCAGATTCCAACTCTATCAACCCCCTTGTTTATTTTTTTTCCCTATCAATCCACCTTTTTAATTCTGACTATTACGACTCCATTTAATGCAACGTGGCTATAAGTAGGAATTTACCATATCTGATTTGGCACAATCTCCCCAAGCTTTGCAAGAACTGGTTAAACAATGAACTCCCCGCTGAATATTCCACCTAACACCCCCCACCACCTGCATCACCTTTTCCCCGCCCTCTCTACCGCCAGCATTCAACCCAAACCCCCATCCATCTCCACCTCACAATCCTCCCAATTTCCCAATGGGATAGCTACCTCGAAGAGGACCTCTCATTCAAGTAGATAAAGATTCAGTTATGACAAAACGCTAAGGAACTTCTCGCATTCTCGTAGGCTTCATTTGCGACATAAAAGTCTTTCAGGAATCACATATGCAACATATCATTAATAATAATTAGAACCTATTTGGAAGAGTTAAAGTGGAAAAACTACCCAAGATATTTCTATTCCACTTTGATTTTACATATGAAGCCCATTTGGTTCTCGGTAATGGACCTTGGTTTATTCAAGTGGCACTTGTCTTACTCCGTGAATGGACTCCGCACATGATATATGTCACTCCCACGTTTTCAACGGCTGGTCTTTGGGTTTGCATATCTCATGTTCCCTGCGGCTGTTACACTCAAAACCTTGCACACACCATTAGAGGATTTATAGGGGAAGTCATTCAACTTGACTGGTCCCCAACTTGCTACAAGTTCAAAGATTGTTCGGGTTAATGTTTGTTCCCCCTGCTTGCAGGTATTTTATTTTAATTGTTGAATCACTAGAGTATATGGTTGACATGTGCTTATGAGAAAGTGTTCCGCACTTGCTTCATATGTGGTTACATTGGGCATAAAATAAAATCATGTACTAAGATTGTTGAAGAGATTGACAGAGACTTTGCTGCTCAAACCGCCTGTATATAAGCCCGGCATCCTCAACCAACCATGTTTGAGTTAAATCAACCTCGATACGAAGCTTCAATCTGTGTCCATCCCAACACGGATTTTAACTGGACCTCTCAGCTAGAATCTATAGAAACTCCATTTCGGCTGGAACTACATTATGTATACTCCTTATTTTCCCTTCCTGTTTCACCTCTATCATCTCCAGAATGAAGTTTTCATTGGCATCGGAAGGATCTATGTAAGATGTTCAAGCGGACATTCAATATCCTTTTGTGGATCTTCAAACTGATGCACCAATCTTGGGATCCACAACATCCAGTGACAATATTGTAGTCGACCACATTCCCTACCATAAGACTGTTAGGGATCAGGTGGTCCCCGACTCATCTCCTATACTTTGGCCACCAAACCACCCTATAGAACACTCCCAACCCTAAGCAACTCTGCAGAAACTAAGCCTCCTAAACCTGCTCTCCAAGTTTGGCACTGAATGGGCCCAGTCCCAAAAAAAACTTTTCAAAAACTTCTTAAGGCAGTAAGGCTTCCACCAAATTTCCCCACTTCCTCTTGTCTCCATACCACTCAACTAACAAACTCCCCAAATAGTTATAACTCATGATAGAAGCAATAAACGCTCACCACAACCAAACTCATCTCTCCAAGTCTCATACCTTATTTATTGGTTGTATCTTGGACCCTTTTCTCAATTATGGTGAAGCAATGCTATGTCAGGACTCTTATGTAGTATTGTTTCTCTCATACCTTATAAAGGATACAACCTTTAAGGTGTCCGAAAGATCTCCCATGAAAGAAGGTACTCACCCACCAATAGAATTCCCTGAAATTACAGCTTTAGTTGGCACCCAGTTTTTGCCCCAACATATAATGAAGCCTTTCCAGATGATTTGATTGATGAAGAAGATGCCACATTCTCACTCATGACAGAGGCTGTTCTGAATTCTCCAGAATGTTTCTCGGACCCCAGCTTGAACACATTATCATCTTCTCCTGCCAAGTGTTCTCGGGATGAATTGACACCTATCCCAACTGATATCTAGCAAACTGTCAAGAAGATCTGCATCATAGGCCCATCCCCATCATCAGGTTCCATCTCCCTCCATACTCTTTATAGATATTTACTTATAATAAACTCAGTTTGGCTATATCTTCACATAATAGTATATCAATCTTGCTTGAGCACTTATTGGAATTGTAATCATCGTAAACGAAAAAAAAAGGAATTGATCTGCTGGATAACGAACCAGGTATATCCACCCCAACAATGAATATGCACCTTACTAGATTCAGTGATCTCTTAACCTCTAGTAGAGTTTGTCATATCGACTCAAACAACTCAAATATTTTATGGCAGACCACATAATTCTAAGTGAAGCCCTATCTCCCACTTAACAGCTAATGAAGCCCCAACTTGGAAATGACATCCTAAACCAATCTCTTAGTTAGCACACTATTTCAATGTCACTATAGTCTCCTCTCAGAAGCGAAAGTGGTACTCCTTCCTCAAAGAATATGTTCTACTTAATGATGCTTCATCTAGTAAATGAATGTGCAACTTATGTGGGTATAAGAGAGACACTCGTCAGGTGTTTGATAAGTTGAGCAAGTGGGGTTTAGGTTTTTGGCATTGTAATTCATCCAATAACAACCGTGCTACATATGTGGGTGTAAGAGAGATACATGTCAGGTGTTTGATAAATTGAGTGAGTAGGGTTTGGGTTTTTGGCATTGCAAGATAAGAGGGTAGGGTAGTGCTGAGTTATTGTTGTTCAAGCAAATAAGGAAAAAGGTGTTGCGTTTGGATTGGGATAGATTTGTAGAGAGACTGTCAACCTTAATGTGAAAATTACGTAAGAAGGATTAATGTATTTTGGGTTGACGAGGGATGAGTTTTTTTGAAGGCTTTGATTATCCAGCCATGTTATGGAAACCCCCAGAAAAACTGGTTAGTGGTAAAGAGCCTTGGGTACAGCATGCACCTATTTATCTCTAGCCTTTATATGATTACTAGTGGTGTTTCCCTTCAATAGTGAAATAAACCTCACTACAAAAAGTTCTATCCAATAAGAGAAATTATAGAAAATTTCTTTAATAACTTACTGGTGGTTTTTGACAAACTTTGGTCTCTGTCATCTTGGAATTCAGCCACCTTTTTAGTCATCACACGGTTTGAACTTTGTCGCCATAACATCAAAGTTCTAGATAGTAAGACTTGCTAACTCTTTTAATAATCTGGAAGGAGTAGTTCCTATTGGGAAGAAAAGGTGTCCCAATGCATCTTCCAACACTCTCAATCTTCCCACTAAAAGAGGTCCTTACTATCTCTCCTTGGAACTTTCTCATGTCAATAAACGATAAAAACACTCTTACATTTTCCTTCCAACATAACAAAAAACACCAAAGATTCAATGTGGCATCTTATGCCGCCAGTGACTGCACCCGTCAAATCTCGAAAACGTTAACACAGTCAGCTTGCATCTTCAGTGACCAATCTGAAATCCTCGGCCACGTTCCTAGTAAACAAATGCCATAAAGGAATCAATTGGAATTCCTCTCAGATACTGGATTTGAGAGAATTTATCTCCTTGAACCAACTCAATCTCATTCTAATGTTGTCTCTACACAGCAAGTCAACCATGGTCTCGAAGGTTTTGAGGTTTGTCCTTGAACAACCCCTTAAGAATCAATGAAGACTGTCAACTGGAACTATCGAGGGATGGGTCAACCTTGTACAGTTCAAATAGCAAAAAAATTGATTCGTATGTATCAACCTGATGTGGTTTTCTTCCAAGAAACCAAATGGACGTGCTCAAGGTAGCAAAGTTTTTTTGGAAAAATGGGTTTTGAACACTTTAGTGGACATGATCCCACTGGAACCAGGGGATGTCTTTGGGTAGGATGAAAAGCCCCCGTTAACCGACTCGTTGCACTCTCAATCTCTTCATCTCCTTCTTATCACCTTCCAACTTAATAATATCTCTCTTTGGACCTCGGGTTTTGTGTATGGACATCCTATGATTGAAAAGAGAAAGGAGATGTGGGCATTTATCAGTAACCTCCGTCAACAGGTAACGGGTCCCTTGATCTTTATTGGAGACTTCAATCAAGTCCCTTTAAGAATGGAAAAAACTGGTCGCCACCAATTAGTCCTCCCTAGCTATCATTTAGAGACAACCTGGAAGAGATCTCTATTCACATGGACTAATGGGCGCCCATATATCCAGACTGTACATTTGAGAAACTCGATCGTAGTTACTCAAACTTGGACTGGTTCCTTACCTATCCAACTGCTATAGTTCTTAACTTAGCTATCCAAGGTTCAAATTATGTACCCATCTTACTTAACTCCCATCCTATTTCTCACTCAAAGAAGAGACCTAAGCAATTTGAGGCTATGTGGCTCTAACACAAAGAAGGTAGAGACATCTTCCGATCTATTGACACCATAGTTTTCACTGGCTCCCCTCTCTACTGTATGATAGAGAAAAACTCACTAATGTTACAAAAACTCATTGAGTGGAGTAATTTCCATCTTCATAATATGGGAGCAGACAAAGATTTCGTAAACAAATACCTGTAACTCAAGAAGACCTTCTGGATAATTTTGCCATTTCCCGATAATCAGCTCAAGGAAGAACTTGAATGACTTTTAGATTATGAAGAACTCTTCTAGATATAGTGATATAAAGAAAATTGGTTAGCCTTCGGGGATCGAAACACAAATTCTTCCATGTCCCGGTACGCATTAAACAAAGTCGAGGTTCTTTCACCAATATTCAAAACTTTCAAGGCCATGTCTGCACATCGGATCAAGAACTAAAAGATGATTTCCTTGATTATTTCTCCTCCATCATAAACCCGGTGAACCCTTCAAATGTCAAAAGCAATTTTCAATCTGTAAGGTTTCTAGCCACTCTTTCTAGATGCACCATCCACGGCAGCAGAAGTAAAGTTCGCCACCTTCCAACTAGAACCTCTTAAGTCACCCGGACCGGACAGTATCCCTCCATTAATTTTCCAAAATTGTTGGGATTTCATGGGTCAATCACTTACAATAGCGGTACTCTCTTTCCTAACTTTGGGACAGTTGTTGACAAAATTCAACAAGACTTTTATTACTCTCATTCCCAAAACAGACTATCCCTCTCAGCCCAGAGATTTTGTCCAATCAGCCTCTGAATACCATATAAAAGATGATAGCAAAAGTCCTTTGCAATCGACTCAATGTAATTATGCCTTCTTTAGTCTCACCATATCAGAATGTTTTCACAAAAGGACGTTAATTACTAAAAACATTCTGATCGCTTAAGGACTCACGAATCAAATACAGGTAAAGAGAATGGGTCATTCCGCCATCGGTTTCCTCAAAATTGATATGAGTAAAGCTTTTGATCGAATTCGGTGAAAATTCGTAGAAATTGTTTTGCACAAATTAGGCTTTACCTCGAAATGGGTGCGGTTCATCATGCAATGTATCTCTACTGTCTCCTATTAGATCTTTGTTGAAGGCTCTCCAACCAATTATTTCAATCCTTCATGTGGTCTGCAGCAAGGTGATCATCTTTCACCTTTCTTCTTTATACTTTGGACATAAGTTTTGTCACAAACTTTGCTCAAAGCACAAGAATACAGGGGAATTATTGGTCTTAAGTCATCAATAAGATCTTCCTCTATTAACAATCTATTCTTTGCTGATGACTCTATTCTTTTTTTTTCAACTCACACCTATTTGCTGTGAGCTACTCACAATACTGCTTGCAAACTACTTTCAAGACTCTGGTCATTAGATCAACATAAACAAATCTTCCCTCTTTGTTATTCCTAATACCCTTTACCCTTGCCAACGTTGTTTTCCCAAACTCTAGAAGTTCCAGTCAGTTCCTCTTGAGGATTATATTTAGGGACAACACTGGACATTGTCACACACCGCACTGAATTCGATCTTTACCCAATTAATAAGTAGGGGACAAAACGATGTGTTGGGTGAAAAGGGCTTCTCCTCAACAAAGCCAGAAGAGTTACTCTCATTAAAGTTGTTCTTTCCTCACTCCTCACTTATGACATGCAAGTTTTCCTTCTATCCATCAAGGTATGTCAAAGGATAGATTCCATTTTGTGTAGATTCTAGTGGACAAGAGAACAGAACATACATGGAATACATTGGATAAACTGACTTGTTATATATGGATCACTCGATCAAGGAGGTTTAGGATTTCGTTCTACACATCTTTTCAACAAATCTCTTCTTGCCAAGATCAGTTAGTGCAATACCATGGAACCCTGAAGGTTTATTCTCCTCCTTTTTTTCTTAGCAAATACTGTCAATCTCAGAGTTTTATGACAGTATCAAAGACCATTAGGGCATCCTGGGGATATAGAGATATCCTAGTAGGCAGAGATGTATTATCACAAGGAATGCACTGGCAAGTAGGAAACGACAACCAAATCACAATCTGGTTGGATAGCTGGATTCAATTAGCCAGTCTTCTATACCTCTCACAACACAAACCTCCTACCAACCCACCAAGATTAGTCTCTAATCTTATACAAAATGGACAATGAAATGCGCCTCTCATTCGGAATATTTTCCAGATCATTTATCGGAAAAAATTCTCGATATTTTTCTTATCACAAAGTGGGTGCCCAGATAGGCCATTCTGGAAAGAAACAGTTGATGGTAACTTTAATGTCAAATTAGCCTATAATATATGACACCGACTTTCATCTGATCAACAAGAAATTTTGACGACAAGAAAAATTATGATATCCGAAGTATAGACCAAAATCTGGAAGTTACCAATCTCTCACAAACTGCAATTTTTTCTCTAGCAACTATAATGGGACCGATTACCACTTCTTAGCTCTTTACAACAGAGAGGTATCCGAAGTGTTAGTATATATAATTGGTGTTCTAGATTTTACTAGTATTCTGTCTATAGGTTCTAGATTTTTCTAGTATTCAGTCTATACATGGGTATTTATGTCATTATACAACTGTTATACCTGTATATATATGAGTCCTACCCTAATTAGGGTTAAGGTGCCTCACTTTTTCATGGTATCAGTCGGCACTTGATCCTACTTTTCCTCTCCTCTCTGATATCCAGCTTCTTATAACTTCTTCATGGCTTCTCTGCCCAGTTCTTCCACACCCACTCATTCCTCTTCTCATGACACTCTTTATGCTCCCTCTACAGATTCTATCATATCCCATATAGCCACCATCGTTATAGGCACACTGGCTGCCATTGTTGTTGCTTCGCCCTTCCGTCTTCGCCCACCAACTCTATCGTGACTGTTCCCTCTTCTCTGCTTTCGCTACACACCATGGTTCTTTCCCTACTGGTACTTCAATTGGTCCTTTCTCCTCTAGCTTCCTTTTTCTCCAACAACCTATAGTGCCCCCTTATTGGACCCAACACTATTCTGCTTCTTCAGGCCCTGTACCCATTTTACCCATCATGTCGTAGCCATTTATCGTCCCTCCCCATGATTATCCAACACCCATATCCATGACCCCTTCCTCAACCATGCCCACATCGTCTCCTATGCTTGTTGCTCCTAATATCACTCAATCGGTATCTCTCAAATTAGATGCCAACAATTATTTATTGTGGAAATCTCAGTTCATGCCAGTTTTGATCAACCATGATCTCCTTGGTTATGTAGATGGCTCTTTCCCTTGTCCCTCTCAATATATCAATGATGCTAATGGTCGTCTAGTGCTCAATCCAGCCTATTCATCTTGGCTTCGCACTGAAGATGTTCTTCAAGAGGTCCATGAACTCACTTTTTCGCGCGATGTCTGGATTATTTTAGAACGTCGCTTTCTCGATCAATCTACTATAAAAGAACTTTAGTTAAAGCTTCAATTATAGTCCCTCAAGAAAGGTAATCAGTCCATGGCACAACACCTTCGCACTCATAAGTCTCTTGATGATTTTTTGTTGGCTATTAACTCGCCAGTTTCAAATAAGGACCTTGTTATTTATGCTCTTGTCGGTCTCTCTTATGAGTATGAGTGAGTCCTTTATCAACAATGTGACCAATAACAATACTGTATTGTCCTTTGATGATCTTCGCACTAAGCTACTATACCATGAGCAACGCCTAAATCATCTTCATGGTACGCTCCATAATGAAACTAAGACGGCTTTGCTCACTGCTCTGCTTGGCCGTCGTCGTGGCCTCGATCACTCTAGTTTTGGATGTGGCAAAGGACGTGGTGACCAATGTCATGGAACTGATAGTCATATTTTTCTTGATAGGCAGCCTTCTCACACTGTTATGGCTCGCTATGGCTCGCTCTTCTTCATATGGTACACCATCTTCGACTCCTAACATGCCTAGTCATGGTCATGGTTTACTAACTACACCCTCTTCTACTGGTGGTTCTCCGTCTCGGCCTCTACTTGTCTGCCAAATCTGCTCCAAACGAGGTCACTCTGCTCTTAACTACTACAATTGGTTTAATCATTCTTGTACTTTGGATGATTTACCTCGTTCATTTTCTGCTATGATGGTTGCTGAAACTTTCGATGCACAGTGGTACCCGGATAGTGGTGCTTCCACACACATGACACCAAATGATGGTATGCTTTTTGACACTTCACCTTATACTGGCTATAGTAAGATTTTAGTAGGTAATGGTTCCTTGCTTAGTATAACTAAAGTTGGTTCCTCTTTTCTCCACACCCCTCATGGTTCTCTTAAATTGCATAATGTACTACATGTTCCTCGGTTATCCCGTAAATTACTTTCTATTAGTTGTTTGTGTCGTGATAATGATTGCTCTGTTTATTTTTCATCCATTTCTTTTTCTGTGAAGGACAACAAAACGAGGACTCTTCTTCTCTCCACTAAGTCTAGTGGTGACGTATATCCTCTTCCATTTACTAGTGTCTCCTTGCGTTTTGATGGTCTGGTCACTGCTCGTGTAACTGGAGATATTTGGCATCAGCGTCTTGGTCATTCTAGCTCTACTACTTTGTCGTCATTGCACAATTAAGGAGAACTCCTATTTTTTCCTAAGTCTTTGGGTTTTTGTTGTTATTGTCATTTAGGCAAGTCTCATCAACTTCCATTTGATCGTGTTGATCATCATAGTCCTTTTCTTTTATATTTAGTTCATTCAGATGTATGGACCTCTCCAGTTTATTCCACTTGTGATTTTAAATATTATGTTGTTTTTGTGGATGATTTTACTCATTTTTCAGGGGTTTACCCTATCTACCTTAAATCTGAAGTTTTTACTCATATTCGCACCTTCAAATCATTAGCTGAGAATCTATTTTCTACGAAAATTAAAATTCTCCAAAGTGATGGTGGTAGTGAATTTAATAATTTTTCACTTACATCCTTTTTGGCCACCCATGGTATTCAATTTCGTATGTTGTGTCCGGACACTCCATAACAAATGGCATGGCCGAAAGTAAACATCGTCATACCAGTGAGATGGCTCTAGACCTAGCAAAAAAAGATCCGTATTGGTGGGTAGGCCCGTACCTGTAAAAAAACCAGGGTACGGGTACAAGAATCATAGACATGTTGGAATTTTACTCGTACCCGGACCAGCCCGTAAATTCCCGTTCAGTACGGTTCGGGTATGGGTTACCCGGGCTACCCACATTTGATTAGTATAAAGGCATTAGGGTTTCACTTTTTTCTTCGCTCTTCAGACTCACCCATTTCTTTCTCGTCGCCGCGCTGCTCACATTACTCTCTAAACTCTCTTGCACGGTCATACACAACTCGTCTCTCTCACTCTCTTTTCCCCCAAAGTCACCCATACCGCACAACCTATCTCTCTTGCTCTTCCCCCCAACGTCAGATCCACTGACGATAGCTCTGCACATCAAATCGACCTGACGACGCCATGGTTGCTCCATTACTTATTGCTCGTTGCTCAATCAGTCCACCGCCGTCTTGAGACACAGCTTCGCCGTAACTTTTTCGTCAGCCATCGTCAATCTGTCACCACCAAACCCTCACCGTTGCCACTCGCAGGCCACAGATTCACCGCCGTCGCTGATGAAGGCTGATTTCTTGACAGATCTATCTTAATCTACAAAGTCGTCTGACCATCAAATGGATTTGATTACTTGTATTTTTTTTGTTAATTTTTTTTTAATAATATTTTGTATTTGGTTTTTAGGTGGTTTTGATATATATGTGTGTGTGTGTGGGGCGGATTTGAGATCTGGCCCTTGAGAATAGGGATTTGATATGAGTGTTAAGTTTTGTTGTGTTTTTTATGGAGTTATGAAAATTAGAAGTGACAATTCTGTAACCAATGTAACCAAAGAGAAGGAAAAAAATAATCAGAAGCAAGTGAATGTAATTTAGAAAAAGTTTTTTAATTTTTACAAAAATAATCAATTTACCCGCGGGTAATACTCGAACCAGCTGGGTAGGGTATGGTTTTAAAAAATGGCTACCAGGAAAAATCTGGGTAATTTTTACCCTGTCTGTTTTTACCCGTACCCGGCGAGTTTACCCGTTTGCCAAGTCTAAATGGCTCGCACTTTACTTATATATCCATGCTCATATGCCTTTATCTTATTGGGTTGATCCTGCTTACACTGCTGTCTATCTTATTAACCGCCTTCCTACTCCTAATGTTCCTCATAATAAATCCCCCTTTGAAGTTCTGTTCTCTCGCTCTCCAAATTACTCTCTGTTACGTGTCTTTGGGTGTGAATGCTACCCAAATTTATCAGCTCGTGTCTCACATAAGTTAGCCCCCCGCTTACACTTCATTGAACGTATTAAAGCTCATTTGGCGGTCCAGGGCTTTAGTCAACAGGCTAGTATTGATTTTAATGAGACATTTAGTCCGGTCGTGAAACCCACTACGGTCCGTACTGTGCTCACATTAGCCATTTCTCGTTCTTGGCTTATTCGTCAATTGGATGTCAAGAATGCATTTTTACATGGTACTTTGACTGAGGAAGTCTATATGAAACAACCTCCTGGTTTTGTCGATTCTCGTTATCCTAATCATGTTTGTAAGTTGCAGCGGGTTATTTATAGGTTAAAGTAGGCCCATTGTGCTTGGTTTCAGCACTTCAGCTCTTATCTCTTGCATGAAGGTTTTTCTTGTAGCAAGGCGAACAATTCTATGTTTGTGCGCCAGCCAGCTTCTAATATGCTGGTTTTGCTTCTTTATGTGGATGATATCATTCTGACTGGCAGTGATCCTGTTGCACTCTCTCTTCTTTTGTTGACGCCATGTCTTTTCGATTTGCTATAGAAGATCCCAGAGACTTGAATTTCTTTTTGGGTATTGAGGCTAGTCGAGATTCTTCAGGTTTATTTTTATCTCAAATTCATTATACTGCTACATTGCTTCAGTGATTTGATATGCTTGGCCCCAATCCTGTTTCTACTCCAATGCCATCTACTCCCCAGCCGTCATTACATCATGGTGATCTTTTGCCTGATCCGAAAGTGTGTCGCAGCATGGTTGGCACTCTACAGTATTTAACAATTACTAGGCCTAATATTGCTTACTTTGTCAGTATTGTCAGTCAGTTTATGCATTATCCTCATACCTCTTATTTATAGGTGGTTAGGCTCATTTTTCGTTATTTAAAGGGCACTGTGCGCCATGGCCTTCTATTGCGCCCTATCTCTAATTTATCTCTTATTGCTTATGCTGATGCTGATTGGGCTGGATGCCCTAATAGTCGTCGTTCTACTTTCTGCCTATGCTTTACTTTTAGGTTTCAATCTGGTCTCTTGGAGTGCTAAGAAGGAGCCTACTGTGTCTCGTTCTAGTGTTGAATCTGAGTATTGTTTTGTTGCCTATTCTGTTGACGAGTCATATTGGTTACGCCAAATTTTGCATGACCTTGGGGTTTTTCTGCACCAGCCTGTTATTGTTTACTGTGACAATGTTAGTGCTACCTATCTTGCTCCTAATCCGGTCTTTCATGCTCTCACGAAGCATATTGAGATTGATTTTCATTTTCTTTGTGAGAAGGTTGCTTGTGGTGATATTGTTGTTCGTTACGTGTCCACATCCGATCAACTTACTGACATCTTTACCAAAAGCTTATCTCGTTTAAAGTTCCATCAGTTGAAGGCCAATCTATCCATTGTTTCACCTCGTTCAGATTGAGGGGGAGTGTTAGTATATATAATTAGTGTTCTAGATTTTTCTAGTATTCAGTCTATACATGGGTATTTATGTCATTGTACAATTGTTATACATGTATATATATATATATATATATATATATATATATATATATATATATATATATATATATATATATATATATGTGAGTCCTACCCGAATTAGGGTTAAGGTGCCTCACTTTTTCACAAAGTGATAACCGTTACCCCATCCATCACAACGAAATAGAAACAATGAATCATCTATCCTACTCTTGTACATCATTACAGGTAATCTGGTTTGGAAACGACCTGGGAATTCTCACTACCACTCCCACCCCATCCTTTAAAGAATGGTTAATTGCCTAGATTACCTCACCCCCTCCTCCTACCTTACACTCCCAAATTCTTCTCCATTCTTTGGTTCATTTGGCTATTTCGTAATGCACTTATTTTTCAAAATACCAACATGGAACCCATTCAAATATTATTTCAAGTAGCATATTTAGTCAAATATAGCTTACTCCTACATCATGGCAAACAGAGACGAATCCCTTCTCAAGCTTCATTATCTCTACTTGATACATATGTATAACTATCCTATTTTTCATTCTCAAACTCTTCTTCCCGCTTGCCAACTTTCTTACTTGTCTCTCCACCTCCGAATATGTATCATACTTTCCCAATTAACACAATCCAAATATATTTCCACATGAACTTTCTGGGCGATTCTTGAATTGTGGGACTGGTATTATAGCAACGTCCACCACTGGGATTCTAAGAGGATTAACATAAATTCATTTCTCACAAATACTACTCAAGAAGCAGAAGCACTATCTTTACTTTATGCTCGTCAATGGGCTTTAGAACAAGATTATAATAACGGTAAATTATGTACTAATTCCATGTTTCTACTTGCTCAGATGAGCCCGATCCTTTTTTATATCTACCAGATATGTAGCCAGTTCCACATATGCTATTTCACCATTAGAGATGACGCACTCTCTAATACCGTCTGCATTTTTGCAGGAAGTCATCACCACTATTATATGGGGAGGCTTTTGTATAGCTAGGGCATTCAACTAAATGGAAGACCTTTCAAAAGACTATTCCTGGTATTTTTGACTCTGCTACCGGGTGGCCCATGTAGAGTGGGGGTCTGCAATCCTGTGAAGGAACTTTTAGATGACTATTCCTGGTGTAGAACTTCTGTGGCTTAGTGGGTGATAGGATGGGATCGTCTTATAGCTGAGAAAGCTTCTGTTTTATTTTTCATCTCAACTTGTCTTATTCTATTTTATAACTCTTAATATGATGAAATGCAGTTCTTCTTTAAAAAAAAAATCCAAGATGCTATAAATGTTCTTAGGTACGATGATACTTGGAAGTAATTTTTTGTTTTTTGGTGTGATGAAAGAAATATCATTGGAGAAACCAAGAATTTTATAAGTTAATTTGAAGCAAAAGGATAAAAAGCCAAACTTCAAGGAATTCTTCTATGTCATTATACTTTAAGTGAAAAATTATGAAAGAATATATGTGAAGGGATCGGAAATGGGGCCTAAGTTAGGTTTGCAATCTCTTTTAGTTATTATTATTATTGATTTCTTACTCAGGTATTGAGAGGTGCAATTTCAGTTAATCGTGCTCTCCTCTTCAGTCACACAATTCTTGCACTTCTATGCACCAATGACATCAAGATAAACGTGTTGGCATCAGTGTTTAATTCGGTGCCAAAAACACATCGCAAGGTAACCACCCTGAACTAAATGCACCCATTTTCATCGCCTACCAGGAATTCATCTGCCATTTTGTACCATACAAGTTCTCATCGATAAACTCAAAATTTCATTTAGAAATTTGACCACCATGAATTCACCAAAAAAATAGATCATGATGTTAAGCTGTAGGATTTATGGTGAATCGCGCTTAATTAGTTTTAAAATTAATGACATTTCTGATTCTTATTGGAGAACTATAAATAAGTGGAGGATTGGTTGATTGGGGTAGTGCTAACTATATAATCTAATTTATGATAGATGGCTACACGGAGGATCAACAACAGATCGGAAAAGTTGGAACAACTTGCCGAAGCCCATCACCACCGAGGCATTCTTATTGCTAAAGGCTCGAAGGCTAAGTAGCTATTTAGCATATTTTTGGGCTTGCACAATTAATTTTGGTGAAGTTTCACAGGTCTGGTTTTCTCATATGTGATATGTAAAATAAAACCGAGGAATTAAAGAAAAAAATAAAAACTTAAACCTTGATATCCTATCTTATTAGGGGAAATGACAAATGACCCTCTTCATGTATTTCAGGTTTGCAAAATGATCATTTGGATATTAATTTTGACAATTGACCCCATCTTCTATCAATAATTACACCCCACTAACCGATGACATTAAACTCCAAAAATACCCTTTATATTCACTAAAAATTCCAAAATATATCTAAAAAATCAGAAAAAGAACCCAATAAAAATCTAACTGAATGACCCTGAATGACCCCAGCTTGCCCACCTCCGCCTTCCCTCATTGCTGCCGTCCATAGATCGATGCCCCTTGTCATCCCCCTGAAGACATTACTGGAATGTAACGCCCCTTTCTCTTTCCCACCACCGGAGTGCCGGACTAACCATCAATGTGCCACGTCACCCTATTACCAGAAACAATGACTGACCCATCCTTTCCCCCGCCGCTGCCATCATTGACCCCTTCCCCCTCCTTCTCATCTTACGCTGCCGATTTGAGTTTTGGTGGCTATGCTTTGTGATGGGTGGACAACTTTTTGTGGTGATTTGTTATGGTGGCAGTGTGCGGTGGTGGATTTCGTGGTTGTGTGCGGTGTGTGGTGTTGGGGTTGTGGGTGGTTGCGTGCGATGTTGCTGGTTTGGTGATGGCAATAGTATGATGGTGATTTGGTGATTGTAGTGGTGGTGCTTGATGGGTTTGGTAGTTTGGTGGTTATAGGGGTTGTTGAGTTGTGGTAGTTTGGTGGTTATAATGGTGGTTGAGTTGTGGTAGTTTGATGGTTGGCGTTGGTGGTGGTGCTTGATTATGGGTGGTTGTAGGTGTTGCGGCGGCGGAAGTGGTGGTGCTTTAGTCGGTAATGAAAAATTGAGGAAGAAGAAAAAAAGAGCGGAAATTATCAAATTAAGGGGTATTTTTGTGCCAATTCAATAATTAATTGTCCAAGGTTGATCAATTGGATTTAATTGCTCCAAATTGATAGTTAAGAGGGTCAATTGTCAAAATTAATACCCGAAAGGGTTGACCCGCAAATATGAAATACGGGGTGAGGGGGGTGGGGGGGTCATTTGTCATTTTTCTATCGTATTATTATACGTTAAGCCAAAAAGTACAAAAAATAGTGTATGGACATGGGTGCATGGTGTATTAAACTAGACTAGATTATGATGTGACATGCTAGGATGTCATAAACTTAAAAATTTTGATAAATCCATGTAAGTTGCTGCATTTTTTTTTCCTTTTGCTTTGGCTAGAACTGCAATTTATATGTGGCCCATTGGTATGAGAATTCGAATTAGGAACCTTAGAGTTATCCCTCAAGCCGTTTGTCACTTCTCCCACCATGTGAGATTGACCCACTCTATTTAAGTGTGCGTAAAAGACTAATTGCATTTTGTACAAGTATAAAGTGCTTCGCTAAAGAAATACATTTTCTTAAGTTTCTTTGAGAATAGATAAAAAAATGCAAGTGTTTTTTGTTAATATATGCATGTTATACATGTATGCTATGAATTTTGTGAATTGAAAAATGAGAAGTCTTGTCAAAGCAAGGTTCAAGATCATCTTTTTCATAGGAACCATGAGATATTACGTCTACTTTTGACACGTAGTGGCTCTTCGAAGTGAACCCACAAAGGGGCCACTAGTTGTTATTGCACTACGATACTCAATTGCCTTGCTCTACAGCTTGACCTTGCAGACTTGACTAGGCTTCGCCGCGGTACCCTTGAAACGTCCCACAAAATCACCAAGTGATGCAAGTGACCTCGGTAAGAGAAGGTTGGGCTTTGCTCGGCCACCATATAAGAAGCCTTCTAAAGATCGTTCCTGGCCAAAAATGACACATATTTCATCGCCTTCATAGATGTTGTCGAGCCTCCATAATGTATGTGTGGATTTTTCAATAACTAAAAGCGTTAAGCCATGCATCCAGAGCTCTGTCACTCGGAGGGCTTGGTACGAAGGAATTTATGCAAAACTCCACACCTTAGATTTACCATTGTGCATCGACACTGTAGGTATGAATGGCTCAATGAACAAACATCTATAGTGTCATGCCATACACTTTGTGGAGGTACGGCTCTAGAGAGCTTGCGCGACTATCATTGTAAAGGAGTCTAGGTGTTAGAGCATGTAAGGGAAGCTCCTTTTCGAGTCAAAAGCCTTAAGGCGTTAATGGCTAAGTGGAAAGGTTTGACTGAGCAGCCAACCATCATAATGACTTGGTGCCGGTTAAGGGTTAATCCATCGCGTTGAGTTGTGCGTCACCGTTCCCATCTCATAGGGAGTGGGTTCCATGCCTTTGTTACTTTTTATATACTTTTTCATACTTGTGTTGTAAGAAAATATCATATGATTTAAGACCAATGGTTCTGGTCATTGGGGATCGTTTTGACACATTGTATAATAACCTCTTGCCTCCCTTAGCTCATGACTATACCGTATATACGAGCCACTTAAGTCTTAAGTGGTCAGTCTTAAATTGTTGAAACCAATGATCCGAGATTAGACATTAAGTTGTTTGTATTCGTGATCTTTAGCATGTCCTACATGCTTGTATAGGTGTTGATGGACTTCAAGGTTGTTGATGAGCTCCAAAGGTGTTTGGCGAAGGAAAAAGGAAAAACATGGATAAGTTGGAGTGACATGCGTCCAAAAAATTAGATTCAAGTTTATCAATTGGTGAATTACAAATAGATTGAAAAATAATAATGTAAACTGTATCAAAATTAAAATAATAATGTAAAATGTGCGCACGCTCTCAAAATATGGATCTTATGCGCCAATGATTCATTTTTTCTTTGTTACAAAAAAAAAAAAAAAAGGAAAGGTCCAAAACGCGCTTTTCGGTTCAAAAGTCGTCTCTCTGTATCGTCATTCGTCTTTCTTCGACCCCAACCCACCAATTTCCATGGAAACCTTCGCTTATTATTGATCGCATCCCTGTGCGTGTGTGTCTGAACATAGCAAGCAATCGGGCGAAGAAGACAAGATGGGGTGTTTTAGCAGCAAGAACGTTGACTCGAGAACGAGCCGGATGACTCGGTGGCGATCCACCGGCATTGTCGCCTTGCGCGACTCCAAGTTGAAGGCACTCTTCTCTTTCTTCTCTCTAGCTATTATATACGTCCCACGTGGTATTGGTATATATTTAGGTTGATGAAATTATTGGTGTTGCTTTTGCGTATTATTGAAAATTTTCCGATTTTAATTTTCACAGAAACTTAGGATTTAGTACGTATGAGCATTGACTTGATTCGTTTATTACCCTAGCTCGACTTATCAAACTATGCTTATTTAATCTGAGGTTTCTATTTTAGTTCAATTTAATGCTTACACCTACCAACATCTATGTCAAAAAGTTAAAAAGTGAATAGTTTTCTGGAAACGGAGGGAGTATTATTCAACGCATGTAGTGTATGTGTTTGTTTCGATTAATGGAATTTTGGAACGTTTTGGCAAATGACGAGAAATTGAGTTTGATTTAACGGAGATACTCCTGGCATTCACAGTTGTAGCCGGCTTATTTTGGGTGACATGCAAGGTACAGCTTGTCTTCTTTGAAGTGCATTATCTGGTAAATAATTGGACTACCTGAGATTTTACGTAGAATATGGGCTTTTGAAAACAGGTGTTGAAAGGTTCTGGTGGTCAAGCCTTTCTAAGTTAAGTTGGGAAATGTGGACCGTAATATGATCCGTCAACGGATATCTTGCTTACACAGCTATTTGCTCGTTCTTACCCAGAAGTAATGTTTGGGCTCCTCTTATCTTGTTAGGAATTAATTCTGCAATCTGCTCATAATTGGAAGATCATGTAGAGAACTGATGCTTACATTTATTGAGACGTATTTTCTTGTTTATTTCTATGTTATACAGCCATGATGAAATGACTATGTGTTCATTTCAACAGACTTTTCCGGATGAAGTTCTCGACTTGGATAGATCTGTGCGAACTCTTGACTTGACACACAATAGGTTAGGTAATTTGCTCTAGTTCTGAAGCACCCGACCTCTTACCATTTCAATGGCATTTGGAGATGACAAACAATGAAAATTTTATGGTAGGATTGCATGCCGCTAAGTAGCATCTTTTGCACACATGTTTCTTCATCTCTCAAGCTAGTGTAACGTGTTACTATTTTGGATAGGGTATGAGGGATGTACGTGAGGGGAATAATCGTATACTCTATGGTATACTCTTGAGCTTTAAATTTTCAGAAACAAGAAACTAGTTCTACTGCTGATGGACGCTAGATTAGAGCAACGAAAGCTAGAGAGAGAGTTGGCAGTTAGTAGGTTTTTTCTTCAATCCTAATTGATAATCCTTGGAACTGAATTGTGAATTTTTGAGCAGAAAGTGCTACGTCAGCTCATTGTGGGAGATTTTAACTGGATGAGGTATGGAATCTGTTGGTAGTCCTTCTAGGGTTGTACAGCTGGCCACGAAGTATATGATTCTTCACCTAATCATGTACTTATATGGTCGAGTGCCTTTTCTCATTGGGGAGCAGCTAATACCCTTGAGGATCCCGCAGCAGGTCATGGTGCAATCCGGCAACGTAAGCCATACGCTTGACAGCAAGCTTCCCAGAGCCGTCCATGTCTTGCCTTAGTTCGGTGCAAGGGTCCTTATCTCTGAAGCACGGACACCTCTCCTAGGTGGAGGTTTGGTGTCCTAAACGGACGGACACCCCGACACCCTCCGGACACCGCTCGACACGTGTCGGACACAGCCAATCGGTGTCGGAATTTTTTATTTTATTTTCCCACACTGTGTCGGACACTTCGTCGTGGAGTGTCGGACACGGCAATGTGCAATGTCGGACCGTTTGGGGTTACTTTGGAATTTTTGGAACTAATTTCGGGGGGTCAATCTGTAATAAATATAATGTGGGGTTTTTTTTACAAAAACAAATTGTGCCCTAATCTGAACCATTGCCATATGCTTCACTCACCTTACATCCGTCACCTATCTGGGCTATCTCTCACCTCACGGATGCCCTTCTGAGCCATTACCGACTTGGAGCTGTCGCCGGAGCTGGTCGCCAACATTCTGAAGCCTTGCGCCGACAGATCCAGTCGCCGTCACCATCGTCGGAAGCAGCTGCTGCCGTCGCCATTGTCGGAGCTCACTTCATCGTCGCCGGAGATCCTTGATCCCGTCGCGGACCCACAGGTCCCTTCCCTCTCTGTTTGAAGTCGTTCTCTTGATTTTTTTTCTCCCTCTGTCAAGACTCGAGTCAAAGTCATTTGCAAGAGACAAGTTTCTGTTCCTTTCATTTGCAAGGACAAGTCTTTTTGCTGAGTTAGAGTTTTCAAGTTTCTATGCCTTTCTTTAGTCCCACGTGTTAACTTATTATCTAAACTAGTGCCATAAGTTTATAAAAATACCCCAACCTATGAAGCACGGGTGCTTCAAAAGGGGGGAAGTATCGGGGTCGGGTACGCGTCGGGTGCGGGACGGGTGCGGGTTGGGTGCGTGTCAGGTGTGGATCCCTTTTTTCCTTTTATTTCCTGAATTTCGGGTGCGGATTGGATACGGATCGGGTGCGGATCCAACTCATGGGTAAAACATATAAACTAACCTAATCGGGCAGATCAAATTAGGAGACTCTGAGAGAGAGAGAGAGAGCCTCTTCGCAACCACCCGTGACCATCGGTGATTTCGGCGACCACCTGCGACACCGACGACCACCCGCGACACCGACGACCACCCGCGACTACCGGTGACTACCCTCGACCACCCGTAACCAGCCGGACAACAAGCGACCACCCGCGACCACAAGCGACCACCCACGACCTCCAGAGACCTCCAGCAACCTCCAGCGACCACCCGCGACCTCCGACGACCTCCGGTGACCACGGCGATCACCCGAGAAGACGTCTAGTCACCTCCGACGGCATTTCTCCAAAGATAAGTGTCCTCTTCCTTTCTTCTGTCTTCAAATCTCTCTTTGCTACCTTTTGTGACTTGGATGTGGATTGTCAATTGAAAGTTGGAACCAATTTATACAGTGTTTATTGTTTAACATGTGTCAAAGGCTTAAAGCAGCGGTTCAATAGTTAAAAATTGAGGGATGTTGAAACCAATTTTGCAAACTTTGATGCTATATTGCCACTTTTGTTATATATATGATCTATTTGGTGGTGGTTTTTATGTATTTGATGGTATTGTACTACTGTTGAATGGTTGAATTGATTGAATTAAATTGCACTCCGTCTTTTTATACACTCCGTCTTTTTATACACTTTTTAAGATCCAAATTGCTTAGAAATTTAATACTAATTGTACATAATAAAAAAAATATATAAAATATTTGCCGTATCCCAGCCGCACCCGTATCCTAAAATTTTCAAAAATGCCGTTTCCGCGTATCTGCACCCGCACCGGAATCCATGCTTCTTAGACCCCAATTCATACCAACATAATCAAAATCAGCTATACAAGTACAAATATACAATAATTTCAAAACGGCCCACCAATTTAACAGAGTTTTCATTATTGTATGCTATTTTAGATTGTGGAATGTATTTGATATATATATATATATAATAATAAAAAATATTTAAAAAATAGCAGTGTCCTGCTGTGTCCAAAATCTGATTTTTTCAAAATTGCAGTGTCCGGTGTCCCCGTCGGTGTCGGTGTCCGACACCGTGTCCGTGCTACCTAGGTCCTTATGCTCAAATGAAATACTAATTTTGATCCCGTGCGCTACACACAGGAGCAACATGTATCAAAGTACTAATTCAGAGATCTTGTACTTGAATGCCTAATTACAATAACAAATTTGGTAGTGACAAAAAAGTAATTAAAAAGTTATCATTGCTAGCTTTTAGTAACAAATGAAGATGAAAAATTGTATATGGAATGATAGAAATGGTATGTCCCAGCTAAGAGCAATTATAGGATAATTCTAACCATAATAACCCGTGTGTTGAGGTTTGTAGTACTTAAGGCCATCAAGAAAGAGTCAAGATATGTAAGCCATGATTAAAAATAAAATAGGAGAGTAAACTATGTATACAAACTTGTAATGAAATGACAGGAGGGAGATTATCTTCGTTAGAGAGAAAGACTGATAGAGGATATTGGGCTTCCATGAGCAATAGAAAAGGTTTCAGATTAAAGGGAATACATCTAAACAATAAAAAGATTTAAGATTAAAAGGAATATATAGAATATTAGTTTTGGTAGAATTTAGGAATTGCAAAGATATAAATAAATTTTTTGAGTGGGACATGCTGACATGGAGGTGGGAGAAATATAAAATCTATTTAATTGATTGAATTTCAAATGGGAAAAAGGAATTCAAATCAAATTGAATAAGAGAGTGGGAGAAAATAAAAAGGAATCCAAATCATTATTACAAAGGTGAATAAATTCAAAATGCTTTAAAAAGTCAAAATAGAAGAGTTCACATGGCGAGCTAAGAGAGTGTCCATGTAGGCTGTGACGTTGCCACTTTCTCTTAGCTTCGTCTTTCATATATATATATATATGGGAGCCGATCCCTGTCTACCGGTGGAGAAATAACAATTTCTCCACCATAAATCTAGCCGTCCACGTGTACTCGTGGATGGCCCAGATCTTTTTTTTTTTGAAAAAGTTGCAACCGCTACTCTTTTAAGCGGTTGCAAAAAATGCCAAAATGCCCATGAAAGGACGAAAAACCCTAACCCAAAAAAGACTAGCGGTTGGGGCCACGTAATATCCATGCAACCGCTACAAAGTGTAGCGGTTGGGGTCACACCCGCTACACTTTGTTGCGGTTGGTGATGATTTTTTTTTAGCATTCTTTTAGTTGCCATCATCACTCATCATTGCTCTTCCATTTTTTTTATTGCACACACAACCCAACCGCTACACTTTGTAGCGGTTGGGGGCATGTCATGTCAACCGGGATGATGAGTAATGATGGCAACCAAAAGAAGGCTAAAAAAAATCATCACCAACCGCAACAAAGTGTAGCTGTTGGGTGTGCCCCCAACCGCTACACTTTGTATCGGTTGCATGGATATTACGTGGCCCCCAACCGCTAGTTTTTTTTGCGGTTGGGGTTTTTCGACCTTTCATGGGCATTTTTGCAACCGCTTGAAAGAGTAGCGGTTGCAACTTTTTCCAAAAAAAAAAAACAGATCTGGGCCATCCACGAGTACACGTGGATGGCTAGATTTATGGTGGAGAAATTGTTATTTCTCCACCGGTAGACAGGGATCGGCTCCCTATATATATATTAGATTTGAAGTAGGATAGAGGAGAGTTGCCGTGGTAAAATTTTGTGTTTGCTCAGAGAGCGTCTAATCATGGTGCTGCCCCATCAAGGGGAAGGATACTGCAGGAGGCTCGTGGCAACATCCAAGCAGATTGACCCTGCCTTTGGCATTTTTTTGATGAAGTCGTCTTATTTTTGTAGGTCCTTTGCAAACCTATTTTGAATGCCCTTTAGGAAGCATACATATGCTAATAGGTCCTTCTGAGATACTAATTATTATGCCCCCTTGCGTTATCAGCTTCATGCGCATGTGGGTCAACTTTCTGATGCCCCCTCAGGTGGTCGGACTTGTGCCTGCTCAGTTCAAGCATAGCATTAGGGCAATATGTGTAATGTTGCCATACATGGTAGGTGGGAGGTGGTATTCCTACAGATGGAAGAAAAGAAATAATTCAAGTTGGACAGCCTTGCAAACTGAATATGGATATGTTAACAAGAGATTGGGAAAGTGGTGGAAAGATAAGTGAGTAAGAAAGAACTAGAGGAGCCAAGAAGTATTTGAATTAAGGAGAAAATAGGAAAGTTAAGAAGAAAGCCAGGGTGTTACCTCTTAGGATTTATGCCAGTGGTTCTACTAACTGAGGGATGTTAATTCAACAGTTATTTATCAATCAATAATGTCTTCAAAAGCTAATAAGGAGCCAATGTGTGGAGAAACGAAGGTCACATAGACCATGCCCCGGTGCTATCAAGTCAATAGAAGGAAAAGAAAAAGAAAAAAAGTTAAAAAAGGCTTACAAGGTTGTAGGTGAAAAGTGGTGACTAGTAGCAACGTAGTAGGATTAAGGAAAAAACCACCTCAAGGCTAAGGAAGCTACATGTAAGCTACTATTGATAATACTTTTACTTCCTGATTTTATCCTGACATCTACTGAAGTATATTGACTTAATATTATGTTCTTTTTTATAGCCTTCATGTTTACTTCTGCTTACTCTCAATTTATTTGACGCTCAAATTATCTCGTCTTGATTTTTTTTTTTTTGTATCTGCACCAGAATGTATGTTTCTTTATAAAGTCACAGAATGCAACTTATCTTTTTCGTTACATTTATAAATTTCCTGCATCTTCTTTTCATAAAAGAAAATGCTTCCAATGTATGTCTGTCCGTCTGCCTTTCTCTTGCTCTTTCCCCACTCAACCTTTTAGTCGGCTGCTGCAGTTGACGTTCCAGTGGAGATCGGCAAATTAGTTAACATGCAGAGGCTGGTAAGAAGTACAGGTTTGCATTCGTACCTAAGCATAACTGTAGTCTACATGGGTTTGTCCCCCTTTCCCCCTGATCTCTTAATATCTTGCTCCTTATCAATTTTTTGTTTTCTTAAGCATTTGTTAGAGAAACTATGTCAAGTATAAGCAATATAGAGGATTTTTGTAATTAGGTAAATAGTGCCACATACGCTTTGAAGTACTCTTGTGTAATCGAGGTTGGTAGTTATGCATTGCTGCTTAAATATATTATATGTTATGGATGGTGAACTTACGCCGTGGGTCACCTATAACAGTTGTTTTTCCAGTGAGATGCATGGGTAATTGGATTTTTTCTGCATAAAACATAGAGACTTTGAGCAGAAAAAGGAGAAATCTTTTGTATTAGTTCCTCCAGCCAAGACATATATTCTTGGATAATCAGTCATGTCTATTCAGCTAGAATGCTGTGCATTATCAAACTTCACAAATTTCAGTCACCATCTTGCATCTCAGAAGTTATATCTCGAAGACAGTTACTCGACAAGTAATAACTGGTGTCCAGGGAAAAAGGTTTTAATACAGTAAGAACTTAAACAGTTTCAGTTTGTATTAGTGTATACAGTAAAAAACTAGATGCTAGATGAGGACGATAAGCAGAAGGATAATCTACAGGATTCCCGGTGCACGAAGCCTGAATTGTTATGGTATTATACAGCTACTCCCATTTGCAGGGAGCTGGTCTGAAAGTGACCTTTTCATTGACACTTAAACCGGTGCTTTTTTTTAAGGATTTATGCATCTCTTGATGCATTAGCCTTCCATATATTATAAATAAGCCCTAAAACTAGAATTATAAATAAGCCCTAAAACTAGAAGTTGCAAGTCCTTTTAAGCAACTTTAGCAGGAAAGCATATCTGTTACTCTTAACAAGCATTTTTATTTTGTCTAAACAATTTATTCCTTGACTTTCACAAAAAACATCCTGGAGGTTGTGAAGACTTACTTCTTGTAGACTTTCTTCCATGTTGTGGAGATTATTGAGGCCAGCTGCTTTATTAAAGATTTATTATTAGGTTTTCATCTGAGCTGGACTTTGTCATACCACCTTTCTGTAGATGTCCTGCCTAATTTTTCTTTTCATACTGTTCGAGTTAATCACTTGTAGGCTGTAGCAGATCTTTTGCATGTTTCATGTGCCTTTCTTTTGTTTTCAAACTTAGAGTAATACACTGTCGGTTTGGCTGAATAACATGGTATATCCTGTCTGGATTGGCAAAAACTGCTCAACTAAACGTGTATGACTTATACTTGCATGTATATTTCACAGCTGGGTGACAGTGTAGCACACCTACAAGTATATATGGTTTAGTGTAATGTCTGACATTGTTACTTTTTTTTCAGATTCTAGCTGATAACCTTATTGAGCGCCTCCCAATGAACTTGGGGAAGCTTCAGTCTTTAAAAGCTATTGCCCTAGATGGGAATCAAATTTCCACTTTGCCTGATGAATGTAATATTCTTCTTCTTTTAGAGAATGTCATATTGGTTGTAGTTTATTTTTCAGCTTGTCTTCTTGTTTGTTTCGTAGTAAGCTGTACTGTTTCTTATTTCATTGTAAGAGTAACACTTGTTTTAACGGACATAAGTTATATGTGTTCAGTGGGCCAGTTGGTGAGACTTGAGCGGTTATCCATCTCTGGGAATGTTCTAACAAGCCTGCCTGAAACCATAGGGAGCTTGCGCAATGTGAGTGGTTGCATCTAGTAATCTTCCAACCCAATTTTACAGATTATCCTCTTCCTGATTTATGTGACTTGATAATAGTAGTTTCATGCCATAGTTTAGTTTCGTCGCTCATGGTAGTAGAGCTTAAATCGACCCAGTGCACTATGTTTGTTGAGATTATGCCATTACCCTGTCTTTCTCTCCTCCCACTTGGAATGATGGGATTTTGGAGTGGTTGATTATCTATGGACGCAGATCTTCAGTGCTATCTGTTTGATGTTGCTATCCTCATGGCTTTTGATTTTTGTTAACTTGCAATGCCCAGCGGTGGGGTATTTCATCTATGTTTAAGACACCGTTATTGTAGTTCATGGGTGCCGTGGAATTGTTTTTGGATATGATGGCTGCCTCTGTGAACTGTGAAATGCGTATTTGTTTCCCTGCCAATGACAACTTATATTCACTAGGAACTCAGTTTAAATCTATATCTATGAGCGTTGCAATACTGCTTGTGTGGATAATACTTTTGTGCTATCAACTGAAATTTCAAGACCCTCTCGCAGTTGCTGCTGTTAAATGTGTCCAATAACAAGTTGAAGTTTCTTCCAGAATCAGTTGGAAGTTGCTTTTCTCTGGAAGAACTACAAGCCAATGGTACCTTATATTTTACCCTAATTGTTTAATGTCCTTTTTATTCATGTCGTTTATCTCAATTAACAAATGGTGCTTTGGGCATTTAAGAAATGTCAGAAATTCAATCTCATTGTTATGCAAAATGGCTTTCTCATAATTTTGTCCCTCACCTGTTGAGAAAGAGATGTCAGCCACACTTTTTTTTCTTATACTTTTTTTGTCCCTCGCTGACGGTATGACTTATCCTCTCTCTGAGGGAATATGATCATACCTCCTTCATACTTTGCTCATCATGTTTCCTGTATCTTCTACGTGTTGCTTAAGTCACTGCAATTCCGGGAAAAATTATGATTGCCTTCGGTTTTCTGGTGATTGGAACTATGTGATTGGTTTTCTGGTTTGGTGATTTGGAACTTTGTTTTTGGTCATCTTTTTTCTGGCTTGGTAACTGGGGTCTATATCAATAGCTGCTCCGCTCCATTATGTATGCTCTGATATTACGTACATTTATTAAGCTGTTTTCTCAACTTATATGGCTTCTCTAAGTTGATGACTTGATGTTAATGCCAATCTTCAAATCTTGCGTTTTCTTGTCTATTCTTTGCAAAAGGATGTTATTTAGAAAACTACTCTTGTCCATATACAGATACAGATTTGTTATTAATTGTGATTCAGTAAAGCAGGTCAAGATTTCTTAGGATGAGTCTTTGCATTACGTCTTAAATGTCTTTATCAGCTAATGATAACTAATTAGCATATCCTGTATGTAAACTGATGCTTTGAGCTGTCCAGTTAGAATGTTTGGACACTACAGTCCTGAGGCTGTAGGTGGACAAATTAAAAAAATTAGGTGATGGAAGCTGGAGCTCTTTATGCCTTGATTCTACATTTCGTATAGTCACCTAACCTGTTATTTCTTCAGGTTTTACAATGACATATATTAGGTTTTTAATGGGAAAACCACAGAGAAATTAGTTAATGAAATACTACCAGATTGAGGGTGTCAATTGTTACGGTAGCGTTAGCCAGTTAGAGTGGTCATATCTTTGGGGGTCATTCTGATTTCCCTAAATCTTAGGATCAATATGGCGTTTTCTCCGGCTTTGCTCGTCTTTTCTGAGATTCTTTTTATTTTCTTCCCCCATCTTCCTATCTTCATTATCGTTGGTTCGTTGTTTTGTGTTATTTCAGATAATTCTATTGATGAGCTTCCTGCCTCAGTTTGCAATCTCATTCACTTAAAATCACTCTGCTTAAACAATAATAGTGTGAAACAGGTATTCAGTTAACATCAGTTAACATTCAAACTTCTCTTTGAGTTCTTTAATAAAATCTTGGATGCGTGCAACAGTTAGCTCAGCAGCCCTTTCTCCACTTGTCCTGCACTTTTTTCCGTCGTTCAACAATTGGAATTATAAACATCAGCATATGACAGATATATACGTACATGATCAATGAAGTGATATTTTGGCTTCTCTTCCACTGCAGATACCTCCGAATTTATTGAAGGAGTGCAAAGCTTTGCAGAATATTTCCTTGCATGACAATCCATTTCTATGGATCAATTCCAGCAGGTGAATTACACTTTCCTCTAAAACTGCTTGGTGCATCATATATGTCCAGAGAAGTCATGTATACTTGAACCAACTACTAAGTTATTGAAATTCTCTTTTAGATGGAAGGCTTCCAGGAGTTTGAAGCTCGGAGGAAAAAGAAGTTTGACAAGCAAATAGATTCAAATGTGATGATCAGTTCCAAAGGCCTTGATGAGGGTGTTGATTTATGAATTCTTGCTGCGGCAGACTTTGCTAGTGTTCGCATTCGGGTTGGAGTGCTATTTTCATTCTTTTCGAGTTATTTGTTACACATGAATAAATATGGGTTATAAAAACTTTGTTATATTTGGAGTTGCTATGTTATACTTGGGGCTACTAAAAGCTTTCAGGTGTCCTGTTATTCCTGTAGGTACACCTGATTCAATTCAATATCTCCGGGACTGGCAGGATGATTTTGATGGATAAAAATTTCTTCCAGCCTTCTTTACAGCTTCAAGAGGGACCAATTTTGGCATCCATCACTCTCTTGTAAGGTTGAGCTATATTGCAAGTAGCTTTTGCATGTCATCAGCTGGGCTGTATATGAAACGACTACTAGAAACCTATTTATTGGTGTTAGCTCCTCAGAAAGTCATGCTTTTTCCCTGTTAGATTGTAACATTACATGTACAACTATACATCACAGAAGATGTAATTCAGTTTTTAGTCGTCGTTCGCACGTATGTCAGGCCTATTTACTTTTCTGAAACCTCAAGAGTTTAAGCTCCGCTGAATCGACAAGCATGTATGTAATTCAATTTGTTTGCCTTTTTTTTTTCCTTCTGGAAATTACTTTGTTTCCCAGGATCTTTCCGTGCAGATATTAATTGTTACGCGATACTGGTGATGCAGTTTCGCCTGAATTTTGGGAGGTTTAAGGTGTTCCTGCATTTTGTTGGAATAATGCTATCGAGATAAAAAAGAAGTCATGGTTTAATTACACCTGTGTCGTGAGGTCATGGCGTAATTTCAATTAAGGATATAAAGTTTGAAAAAGTAAACATTCTGTAGTCAAAAGCATCAAACATCGTTTGAGTCACGTTCGTCTGTCACCGACCTATTGAAAAAGTGTGTAATTTGATTGATATCATCACACTGTACTATAAAAATTTCAATACAGCCCTTTACGTTTCGAAACTTGTTTAAAAACAAGTGTGTGGGTTTCTCACACGCCCCACCCTCCACTCCATTAACCACTACCATCGCCACCAATACTTACCATTTCCTTGTGTCGTGGTTCGCGCATTTTTGTGCCGCAGCGGAACAATCGTAAAGTTTCATGACACTTGCAACCTACTTGTACACCGCGTCATGAACCGCCGTCTTTTATACGAGGCAACAATATTTTTTTCGGAAGCAACACTGATACCAGCCTTGCATAAAACTCATGCCCAAACAAACTGACGTCCTTAGGCAAATAGCAACATCTCGATATGATCTTAAAAGACTACGCATTAAGTGCTGTCACCAAGCATGTCTACATTGCTATCCATCCGGTGAGCGTGTCAAACTCAAGATGATGCTCACCTTGACACATGGCACGCAAGCATACCAATAGCCTAATCCGCCATAATATGCATGCCCAGTGTGGTTGAGTACAATCTGCTGCATAATCGATGAATATATACAGTCCCCGACTCTGAAATAGAGCACATCGTCCATTAATATCCACCGAAGAATGACTTTCTCAAATAGAAGCACTCAAGAACGTCTTTAATGCTTTTGAGCTTGCCCAAAGTTCCCTTGACTTGCTAACTTGATGCCGCATGGTTGCCCATGAAAGCACATGGGGAGGTGGAGTAAGTGCCAACGCACTACCATGCTCCCCCTTATAGAATCCGAAGGAGACAAAATCAAAGTGACATTAGTAGACATTACCATGTTCAAGGAGTCAAAGCAAACCCCAACGGGTGGATGAAGTGCTAGAGGGCCTTGAGTGATAATCTCAAGGTGTCGAGTTCGAATCTCCATACTGACAGGTAATATAAATTGCAATCCTGATAATTTCAAAAAAAAAAAAAAAGGAGAAAGGAACCAATGCAATTTAAACGCACAATGGCATTCGCCATATCGAAGTTCCTCCTCTTGTCGCTGGAATCAAAGCAATTGAAACCGATGAGAACTTCAACGACATGACTAACACCAAACTAAAATGTTTGTGTGCGTGTGTATGCACAAATCTGTGTGTGCGAGAAGATTTGAGTTGAGTATTTTGTGTTTGGGTCGTCATGGATGTTAAGTATTGTAGGCGGTAGTTTTGTGTGGTTGAATTGGTGATTTGGAGGTCGGGTTGGGCTCTTACATGTGAAGTTATTGCAGAGTGTAACAGATGAGGTGGCGGTATGGTATGGAAGTGGTGGCGTCAGGAAGAGTGGCGAAGGTGACTCGTTTGTAAATTGCCTTTAATATTTAGGGCATTTAAGTCATTTTTCTTAAAAAGTTTATGTATGTTAGAGTTCTGTTAGGTCGAAAGATATCACGATATATTTTATATTATTTGATTTTTCATAGTTTACACTCTAACCTGAGAGACATAGGTTAATTAACCAAAAAACTATTTAGCCGTATTCTTCTAAGTTTTTGGTGCAGACTTTTATCACTGTAAGCATGGCTACTTGCCCACCCCCACCCCTACCCACTCAACACACACTCTGGTTCTTCTTTTCAGTTCCTTTATTGTCTTTCTGTTCTCCTAAAGCATTTATTTTGGCGACAAATTAGTGCAGTCACGTCCAATAGAAACAATATGACAAACATACAAAATGTACAACATATGATATACTTACGAGGTTCACCTGTGTGGTTATTTTTCAGGTTATGAACGGTCTTTAGTTACTCTGTAGTATGTACTAGTAGTATACAAATGCAAACTATAACTCCCACTCAGTTTTCATTCTCATCCTCACATGTAACTCCAAAAGTACAATATATATATATATATATATATATATATATATATATATATATATATATATATATATATATATATATATATATATATATATATATATATATGTGTGTGTGTGTGTGTGTGTGTGTGTGTGTGTGTGTGTGTGTGAACCCTACAACATTTTTAGTTGATAATTGAATTTTCTGAAATCAAACTTCACATATAGCGATATCATGACCAAGTCACACACCTAACAATCATCGTCGTGAGGCATATGTAAATATGTAAATAGTCCTAGTAAACACTCGAACGCTTTTTAAAGTGGTAAACAAGAAGTCTTATCTAAAAGATAATCAACGTTCATTGCATTTGCAATTTTGTATCAGTGCGAATAGATAGAACAAAAAGTTAATGGCCTCTTTTTTTTGTCTATTTCTTTTGCATCATTAACAGTTAGGTACAAATTCACGTCGAGATTCTGCTGTCAGGATTATTTGATAAAGTCGATCGGAGATACAGAATAATTGTAAATCACAAGTCTCTTCAAGGGACACATTTATCCGTCGCACGATAGGCTGATACATAGATCTTTCATTTGGGAAATAACTTAGGTTAATATCTACAAAGTAAGAATGCTTCAACTTCTTGAAGAGAAAATTAGTAAGAAGATATATATATATATATATATATATATATATATATATATATATATATATATATATACATACTTCACTAATTTTCGTTGACTTTTTCCATTTTGGTCCAAGCACATGACACGTGTCACGTCCTCGCTCCCCCAATATTCACAAATTTACAGCCACAAGTACGCGTTTTACCACTAAAGTTTACCCAAATCACCAACAACCACCCAAAATATTCTCAAATTCTAACCAAACAAAAAAGGAAGGCCTTCTTCGTAATTACACGTAATTTGCGGACCCCTTTTTCGTCAAATCGCGTTACAACCTTCGGACCCGCCGGTTACAAAATCACCAACCCTAGCTTTACCCTTTCACGTCACAAAATTTTCCCCCATCCAATTCCTCTCTACTGTCGCTCCGAATCGGTCTTAATCCATTCTAGTGATCCTCAAATTGGCCTGAGATCCGATCAATTCTCTCTTTGATCTGTCGATCGATCCCTCTTTCGACCACTGACGTTGGGCCGATCGATTTCTAGGGTTAGGGTTTCAGATCTGTTTGATTTTCTTCAGATCTATCGGATCTGTTATTCAATTTTGTGGATTCGTGTATTTCTCTATCTAGATTTTAGTTTTCTGCGTCTGTCTGAGTCGAATTTGTAAATCCTCGTTTTTTCAATCTAGGGTTTTGAATCGTCAGATTCGTCTGAGCTATAGATCTGTTGGGCTTTTCCTGGATCTGTTTAAATTTAGGTTCTCTTGTCTGGGAGTTGTGCAAGTTTGGAGATTTTGCGGTATTTGGGGATCTAGGGTTAGGGTTTCGAATTAGGCCGTTCTTCGTATATTTGGGATTGAGCAATTGGGCTGGGAAAACACGAGATCGGTTCAGAAATTACGACTTGTTCGTCAATCGATCCAAATTCCTTTTGCAAGTAAGAGATCTGCTCTTTCTTTTGACGTCGATATTTTTTTTTAACAAATTATCTTTTTCTTTTTTTCCCTTCCCAAAATAACCTGTTTATTTCTTTTTAACACCCTGACACCCCAAAAAAAATTTATTGGACCCCCAATCCAAAAGAAAAAAAAAAACGCAAAGAATAGAACAAGGTGAGAGAGAGAGAGAAAAAAAAGCCTATTTTATTTTATAATTTAAAAAGATAAATGAAGAGAGCCTATTTTACGCTCTTACCCCTTGCGGCCACAGTGATATTACTGTTGAAAGCTTAACGCCCTCTGCTGTGCCCCCCATCAACATTCTAAATGGATATGCTTTTTGGGAATTGTCGACAAATTTATCATGTGAACTTTCGTTGGGTCTAGACAATTGTTTTTACAAGTGGGCTTCTTCTTGTTGTTCAAGTGGTAAAGTTGTATTAAATTTTCACATGCACGCGTGCCGATGACAACACCTTAATGTCTATTGCATCAAGAAAGGAACTTTAAGAAAATAATATCTACATTAGTTGGTGCGGGCATGTGAGTCATATGGCACTGTTGTACTAGTCGGGATACAAACCGGACCCTGTCTAATTCTGTTGGTTTATCTCGTCATTGCAAAAACAAGGGTCACTTTTGGCATAAACTTACCAGCAGCATATTATGAATGTTAGTTTAGTAATCACTAGTTACCAACCAAAGGAACGAGAAGGAAGGGAAAGTGAAACTCCTTAAAGATTTTTTCTTTTAATGATTATGTGCTTGTATCAGTGTCATTGTATTCATATTTGTAATATTCTTTTTATTATGTGTCTTTTCGTGAATGGCGCAACGTGCATTTATTTCCCTTTTGTTATCTTTACATGTCTTGCTTCTGGGTTGATTAATCTCTATGTTCTGTTTGCAGTTAAAACATGGTACAAAAGAGGCCCTTTGTTGAGGAGTTATATGAGGTTTCGTCGAAGCACCCTAGACAACTGGAACACAAAAGCCAGTTAGTTTCTGCCCTGGAGTTTCCTTGTGAACATGTGGCCCGAAAGCCTCACTCTTCAGGTGGGAAAGAGCTTCCACTAATTCGTTGGAATGCTTAGATTGCATTTAAGGCATTCTTAAATCACTTCCTTTTGGTCAGTAGTCAATAACACTGTCACATCAAAAAAGGTGGCCTTGAATGAGTGCTACTTGAGGGTTGTCTGTTACCATAAGTTCTATTTGTGATCGAGAGATCTTAAACTTCAACCACCATACTTGACTCACATATAACTGGTAGTGCAATTTGTACATTTGGAAAAGTTTTATGGCTATTCTCTTTCATGAGTTTACACTCAGCTCAAGGTTGTAGTATAAGTTGAATCGTTGAATTCTGTCCGAGATTCAACAACCTCATAGAATTTAGGGACACTCATTTTTTAAGTTTATTCTTCTTCACTTTGTTTATCAGACAGAGAGTAAGTATTTGACAAGTTTTGACAACCTTTTTGTTCGTTTTAGGCAGTTCTTGATGCCGAATAAATAGTTAGCTGGTTTCCATTCTTGTACACGGTGGTGCTCTCTTTTGCGCTTTTTGGACATAATTTTACTTATCAAATAAATATTTCGAGCATAAATGATGCTTTTTAGTTACTAGATACTAAATTTGTTAATTGCAAAGACGGGGTAATGCATGTATTTCCTATATACTAGTTGACCTGTCCAATCATGTGATAGGTCGTGACCGCTGTTTCTCGAAAAGTATATTTGATCTTGATGAGAAGTGTGATAGTGGCAGTTTTACTGTACTCCCATTAAGCACGGGGGAAGATACTGCAAATAACAATCCCGGCTGCATTTCCAGTTTTTCCTCGTCCACCAGCAGCTCTAGTGAAGGAGATAATAGTTCAGAGCCACCATTTTATTCCGTCTTCCCAGAAACTTTTAGTTCTGGTAGACAGGTAAGGACATTGCACCCCGAGGACTTGTATTCTTATCTATTGGAACATCCTCCTAGAAAATCAGTCTGCATAGGACCAGATTATCAAGCCGATATTCCAGAATGGAGCGCCCATGGTGCCAAGAACAGTTGCTCATATTTAGCTGAAGAATCAGTTCCTTCCCCTCAGCCTGCGGAGATAATGTTTTCTGGGACTTGTGTCATTCCAATGCCTGAAGTTGAACCATCTGCCAACAACAATGATAAGGCCGGTCATGTTAGAAGCGATTGTTGCTGTGAGGATCCAGGTTCAGTCAGATGTGTCAGGCAACATGTTGTGGATGCTAGAGAGGACCTTAGGGGATCCCTGGGGCAGGATTGTTTTTATGAGATGGGGTTCTGTGACATGGGAGAGGCTGTGGCAGAAAAGTGGAGTGAAGAGGATGAGCAGTTATTTAATGAGGTTGTTTGTTCTTATCCTGCATCACGGGGTAACAACTTCTGGGACCATCTCTCATTGGTGTTCCCTTTCTTGAGCAAAAAGGAGATTGTTAGCTACTATTTCAATGTCTTCGTGTTGCGAAGAAGGGCAGAGCAGAACAGATGTGACCCAATGAACATTGACAGTGATAATGATGAGTGGCAGGGGAGTGACGAAGAAGGTGAAAGTTCAGATGAAGATGAGGACTCGGTGGTTGAATCACCAGTATATCAATATGATCATGGTCACAATGATGATGATGATTTGCTTGAATACAATAATGGTATACCACACTCCACTTTGGATTGTTACAAGAATAATACCGATTTCGGTGTGTCAGAAGCATGTCCGAGGAAGCCAGTTAACAAATGCATTTCCGATGGTCCTATTCAACCTTCTGAGAAAGTCCTCGCCAATGAAAGGGGAGAGCATGAGCTCCAAGACGACTCCGGCGGCGCGTCATCTGATACAGGGGTTGTACCACAAGTTGGCGCAGTGAGAAGTACCTTTAATGGGATGAGTGGATGTGGCGGCGGCAGCCATCATGAGTACGTTTTGGAGCCCTGCGATGGTAAAGCATGGGATAATGGGTATTTGACCTGCCTGAGAAATAAAGTTGATTTTTTACCCACATGCAGTATGATCGAAGAGGTTTTTGGTGCTGGCGCTTGGAATTACAAGGCCAGAGACGACAAGGGCTCAAGCTAATTCTAAGTACGTTTTGGGACATTCGGTATGATTTTGGGAAGTATCAGGTTATCTGCTCCTTGGGCGAGTCCATATAAGAATTTTTGTTTAGATAGAGTATCCATTTTTCCGTTGTACATTAGGGTGGAAGGTAGAAGCTAATTCTTCGTAGTAATTGCAAGATTAGTAATGATTTATGTGGTCTCAACCATTTCTAAGTTGTGCAATTTGTTCAGTTGCGTTTTTGTACATAGCTTTACTTTTAATGCAAATCTCCCCTTTTGTTTGTTAAATTTGGATGCTTTCTTTCTGTCTTGACCGACAATACGTATGATTATTTTAAGGGGTTGTTACTCGAGCTTAACAATTCTCCATTTGAGCTCCATAGCGGTGTTCCAGATCTTTTCTGAAATTAGCACCCACTTTTCATAATTTTTAGCGACAATTAGATATGTAGCGACCCTTTTTTCTCATCACTAGAAATGATGTTTGCTGTGAACAAGTGTTAACCCATTAGGCTCTTTTTTATTTCCTTTTACTTTTCAGTTTTTTCTCCAGCTATGTAAACTGAAAAAAAAAAAAACGCGTTTGGTAAACAGTTTTCATTTTTTTTCTTCAGTTTTGAAAAGCAATTTTACCAGTTTTGGGTTTTTATTTTGAGACCACCACCACCACTGGCTACCGTAGCCCGCCGGCTGGCCATTGCCTGTGACCACCGTCGGCCACCATCAGCCACCGCCGGCCACTGCAAATTACTACCAAAGAAAAAACTCAAAATAAAAACTGGGTAACAAACACTCAAAAGAAAAAAAATTAAAATAAAAACTGGGTAATGAAACACCCATTTGTTTTTGTAAAAAATAAAAACTCAACTGGTTTTGATTTTTATTTTTTGAAAACAGAAAACCAAAATTGGAAGTGATTTCCCTTTCCCGAGAAAATTATAAAAAAATGGGTTTTCTAGTTAAATATTTGGGGTTGATGGTTTTTTTGGAGAAATTGTGAAAAGAGGGGGTCAAAGTTTAAAATCTCTGAATAGTGGGATGGGTTGAAAAAAAATAATTTTTTTAACCTCACTATTTCCCCTTCCCCAAAATACCCCTCCCTCCTTCCTTCCCCGATTACTTCTTCCACCTTCTCCCCCCGCATTATCCCACTATACTACCCATACGGCCATACCCCCTCCCCCCCCCCACCCACACCCAAACTTCTATCCATGTCCAATTCAAGCTCTATGTTGCTCGTACTCGTTTGTCCACCTCGTAATCTTTCTTTTAAAAGGAGCATTTCTGGTAGGCATTTCAACGAATAATGGAGACGCATAAGAGCCTCTCACCTGATCCCAACCCAACGGCCGAGGATGACGATCAACCCACCTCTAGGAGAATCCATCGCCTCACGCTGCACCTCAATCCGCCGCCGGGCCTCCACAACTCCGGCGATCTCCGAGGATGACGATCAGCCCACCTCTAGGGGAAACAGCTCGACGTCAGCACCCAAGAGCTGACGCAATGTTAGGCAGAACGCTCACACACACACACACACACACACTTAGCATACTTGCCCCTCCCTCTTTCAGTCACCATGGCTGCTCCCCGTCCCCTTCACCCTTGCACACAAACGGGTGCACACAACACAACACAAGACACACACACACACACACACACACACACACTTGGCAGATTTAACACACACCTAGTGTATGGTGAGCTGTGTAATGTAAGACTATAGAAGTCTATTATAACCGCGTCTTTCCCTCTATGCAATGTTAGGCAAGCTCCAAGACAGGGAAATCTTGCAGGAACTAGATGACCTTGTAGGAATAATGGGGTCCCATGAACAACATCGGAGGCGATGTGCAAACAGTTTGTGGCGACACCAGTCATTTTCTGTGGAAACACAAGTCAGTTTCTGCAAAATTGAGTGTCTGATTGTGCTGATGCCCAAGTCATTTTATGCAGAAATTACGGGGCGCACGAGCGCTTGCTTTTTTCTCTGTGGGACCACTACATATGTGGGATGACTTGCGGGAACCACACACACACATTGCCCTTACACGGCTGGGATCATTGAGGGTTGTCGGTATGCTCCGTTTCGATGGGAACTCAAAGCATATCGTTTCGTCACCTCTCCGTTAGGGCGCATTTTATCGGCCCGACTATGCATGGTTGTTGAGGTTGTAAGGAGTCCGATGCGGAGTGGTTGATGTGTTTACCGACCAAGCACAGAAGAACAGTGTAGACGCAAACGGTTTGTGGTGACACCAGTCATTTTTTGTGGAAAGATAAGTCAGTTTCTGCAAAAGTGTGTGTCCAATTACGGTGATGCCCAAGTCATTTATGCAAACAATTACGGGGCGTGTGTGTGTTGGTGGAGTCATTGTCTCTCAGTTTGGGAAAAAGTCTTGATTGGAGGGAAATATGGGGTGGCCGCAGCAGGGTGGGGGGTAAGGGTGGGGCGGGTAACCTTGGGGGTGGGGGGTGGAGTGGGGGTAGGCAGAATTTTGGAGGAAGGGGTCTGAAGGGATTGGGGAGAAGAGTTGGGCGGGGAGGGGTATTTTGGGGAAGGGGAAATAGTGATGTTAAAAAAAAATCCATTTTTTTTCAACCCACCCAACTTTTCAGGGATTTCAAAGTTTCCCCCCCTCTTTTCACAATTTCCCCAAAAAAAACCACCAACCCCAAATAATTAACTAGAAAACCCATGTTTTACTAATTTTCCCTTTCCCTTTTGGTTGTGAAATTTGCAATTGTTCAGTTGCTTTTTTTCATAGCTTTACTTGTAATGCAAATCTCCCTTTTGGTGGTGAAATTTGGAAGCTTTTTGTGTTTCCCGACCGACAATACATGGTGATAATTTAAGGGTGGTTATTTGAGCTGAACAATTCTCCGTCTGAGCTCCACACCAGTGTTTCAGATCTTTTCTGAAATCCGATTTCCCACTCCGAATTGGAACTAGCAAATGGCCTAATTTCTGGTAAGCTAGAGGGCAACTTGCTTCTTCCACTAAAATAAAGTCAGAAAAGTGAGGGTGCTAGTCTGTTAGAGTTGTTGCTGCTAAAAACTGGATCGGGAACCACACCAGAATCTGGCCTGCAAAAGAGAACACGGAGTGACCGCCGGGTGGGGTTCCGGCGGGGGAACGCTCCGATGCTTAAGTCAGAGACGGCTAACAATGTAGAACTCTGAAGAAGCAGTAAGACACAATGTGTGATTGTGTGTGAACTTGTCTTTACCTGAGGGGCTTGACCCCTTTATATAGTGGTAGAAGAAGGAGTCCTAGTAGGACTGGGTTTCGGTCAACTCTAATCAGAATCTCATTAGGATCCTAGAGGATACCATATCAGTCTCGGCTGATAGAGTCAGATCTTCTTTAGGATTCTATCCGGTGACTGGCATGGTAAGTGCTATATCGGCAAGGAACCGGAATAGGTTATGCGCTGTAACCGCCACGTGTCACCCTGGGAATGGAGGGATATTTTCAGCTATATCAAGAGTCATCACTCAAACCAAACCATCTTACCCAGACTAGGTGAAATTGGGTCTCTATGATTGCTCCAGTTTTCTTTTTGCATTTCATTGACTCATTTGAGTGTTGACAGAGCGTTGCTGTTGAGACTTGCTCACTAACACATGCACCATTATTACTCATGTAAAGGATCACAAGCACCCTTAATGATTAGCTACATATCTTGAGAAGGTGGATTCTACAGTTGCTTCATTTACAAAGGCACACATGAGGATACTATGTGTAAATCATCAGACTTCAACATTGACACCATGGATTCTGGTCTTCTGTGCGACACATGGTTCTAATACTGTAGATTTTGAACTAAGGTGTCAGCTAAACCTTAATGGACCAGGCTAACTGGCTTTTGAGGCAGTGTACTCCTCACATTGTTGACATTCTCATTCTAAGTCCACTTGGGACAAAATGAGAGCACAACCACTGCATCTTGCTTTGCCTAGTTGTAAGAATGGTTGTCTAAGGGTAACTTATGAAGGAAAGAGGAACCTCTACATTCCTAATCTTTCTGGTTTGATTCTTGGGTTCACTAGGTTCATTACAATTCACACAGAAACAGAGCAAAGGTAATTCCTGAAAGAAAAAAAGTCGAGTTTGGCATTAAGTTTGGCAGCAAAGAAAGAAGTTTCATTATAAAGGAATCCCAAAATGCGTTTACATGATTGAGAAAACTTTGGTGGAGGATAGAGTTTGGCTAGTGGAGGGACTAATTCATCACAATCCATCCTTGGTGGTTCTTGGATTAGGTGATTGGCGAGGGGAGGTTGCACAAAGGATGAAGCCAAAATAAGGCATCTTATCTTCAGCCTTAATAATAATGTTACAATTGGAGAAGACAAAGAGTGGCCAATCTTTACTTGGAAGGTGTCTGCTTTGTCAATTTTAGCATCCCTTTTGGAAAAAGCCTACACTCCTCTCTCATGAACAACTGAAATTTATGTTGGCAATAGGATGTGTCACATATAACAAGGTACATGCATCATTCTTGAGTCAACATGATAAACTTGCCTAGAATGGAGTCTAATTTACTGTCGATGAAGTCACCGAAAGGGAACTCCATCATCGACATAGGTCTTTGAAGTTGGTTTTGCTTTTAGAAAGCGTGTTTGGTTAACCGCGCTTGAGCAAAAGCATCTCCAAGGATTCTTCTTGAATAAAGCACGTGTTGTTTCAGTTCGTTTGAACGCACAGTAGTCATTATTGTTGCATGCGTGTAAGGATTTCGTTTTGATGCTCTCAGAAGCAAAAATGGAAGTCAGCTAGTGAAAATTGGCCTCTTCAGAGGTATAGTTTAAACTGAGTTGCATCCTCAGAACAAAGTTTAAGCTAAGATGTGAACATCCCAGTTGATAATGGATGTAGCTGGCCTAGTGTGTGGTCCTGTTGTGCACCAGGAGTTGAATGACAAGGTAAGCCCCATATTAAGCATAGCTAGAGTTTTCATGCCAAACCTCAAGTACCTTTCTCATAATGACTCACCAGTATGAATTCATCCAGTTATGCAGATTAACTTGAAACCACTCTTTTGTGTAACAAATTTAAGGGTAGTGGTTGGGTAAACCATCCAACAAGAAGACTTAAACAAAGCCAATACTGATGAGAGGATGGTTGCCCTACAGGGTTAGGAAAATGAAAAAGAGAATAAGTTCAACCCAAGACACACCAATTAGAGTCCACTTTGGCTCTCAACTAACCCTCATTAGAAGACTCCTCACTAATCAAAACCTTGGTGGCCAATAGATTGCAGATCACTTCTTTTGACTTGAATGATTGAACTTGCGAGCAAATGTAAATGATACCCAATTCCATTTCTTTCTATTGTAAAAAAGAGTATCAATCAAGGTTACACTAAGTAATAGGGAAAACCTAATCAACTAATAATATAAATGGTTAACTAAGTAATAAGGAAAACCTACTCAACTGATATAAAGGGTGAACATTTAAAAGCATTTTACTAATATAGTGGGTTTTGCAAAACTGTCCCGGCTATTTGGTAACTAACAGAGTAAAGATTCCATAATCAACTAAATATTTTAACTGTCTACATTGGCAATGTTGAATCTACAAATGTACTAGTAGAATGCCACATTGCTTCTGAGAGAAGATGTGGGAGTGATCTTGAAATTCCTATCCTTGCTCAGATGCCATCTTGCTGGTTCAGTGGTAAGAAGTTTGGGTAGAAAATCATGAGGATAGAGTCAAAATCATGATGTTCCTAACCTTTTATTTTGCTGTAGATCCTACATCTTGGCTGTTCAATAGCTTAATATGATTCTGCCGTTTTAAAATGACGACCGCTGACTGAAGAAAAATTCTTTGATCGGACTGATTCGAAGCAACATATTCTCAGATCGCCAACACGGATCGCGTCAATTAGTGTCAAAGAATTTCTTTATATCGATCTCATGCACTTTGAACAATTATTTTCTTCTTCCACAAGAAAGAAATATTTTAAAAACCTTAATGAAGTGTTTCAATTAAAACAACCTCTAGTTAATCATAGGCTAATCCCCCCACACACTATGGTGCATGCACACTCACCGGCCAAGGCACATGCCAATTAATCATCAGAACATATAATACTTTTTGAGAAGCTATAGTTGATCTCTGGTTTTAATGTTTGAGCTCTACAATTGTCGCTAATTAGAGCAATGACATCGGTCGGGACACCTGAAAGATCTTTACAGACAAATTAAAGCTCAAATGACTAAAAGCGGAAGAAAACACTTATAGTCATCGCCTGTCTGCTACTTCCACTCTACTACAACCATTTTGAGCTCTACGACCGTCGCTAAAGCAATGACATCGCGACACCCGAAAGATCTTTAGAAAGCGACAAATTGGAGCTTAAATGACTAAAAGAGGAAGAAAATCCTTATAGTCATCGCCTGTATGTTACTTCCACTCTACTACGACTACTACTAATACTACTAATACTACTACAACATATTTTATATGAACAATTATGTATATAAGCAACAAAAGAAAGAAGATTCTTAAGCAGACAACTTAATTACAGCTAAAAATTGTACGAACGTGCCGGCTCAACATCGCAGCCAAAGTGTTGCTAATAACGACACCCCGCGTTGCGATGAGTGCAACGAAAAAGGGAGAGCCGGCTCAATCAATCATGGCCACCTGCCGGCACCGTCGCCCCATTTCATTTGGCTAATGCTTGCTTGACAAGATTCTAGCGCAAGATGAGCTGAGCTAACCTCCAAACCTTGCATAGTTAAAAGTATCCTAGTGCCGCATGGCATCAAGTAAAAAAGATGGTTGGGTTCTTTCCATGTACTTTCGCCCCTTATTCCAATTTTTGTTACGAACGATCTCGAGTTTTTTAACGCATAATTGTGGTTGCAACCCGGGTTGTAGCAAGAAGCTGCAACCTCTCTTAAACAACGAAATCCTTGAATATTGTTACCGTAGATTTTGACAAGTTATTTTAATTAGACAAAAGTATAAGATATGTTCTGCTCTAATTTGATGTCACTTTAGTTTGATGTCATTTGTTTAGGACCTATTAGGTAGTTTTTTTTTTATTTTAAATTTGCTTTCTGTGGTCTCGTTAAAATGTAGTAACTTCGTTATATGATGCAATGCAATTCTCTTACTTATAAAAAAGAAAAAGAAAGAAAAAAATGAGATATATTAGAAGTACTGTTTTAGTGTCACTAACTTTGTAAATGCCACTCATCACGTATAGAGACTAGTAAGTAACATATAGCGTTGTAGTGGGATGATCCAGAGATAATTATTCCTTGTGTCTCCAAGTGTGATCCGTGCCTTCCTTGGTTCGGAAGGGAAAAAATAAATAAATAAGGAGAAATAGTCAATTCTGCCATTTGGAAAATGTATACCTTATAGGCCGTCTCTCAAAATTGTAGGGCGCTGAGGTCTCATTTTATTTGACTGAAGTTACACCCTTTTGTTATTAAGAAAAACTTTAAAACGCCACTATATTTCTTTTAGAGACAAAAGGGTGCAAAATAGTGACCCACACTCGCGCGCGCAAATGCACACACAAATTTTCATAGTCAAATGTTTTATGTTTGCAAGATTTTCATACCGCATTTAGTACCAATTTCATGTGATATTGGGTACTTGTTTCCCTGTTTTATGTAATTATATTTGCTCACTGCGATTGTACTAAAAGTTAGAAAAGAAAACTCTTAGCTTTAAGACTGCATAGAGTAAATGGATCATGTTGGTATTATTATTATTATTATTATAATATTAAAAACTAGTATAAAGTGAGCATAGGGATAAACAAGAGGCACAACACAAGTGGAGTGGATGAACATCTCAACGTCATGCCAAAATACGGTTGGAGTTGGACTACCACAAAGGCAAAGGCTTCCACTGCAGGCTTGTAGCATCCCATTTGGAGTACTAGTAAACTACTACTACTTGCTGGTAGTAGGTCCTCTTCATCTCTGACTTTGGACCTTTTCAGTTGCACAACCAAACTCAGATGCATTCAATAGTAAAGAACTTGTAGCGACTGACTTTTCGCTGCAATCCACGATGTAGCGTCCGTCACATACATTATAACAACGAAAAAAATACTTTTAGCAAAAAAAATCGAACTCGTGACTTGTCAAAATGACTGAACAGGCTCGAACCTGATAACGTGTCAGCACGCTTGCAGCGGCAACTTGAGTATAAGTATTGGAGCTAACTTGACTACCCACCTTACGGGATCTGGCCCGTCCGTCCTCGATAGATGGACGGTCAGATCACACTGACAACTTAAGTTATCAACGCTTTCGAGTGGATCATGTCCATGTATATATGTCTATGTATGAATTTAACGACCAAATTAGATCCAAACACTCTATTTACACACAGTGGAGTTTGTACACTGCTAAACATTCCATTTAGCAACGAAGCTACATTTAAACGACGAGAAGAACACTTTTAGTAACAAACTCAAACTCGTGGCTTGTCGCCTTGAGCCTCATGACATGGCATGCTTGCATTGGCAAATTAAGCAAAAGTATTGGAGCTAAACTTTACTATTCACTTTATAGGATCTAGCCTGCCTATCTTCGATGGGTGGACGGTCAGATCGCGCGTTGACACTTAACTATTTGTGTATGTCTCTTTTTATTTATTTTTGGATGGGGTGTGTGTGTGTGTGAGAGAGAGAGAGAGAGAGAGAGAGAGAGAGATAACGGCCAGAGAGTGGAACCTTTCACTTGGGGGGTGATGTGGGGGCTTCCTTGATGGCCAGACAAAGGAAAGAATAGTTGGGAGACGGGGCAGAGTGGGCAGGGGCAGTTAGTTTGAGAGACTTTGAGTGAGTAGGCAAGTTCCACAGCCGTTGGGATGCTCGACTGCACAAATGTCAGCCCTCGGATTTGGCCTTGGCGTAGGATTCTCAGTTGAGTACACGTGCTGCTAACTCCCCCTTTACCCCTTTTATTTTTTATTTTTTATTTTATCTTTGCTTCCATGCATGGATTTCTCCTCCTACTATACTTGTGCCTGTGCACAGATAGAAAAAAGAAAAGGCCAGCGCGAGAGAGAGTAAACCGCTCTCCCCTTTAATTTTTCTTTGGCCATCATTGGCAACAAACCCTTTGATCTTTTCTTCGAGTTTCAACTACCAAGAGCTAGCTTAGCTAGTAGTGAGAGATACAGAGTAGCTGTAGCCTTGCTTTTCTCTTACACCAGATCTTGTTCTAGACCCAAAATTCTCTGAAATCTGAGTTGGGTTCTTTCTATATCATCCATAGGTTATGGAAGCACTCATTGATTTTGACATTTGAGCTCTCAATCTTGTTTTCTAATCTGCGTGTGTAGTCTTTTACTTGATTTCCTCTGTCCAATCAGCATTTTGGGTTGGTACAAAGCTGTAAGGTCAACATAGTAGCATTCATTTTCCTTGATCTGAATTTGCCTTGTTGAATTGTGATTCAACTCGATGGAAGAAGATCAGGAACTGAAGCATGCTTGCAAGTTGTGCAACAAGAGCTTCCCTTGTGGGAGATCATTGGGGGGCCACATGAGGTCTCATGTCTTGAATTCAGCTGAACTTACTGATGATAAACATCAGAAAAAGGTGGTCCGATCTTTCAATAATGGTGGAAACAATGCCTCAGCTGATACGGGTTATGGCCTCAGGGAGAACCCAAAAAAGAATTGTAGATTTGCAGATTCAAATGAAGACGCTCTGTTTCAGGACAAACTGTGCAGGGAATGTGGCAAAGGCTTTCAATCTTGGAAGGCCTTGTTTGGTCATATGAAGTGTCACTCAGATTATAACAGAGTTTCCAATAGTGTGGAGGAGGATTCAATCCTGGAAAGTCAATCTGAAAACGAGACAGCGGTTCCGAATAGAAGAAAGAGATCAAGAAGAATCAAAAGGTACATAGCCACAACCACCACTACCACTAATACCACAACTTCCTCTTCTCTCTCAATTGCTAATGCTTCACCAGCTGTTTCTGAGATCGAGCAAGAGCAAGAAGAAGTTGCTATTTGTTTGATGATGCTGTCTAGGGATGTAAGTAATCTCAACTCTCTTAGTGAGTCCTCTGATAAAGATTTTGATCAATTTATCGAAGTTGATAAAATTAAGGGTAAGAGTTCAATGTGCAATGGTGGCGACTTTGTGAAATTCAAGAAACTGAGAAATCGGAAGTTAGAGTCTATTGGGAATGTGAATTTTGGCAAGAAAAAATCAGAACTTGGAGCTTGTGAGATGATCAAATCAGAAGTTCCAGTTGGTGGAATTCTTGGAAATGGGAAGCTTAAGGTCTCTGAAGTGGGATTAGAGAAGACTTTGATCAAAGAAAGTGAGTATAATCAAGCTGAATTAAGTTCTAAGAAGAACCACTCAAGCAAAAGAAAAAGTTTTGATTTGTTCGATCCTGAATTGAGTGTGGACTGTATTAGGAAATTAGCTTATGCTGCTTCAGATTCACAAGAAGTGTGCAAGGACTCGGACAAGAAGAGCAAATTTGATTGTGGTACTTGCAAGAGGAGCTTCCATTCTTACCAAGCTCTTGGAGGTCATAGAGCAAGTCACAAGAAGATGAAAGGCTGCTGTTACACTACGAGGATCGATGGAAACGAAAACAGCATTGAGGCAGATAGAAAACTCATCAAATCCTGCAGCAGCTACGACAATATCAACCCCATTGATTATGACACGGTAGCCAGCTATGGCGAGAAGGTCGAGACAAGTTTTGTGTCGAAGAAGAATAGGGTACATGAATGCCCAATTTGCTTCAGAGTTTTCTCATCAGGACAAGCCTTGGGTGGTCACAAGCGATCACACTTGATTAGTGGTGGTTCTGAGTCCAAAAGCAACCAGAGCAGCATTGTGATTCCGAAACCAATTCCCGAAATCCGAGATTTTCTCGATCTGAATATGCCTGCTCCTGCTGAAGAAGAGAGCAGCACAACTGGCCATGTTGGGTTCAAGCCATGGTGGGTGGGAAGCAACCACAGTCACGAGCCACTCGTCGGGCTGCTCTTGAACTGAATTTTGCTCCAACGTTCCTTGGTTTCCATCAAAGATTCAAGAGTGTACAGATTCATTAATTCTTTACATAATTGAAGTGTTGGCTGCATTAACACCTTTCCACTTGGCTGCTTACAGTCTCTCTGGGAGTAGCCCTTCTTCATCAACTCCAACTTTTACCAGTTCAATTTTTGAACTCTTCCATCTGGGAATAATATCTAATTACTGCAATCTTCAAGCTCATTACAATGCTTTGTTTTCAAGCAACGTTTCTGTAACTGAATCTTATGTTTCTTCATTCTTTCAACTTCAAGTTGCAGTTTTGTTTGGGAAGCAATATAGTAATACTCATTTACCTTCTTTTCTTTCTTTCTTTCTTTCTTTGTTGGGTTGGGGGTGGGGTGGTGGGTGGGGGCTAAATTAGTTTTTCTTGACATTGAAGAGAAATGAGTGAGGGGTTGAAAATTGGATTTGTGTGAAGTCATGAGGAGATAAAGCCATTTTAATAATGAGGACAAGGATGGCATGTAAGCTCAAGGTGGTTGTTTAGTCACCTACCATAAAACATGACAACCCATCTCACTTCCCTCACTTAAATTTAGTGTATAGTGGTGTTAAATATATGTCCTTATTACAAAGACTATGCTCCTTTGAGATATCATTGTAATTGTTTGTAAAGAAGAAATAGGTTGGACCACCTGGTATTGGTTCATAGGGGTTCTTTTGCAAGCCACCCCACACCTTCTCATTCCTTATAAAAATAATGGTCCTGCATTAACCAAATATCTAACTCGATTTGTGCATAATTAGCATGTGCAAGCACTCCAATCTTTGGTTATGATTATAACCTTTTCAGTTTGTGCAAATGGAAATAATTAAGAAGAAAGGAAGAATTAGAGGCCTGTGAATATTACACTACTATCATGTGGGATGCTTCATAAACCTAAGATAAGTCAGTTCAATCTATTTGTTTTTTTACTAATGTTAGTGTTTATTATTAACTCTCTAGGATCATCAAGATCGTACGCTAAAAGAAAATAAAAAATTAGTTCTTGTTTCTTTTTGATTTGAGGGGTGGGGGGACTGGTTCAAAGGTGAAAACATATATAGTTCTCAGAAAGAAAGACAAGGAATATAAACTGAGATATAGACATTACCAACACCACCATCACCAACCAACTCCCAGATCTCACGCCCTACTAGGCACCAACCCCTCCAAATCGATCCCGACCATCCAAACCGTGAGAGTTAAATGATTTTTCTTCTGTTGTTATTACTAATTAGTTTGATTTGATTAGCTTCTTTGGAACATACCATGAAACAAATCGAAACAATCCTCATATTTATAGTACTTATGTTAAGTCATTTGCATTTTGGGTAATAAACACCTAATACAGTTGACTGTGAAGAGCATTATTCAATGCTTGATTTACTTGATTGCTTGTTAAATTTGGATATGTAAGTTATGACTTTGGATAGATTTCCATATGTATTGTTAATCAGATACTAAGGCAAGTCCTCCATTCTTATGGCTTATAGTACTACTCAAATCTAGATTTGATAGGTACATTCATAGCCAGCAGTGTATATCAATTAAAAACACGACGTATGTGAGAATGGCAGCTTGCTCTTGTGCAACTTATAAATCAAGTCTTGGTGCGAACCCTGGGGGTCCACGGACAAGAAATCGACAATTTAAGAAACTCAGTAATTTACAAGTGGTCAAGAAGAAACCATAGTTCAGTGTTCATAATCAAGCAGATCTGCATCCATAAAAGTGAAATCTCTCATTTCATAATCGAGGAATGAAACCACCTTCTCTAACACACAAGAAAACACTTTCCTGTAACAAACAAGAAAGCTGATTACGCTACTGGGAAGGGGAAATCAATCTCAAACCAGCTTAGTTGGTTCTGTTATTAGCTCTTTGGGTTCGTTAGAAAGGAGCTTAGTTAGTTGTCCCCTTCAATTTCAATCAAAGTAAGCTGCTGTAACAATAATAAGCATGGATAAATTTTGATTTGATGTGTGCAGTGGAAGTGTCTATGTTGGTCTTGCTGCCTCTCCTTAGAGGCTTAAGCCGATGTTATTCGCTCATCCACGAATAACAACTTCAACTCCAACCTACATCTTCCATGCTTGTCTTGGTACGGTTCCCCGGTGTGTTGCATAATGGGAGCCTCTCGGATTAAGTATTACTATTGTTTAGGTTGAAAGCTTGGGTTGCTTCCACCCCTTTAAGGTAGCTCTTCCATGATATAGGAGCACGGTCCTGCAACCGTTGGAATTTAGGATTTGGTGACATATCCTAGGGCCTAATAACAAGCCGGGCACAAATGGTCTAGGTTAACGGGATCAGTCGTGTGAACTTTTTGTGAGGTGAGGTAGGAGAGTTGTATACTTTAGCTGTAACTCTAATTAATGTGTTGCACCGGTAATGATGATTTTTTGGATTTAACAGTAGCATGCCTAACCAAGGAATCGCTACCTATAGACGCCAGATCCAAGGGTGTCTACGCATCATATTCTAAGACGTGTGGGGCTGCTATATCTGGCCGTGGAGGCTATAGATGCACTAGGCTTAGGAAGGCAGAAAATGATAAGGTTCATGAAGAGAAAGCCTACATGTGGAGGGAACTACATAAAGCGTGGGATGATCTTGAGGAAGTTCAATCGAGTGCTGAAGAAATCAATGAATGTGACAATATTTTGAACGAGAACAATTTCAAGGAAAATTTAAAGGAACAACCAGCTTAATTAGATGAGCTTTTCATGCCCCCATGAATCTAAGAACACTCTAAATTCAAACTGAAGTTTGCCTTGATTGAATTGACTTATGTAGCAATGAGTCCTTCACAATTTTTTTTAGCAACCATTGGGTTTTGATCTTTGTGTCTGAGAAAGAGCTTACTAATGTTGCTGCTTAAAACTTGATTGGGAACCACTGTCGGGAAATGGACCTGCAAAATAGAACATGGAGTGACCACCGGGAGTGTTCCTGTGGAGGATGCTCCGATGCTAAAATCAGAACGTCGCTACAGGGGTGGAGCTCTGAATAGCAGAAAATGCACTGAGTGCTTGTGTGTGAACCTAGTTACATACCTGAGACCTTTTTCCTCCTATAGGCCGTCAGTCTCCTCCTTCCTTTAGGACCCTCTCCCGATAGACTCCTAGTTCATTAGAATTAGGTTAGGACTCTTCTTCCAGTGGTCGAGTCCTCCAAGCATTCTATCAGCCCTTCGAGAGTTTATCCGAATACAGACTCCATGGTTGACTCGGAATCAACCATGCCACATCTCGTCACCTAACTGGATAGACATTTTTAGCTATATCATAATGCCCCCTGCTTTTGACGGTTCTTTCCAAGAGAACAGCCAAAAGCATATGGTGTGAAAGCCAACCAAAGACAAAGTGACCATGGATTTCTCGTGTCCGTTATTTGTTACTCAGGGGAAATTATAGAAAGGCATATTTGAGTAGCTTGCTCGGGAGTTCTGCTCGGGATCTCTATTCAGAAGCTTTGGTCAGCAGTTCTGCTCGGTACCCCTGGTCGGGTATTCTCGTCAGGAGACCTGGTAGGTGATTATAGAACTTGAGTAATGGAAGAATCCCGCTCGGGCGATCTGCTCAGGGAGTCTGCTCGGCGCAGACCCTATGCTTAGCATCTATGGTCCTGCTCGGGCGGTCTGCTTAGGCAGCCTGCTCTGGCACAGAAATTTTGCTTGAGCACCTATGCTCCTACTCGGGCACGGACATTTTGCTTGAGCACCTATGGTCCTGCTCGGCAGTCTGCTCGGGCGCGGCATTTTACTCGAGCACCTATGGTCCTGCTCGGGCACGGACTTATGCTTGAGTAACTATGGTCTTGCTCGGGCTGTCTGCTTGGGCAGCCTGCTCGGGCACGGACTTGTGCTTATGGTCCTGCTCAGCCAGTCTGCTCGGGCACGGACTTGTGCTTGAGCACCTATGGTCCTGCTCGGCCAGCCTCCTCGAGCATGGACTTGTGCTTGAGCTCCTATGGTACTGCTTGGGCATGGACATTTTGCTTGAGCACCTATGGTCCAGCTCGGGTAGTCTGCTCGAGCTAGGACATTCTGCTTGAGCATGCCATGTGGCAAGGGTTATATTGACATCTTACCACCTCAATCTTTCTGGGGAGGTGCGCAAGTGTAACGGTCATCATATAGCCAAAACTAAGGCAGTTACTATTTGGAATTCAAAAATTAATGCTCCGGGAATCACGCTAGACAGGTGCATTAAATGTTGCCGCCTTCCTAGGAATGGTTATCCAAGCCCCTTCTATATATTGGGGTTCTTCCATTCATTCTGCCCCCTGCTATTCATTTTCTTTGTTTCCGGCTCAATCTCTGCAAGTAAGTTCCTCCTTATCTTCCTTTTGTTCGGCACTAATCTATTTCTCTTCAATAGCTCTAGTTTTTATAATAGAAGATGTCCTCAACGTCATCTAGTAGTTCTTCTTCGTCCTCAACTAGTTCACCAGAAAACACCATAGCAAGTGATTCAGAAAATAGATCTTCACAAGTAGGCATTTCAACACTTAGGAGTCAGGTAGGAACTTTAACTCCCCAAGCTAACTTCGTTCCCTCGTCGAGACGCACTTGGGGATATCAAGGATGAGGCCGGAGATAAATTTGACGAAGAAACTTGGTTTACTTTGGATGACAAAAGGAACAAAATGAGCAAGCAAAGCATAGTATAGCTTTTGGAGGAATTTCCTTTGCCTAAACCTTTCACTGCTCGGGTTCTGACATTTCAGGAACCTACCAACTACGGCTCTGATCTGGAGACGAGTGTTTACGAAGACCAGATAAGATCGGGCTATAGACTTCCCATGCACCCATACACTATCGCATTTTTCAACTACTATAATATGGCACCTGCCCAACTTGTGCCGAATGGGTGGAGAAAACTCCTCGGTCTAATTTATCTTGTTCGAACCTCGGGGTACCCAACGATGGTCCATGACTTCATGAGGCTGTACCTTGAGGTGTGTTTCATAAAAATGTGGCCAAAAGTGTGGGGTGGTACTACATCAACAATCGAGTTATAATCATTAAAGGAGGCCCCAAATCCAACAAGGGTTGGCATTCTCGGTACTTCTTCATACAATGGCCAAGTGGCAGATAGGAGTTCCCTTGGAAGTGTAACGCCTTCTGTAAGGATTATGAGAAGAAGGGTTTTCTGGCACCTGATGCTCATACGAAGAAATTCCTTGATCACATAAAGAGAAGAGGTGCCCTTTGTATTGATGAACCTTTTACTGACCAAGAATTACGGCATGCGGGGCTTATTCATCCTACCCCTGTTTCACCTCTTCCTCCAACCCCTGTAGTAGAATCTCGTGTTGTTTTGGGGCATGAGTCTTCAGAGTTAGCGGTGGGGGCATCGTCTTTTAGGACTCCCAGTATAGGTAGCCTAAGATTATGCTTGTCGCCGCACACACCTGTCGTATTATTATTATTTTTTATTATTTTATTTTTAACTTCATGCATACAACTAACTCTACTGCTTATCCGTACAGAGATGTTTCGCAAAGTTGAAGGTGCGAAGGGAGATTTTCTAGGATTGCTCCAAAAGGCTTCCAAAGGGAAGAGGAAGGAGGGGACTGGAGAAGGTTCTTCCCCTCTCATAAAAAGACCTAGCGCTCCAACTCCTCCTGTGCCCCCAGTTGTCGTAGAAGATCTTTCTGCTGATCAGGATCCAATTTTCCGTCCGAGATGGACGATCAGAAGGGGCGACTTTGGGATGCCCAGCTCGCATGTCTCTACTCAGCATTTGGCTCATGGGGTGCTTCTTGCAGACCAAGTAATTTTGGAGAATCAACCCCACGAGGATTTTGCAATGGCTCACGTTTAGGTCGCATATAATGTAACTTCAACCACTTATTCTCTTTGAGTTTTCAACTAACTTCCTCCTATTTTTTGGCTTCACAATCGCTTTCATTTCTCTTCTCTTTTCAGGCGTATTGCTATAGTAGTCAGATGCAGGACAGATTCAACATGACGATGGACGTGGCTCGCACCGCTGAAACTGAGAAGAGGGCAGCCGTAGGCAAAGCTGATAAGCTTGATAAGGAAGTCAAGGGCCTTAAGGTGGAGAATACGGATCTGATTACCAAACTTGGTCGCCTAGAAAAGAGGAGTGAGAAATTGAGGCTTGAAAGGCTAAAATGAGGAACAAGGCTATTCAAGCATTCCTTGATGGCAATGCTGGCGAGGAGTGGCTGTGGAAGCGGACCGAAGATGGGCTTTCTATTTACCAGGAAGGCTTTTAGAAGGCCAAGGAGTTGACGATGGCCAAATACCCCAGCCTTTCCCTTGATGACGTTGTGGTGCCCACTTTCGAGTCGCAATCAGGGGAGACTACCAGGCCTACTGAAGCTGGGGATACTATATCCCCAGGGGGAGAAGCGTCTGATCAGGGAATGCTCCTACGTCTTAGGACATCTTGTTTTTGTTCCCGATTTCTATAATCACCTTTGATTTGCCCCCAGTACTTTTATTGCCCCAGAGGCTTGCAAATGGATATGTTTTTGTTTACCCCTTGATGGGTTTTATTTTTGCAATTGTGTTTTGAATCTTTCACATATTGCATCATACTTTGATACGAACCCTTATCGTTAGCTAAGGGATAGAAAAGAAGCCTCGCACTCACGCTTGGCTGGATTTTGAATTAACAAAACGGGGTGGGACGACGATCCCCCACTTGGTTTTGCTGTTTCTCGAGCTAGAACTAAAGCTAGACCGTGTTAGGTAAGACTTGTGCCTTACCCTATCACATTGGGTGATACTTTGCTTGAGCAAAATAGTGGTTTTACATGTTCGAGCAGTCTGTTCGGGTATTGAATGTATATTGTTCTTGGAAACATAAATATCGTTATCTGAGCTAACCAACACCGTTGTGCTGATGTGAGAAACAACTCTTTCAAACAATGATAAGGATAATACCTGAGATAAAAGAAATGATATATTTCAAACTGAAGAGGACTCTCATTACAATGAAACTTACGCATCTCTATTATCCAACCGAGCTCTACTCTACTCCCCCTAAAAAGGAAGTGTCTTGTAACACATACAAGACTCTACTGATAGTATTGCCATAAATTTTTAGCATTCCACGTTCACGGGATTGCATATCCTAAAAGTGTTTCCAGTGAATAAGCACCCGGTCTAAGGACCTTCGATACCTTGTAAGGTCCTTCCCAATTTGGTGACAACTTCTAGATAGCGGCCTTTGGATCCGAGACTTCCAACTTTCTGAGGACTAGATCGCCAACTCTAAATATCCTCATTTGAACCCTTCGATTGTAGTGTCACGCGACTTGCTGTTTAGTTGAAATCATCTGACCTAAGGCTTGGGTGCGTACATCATCTAATAGATCTAGATTTCCTCGAAGACCCACCTCGTTCTCTGCCTCCGAAAACTGCAACACTTGAACCGTGGGGAGGCCTACTTCCACGGGCAATAGTGCCTCTATCCCAAAACACAGCAGAAATGGTGTCTCGCCCGTCACAGAATGGGGTGTTATGCGGTATGCCCAAAGTACCTTAGGGAGTTCATCTACCCATGCTCCCTTAACATTGTCCAGTTTTCTCTTCAACCCTTGAAAGATGAAGCGATTCATATTTTCTGTTTGCCCATTTGATTGGGGATGAGCGACCGATGTAAAACAGAGGTCGATGGAAAGGCCTTCATAAAAGCTTCGAAAGTTAGAATTATCGAATTGCTTCCCATTATCAGTGATCAGAACCTTTGGGACCCCAAAGCGGCAAACGACGTTCTTCTAGAAGAACTCTTAGCATTTTGACGCTGTTATGGTGGCCAATGGTTTGGCCTCAGTCCATTTTGTGAAGTAGTTGATGGCGACTATCACAAAACGTCGTTGCCCAATAGCCATTGGGAATGGCCCCAAAATATCCATTCCCCACAACCCGAACGGGATTGGGGAAGTTAAGATACCAAGGGGCACCGCCGGAGTGTGTGTGAGTGAGGCAAACTTTTGACATTGGTCACACCTTCTTGTGAAGCTTATCGCGTCTTTCTGCATCCCCGGCCAGTAATAGCCTTGTCTTAAGATCTTATGTGTTAGGTTTCTTTCGCCCAAGTGTTGCCCGCAAATACCTTCCTGAACCTCTTACAATGCATAGTTTGCCTCCTTGGGGCTTAGGCACTTAAGGTATGGCAGGCTAAAGGACTTCTTGTGCAGCACCCCATCCACGATAGCAAATCGAGCAGCTTTAGCACATAAATTGCGTGCTTCACTTTGCTCTTAAGGTAATGTTTCCGAAATGAGGTGCTGAATAATTGGGTCCATCTAGCAAGGTTTGTATTCTACTACATCAATTTCCTTTGAGGGCTGAATACTCTTTTCTCAGAGGAACTCAATGTATATTGCTCGAAAAAAACTCCAAAATGTCTGCGGAAGTTAGTCTTGACAGTGAGTCTGCTTCGGTATTTTGATCTCTCGGTATGTGGCAGATGCAAAATTTTTGAACTTAGAGGCTTCAGTCTTCACGGCCTGGAGATATTGGACCATTCTATCGACTTTCGCTCAATACTCACCCAAGATATGATTCACAACCAACTGAGAGTCGTTGTGGACTGAAAGAGAAATGACTCTTAGGGAGTGTGCCAACCTTATCCTGGCTAAAAGTGCTTCATACTCGACTTCATTATTTCATGCCTAAAAATTAAAGCGAAGGGCATATTCGATCATGAACTTCTCTGGGCTGATAAGTATGAGCCCGGCTCCACTACCCCCTACCTTAGATGAACCGTCGACATAAAGGAGCCACGGATCCGAAACTTCTGAAAGAACCAAATGCGGGGGATCTTTCGGTACCGTGCATTCAACAAAGAAATCTGATAAGGCTTGAATCTTAATTGCCGCACGAGGTTTGTACTTAATATCAAACTTTCCCAGTTCTACCGACCAGTTTACCAATCTTCCCGACGCGTTAGGATTTTGGAGAACTTTCCCCAACGGTTGATCAGTCAACATAATGATGGTATGTGATTGGAAGTATGGTCGCAGTTTTCTCGCTGAGATGACAAGGGCAAGGGCCACTTTGTCAATTCGAGAATACCTCGTCTCTACGTCTTGTAGGACCTTGCTTTCGTAATAAACGGGTTTTTGTTTGCCTTCCTCTTCTCAAATTAAAACCTTGTTACTGCTACCTCACTAATCGATAGGTATAGGAACAAGTCTTCACCAGTAACTGATTTTGTAAGAAGCGGTGGGGACAATAAGTAGAGCTTTAATTCCTCGAACGACTTCTGGCATTCTTCCGTACACCCCAAATCTTTTGCCTTCCAAATGGCCTTAAAAAAGGGTAGGCATTTCTCTGTTGATTTCGACATGAACCTTCCCAAAGCAGCTACTCTCCCGTAAGCTCGTAAACCTGCTTGATTGTCTTAGGCAGCTTCATGGCATGAATAGCGTCTATCTTCTCCGGGTTGGCTTTGATACCCCACTGAGAAACCATGAATCCTAAGAACTTTTCTGTAGCTACGCCAAACGCACACTTGAGTGGGTTCAGCTTCATGTTGTAAGCTCTCAGGATGTCAAAGGTTTCTTTGAGGTCGTTCACATGAGCCTCGGCTTTTATACTCTTTACCAGCATGTCGTCCACGTACACCTCCATGTTTTTCCCAATTAAATCGTGAAAGATCATGTTAACTAGGCGCTAATAAGTTGTCCCCGCATTCTTGAGTCCAAAATGCATGACATTGTAGCAGTATAGTCCCCGTTCTATAATAAAGGAAGTCTTGGGAATATCGTCCTCAAACATCCTTATTTGGTTGTAACCTGAATATGCATCCATGAAGCTCAACAGCTCGTGACCTGAGGTAGCGTCAATTAAGATATCGATTCGTGGAAGCGGGTAACTATCTTTGGGGCAGGCTTTATTGAGGTCAGTGAAATTGATGCATATGCTCCAACGGTTGCCCAATTTTGGTACCATTACTACGTTGGTGATCCAGTCAGGATATGAGATTTCTTTGATGAATTCGGCTGCCAGATGCTTGTTGACTTCTTCTTCAATCTTCACTTGTCTTTCAGGAGCGAATGTCCTCTTCTTTTGCTTGACCGGCTTCTTGAGCGGGTCCACGTTCAGTTTGTGAGTGATCACTTCGGGATCAATTCCGGGCATATCTAATGCTGTCCATGCGAAGATGTCTGAGTAACTTTGCAATAAGTCGACAAGCTTGAGCCTGAGATCGTTCGCCAATCCTGTCCTATTCTCATTGTCTTCTCTCGATTCCCCGGATACAACTTGATATCCATGAGGTCTTCCACGGGCCTGCCTCTCTCCACTTTGGTCTCATCCCTCAAATCTTTGATCATAAGGGTTTCGTTGGCTCTGTTTCGACATGATGCCATATAGCACTGCCGAGCCACCCTTTGGTCTTCTTTTATTTCTCCAACTCCATGCTCCATGGGAAATTTCATTTTCATGTGGTATGTGGACACTATCGCCCTTAACTGGTTTAGTGCTGTCCGGCCCAGAATCGCATTATAGGCCGAAGGAACGCGCACAACCACAAAATCTAGCATCAGTTTGGCTTGAGCCGGAGCGGCACCCACAGTTACTGGTAATGCAATGATTTCCTCACAAACCACGGGGTGGTTAGAGAATTCGTAGAGTGGCGTATCTATCTTCTGCAAGCAATCGGACAAAATGCTCATCTTTTGGAACGCTTCATAAAAAAGTACCTCCGTCGAGTTCCCATTATCCACAAGGATTCTCTTCATATCGAAACTTCCCACTCGAAGTGTAACTACCAGTGGGTCGTCATGGGGTGTCTTTGTATCTCCCACATCCTCATTAAAGAAGGATATTACTAAAGCTGGTTCCATCTTTTGCCTTTTAGCCAACGGCCCCATAGTGGTAAGGACTTCTCTTGCGTAAGCTTTCCATCCTTGTCAGGATGATCCTCTTGCGGTGACTCTACCCGAGATAGTAGTGATAACACCCGTATTTTCTAGTGTACCTTCTTGATCTGCTAAGGGAGAAGCTTCCCTTCTTTCCTCAAGTCGATTGACATATCTTCGTAAATGTCCACGTTTGATGAGAGCCTCTATTGCACGCTTGAGCGATTCGCAGTTATCTGTGGTGTGGCCATGATCATTGTGATAACGACAACAGATATTCTTGTCCCTTTTGCTGGGTGCGGACCTCATCTTGTCCGGTCTTTCTAACATTTCTTTATCTTTAATCTTGTGGAGGATTTGTGAGAGCTTGGTGTTCAGCGGTGTCAAATTCTTCATATCAATCATTTCCTTCGGACGCCGTTCATCTCTTCTTGAATGCTTGGGGCCTCGTCCTCCTCTCGGGCTATCTTCCTGAGTTCACTTTCTAGGCTTTTGTCCATTGTCGTCTCGATGTCCCTTGTGGGTCTCCAAGTACTCTTTCGCTTGGATGTACTTGTTGGCCTTGTCGAGCAGGGCACTTATGTTCCCCGGGGGGCTCTTATTTACCGTGAAAGTAAACTTGGAAGTAAGATGGAGCCCATGTAAGAAGGCGGTGTATTCAACTGATTCGTCCAGATTAAGGAGGCTCATTTCTCTCTTGAACCACATTAAGGAGGCTCGCCGAATTCTTCCTCCGAGTTCTGCTGCTCAAGAAATGTTTTTGGAATGAATCAAAGAGCTGGGCGAAGGAATGGATCGACCGTGGGCGGAGGGATTTAAACCAAGCATGCGCTGCTTTCTTCAAAGTGGTTGGAAAGGTGCGACACATGACGGTATCCGAAACCTGGAGTAACAGCATGTTCGTTTGAAACTGGTAGACATGCTCCCTGGGTCTCCGCTCCCGTCATGCAAGTCACACTGAGGCATGCAAAAATTCAGGGGGAGCTTTGCTTTCTCGATTACCTTGGACAGGGGGTACCCAGAATCTTCCCTTGGGGGAGTTGGTTCTTTTGGGCAAGGTCTAGGAATAGTCTTTCAAGAAACTCGCTCATAGAAGGGGACTTCTCGTTTGTCGTAATGGCTCCACCCCGGTGGACATCGCCTTTTTTCCATCCATTGTCGGCCATGGGTCCTTTCATTTGGAATGGGGGACGAGTTCGTGCCATCCCCTATCGATGCCTCACGACGGAGGTAGGAGCCATTTCTAGAGACATGTTCTTTGGCTTCTTGTCGGGGCTGGTAACTAGGATCAGTATCTGATCTATATTTCTGGCTGTAACTTGACCTTGAGGTCAGTCTGAGACGAAGATCACTTGGGTCCAGGTGTGTGTGGTCGGTGGGAGCCACAGGGGCGACCCCTTCTAGTGTTTTCTGTAGGGTATTCACCATACCCTTAAGTTTGCGGATATCCCTTGTCAGATCTGCTTTCGAGGAATTGAACAACTTTCGGGTTAGGCGGTGGCGCAGGTCTCCCTTCTTTAAAAGAAGAGTCAGAGAACGGGATCTCTGGGAGCTGCCACTCGTTTTCGAGGTGACCAAAGTTATATTAACCCGGTCATTGCTGGAATATCGTTGGGATGGTGTCAACTGTCGGTCTCTTCGGTGGGAGCCGCTTGATCGTGCTCGTTGATTGTGGACAGACCTGCTGATCGGAGGGGTGTTTGAAGGTGATTGCCTGGCCATTATTCCCAGTCGGTCCCATAGATGGCGCCAAAAATGTTGCTACTTAAAACTTGATTGGGAACCACGACTGGGAAATGGACTTGCAAAATAGAACACGGAGTGACCACCGGGGGTGTTCCGGAGGAGGATGCTCCGATGCTAAAGTCAGAACGTCACTACAGGGGTGGAGCTCTGAATAGCAGAAAATGCACCGGGTGCTTGTATGTGAACCTGGTTACGTACCTGAGACCTTTTTCCTCCTATAGGCCCTCAGTCTCCTCCTTCCTTTAGGACCCTCTCCTGATAGACTCCTAGTACATTAGAATTAGGTTAGGACTCTTCTTCCAGTGGTCGAGTCCTCCAAGGATTTTATCAGTCCTTCAAGAGCTGATCCGCATACGGACTCCATGGTTGACTCGGAATCAACCATGCCACGTGTCATCACCTAACTGGATAAACATTTTTAGCTATATCAACTAATATTAGTCGTCGATCTTGTCTGCTTGAACTATTTGTGTTCTTATACTTGTACATGTCACATAGTAGCACCTTTACTTTAATAGCTACAAGCACAATAGATACAGTTGTTCCAACTCATTGTAACAAAATCTACAAGTGCTTGAAGGGTAAACTTTTAAGGGATATAGAGGCCATTCATGATTGATTCTTAAAAGTATATTTTGATTAAATTAAAATCAGTTTTTAAAATTAGATTTAATTCATTTTAAGCATAATAGATTAAAAGTTGTAAAAAATGTTTGGATAAAAAAAGGATTAAAGCAGGTTTAGTGTGACAAAATTACCATATAGTGTATTTAAATTGAAATGGAGCATTTAATGTCTATTTAAAAGTAAGGATACTTTGGTAATCCTTTTGGTCAAACTTGATTCTTCAAAATTGATTAAATCTTAATCCAAGAAAATGAGAATTATGGATTTAATCAGTTTTGAGCACATTGAAACAGATTTAATCAACTTTTTTTTTTTTGCCAAACGCTTCAAACCTGATTAAATTTTTGAATTTAATCAGGTTTGACCACTCTAGACTCAATCCCAAACATTCTCATAATGTGTTAATAAACAATGATTTTGGCTCACAGGTAACTCAACCTTGCAAAGTATATGAAGCAAAGTGCATTACACCCTTACGAATTGTATAATATCTGATGTACATAAGAGATGCTAACATGTGAGGCCCTTTGCAATATTATTTATGTTATAAGGACTAAAAATGTTATTTATTAGTTAATCTTTGTATTTTAGTTGCATTTAAGTTGTATTTTGAAATGAGAAAAACATCTTCAAACATTATAGACTTGGACAGCCACTCGTCAATTGAGCTCTCATTTACAATGACACAAATCGGTATATTGGTTGTCAACTCTGATTTTAAATTGGGATTAAAGTTTGACAACATGTGTTCTCTTATTCTTTGAATCATATACGATCACTTACATGTGTGCATGTTGTTTTTATACTTGAGCCTGCTATCTTTAATCACACTGGCTTAGATACGTATACCCTTGCACATACAAATTTTGTGTCCAAAACTGCGAGATAAGAAACAATGCACAAAATTCAATTTATCAACTTTAAAGTAAAGGTTTACACAATTATGTCATTTTTACACAAAACAAATGTAAATCCTTTGGTTCGATCACTGGTTGGATCACGACCTAAGGGCTGAAATAGCTTAATTTTGAACTACTACTTTGACTTCTTCTTTGAAACCGATCCTTGAAATGTAGAATCACCAAGGTTGAAGGCAAATCTCCCTTTGATATATAAGATCAAAGAGAGATTAATCTTTGTGTTTGAAAGTACTCAACTGAAGAACGACACCAGTTTGGCTTTGACTTCGTAATTAAAGAGATTTTGTCCCCTCTAATTCAATAAGAATTGTTTAATTAAATGGATTCTTATTTAGAAATACTTTCATTTGATAAGAGTTGACTTGTTTGACTTTTAAAGCAGCAAGGCCCAGCATTTAGGCTAGATCCATTGACCAAATCATTTTAACAGGACTGGTTCTTCCAATTTAACTTTGGTTCGAGTTCATCATTTTGTTTCACTTTGAGTCAGCACTTTGACCCGCATTTTTTGCTATTTTTAATATTTGAACAGTCAACAAAACTTTGCGTTATTGACTTACATAAATTTTAAAGGTCTAAACAGTATTATCAAAGGTGCACGCCTAGGTGCAAAGGCACACTCATTACTCCTCGCTTAGGGCTGGGCGAAGCCTCTTCTCGAAAAGTTGCAAGCCTTGCGCGCCTAGGAGTAGGGCGGTGGTGGGGGCTCAAAAAAGAAGCCCAAAAACCCTAACTTTTTATTTTTTGATCGTGGCATCATCTCAACCGTTCATTATTTTTCATTCTTTATTTAAAAAAATAATAATTTAATATCTAAACTACAAAAAAACCTAAAATCGCAAATCCCTAATCAATCGATTCTCTTGTTATTGTTCATTGTGCTAGTGTCTCTTCCCCAATTGTTACTCTCTTTTAAGTAAATATATTCCTTCACTTCACGTTGTAGACAAAGAAGATGAAATTGAGGAAGAATTTATATCAGACTTGGAGCCTATGATTTCCTTTTGAGAAAAACATTATTTCCTTAGCCCTCGATGTTATCATATTCACTTAGGACCTAACCACTTCTTATTGGATTTGAAATTTCTTATAGTATTAAAATTTTGTTAAATTTGCCATGTTCTGAAATTTTTTACGTGATTTTATTTGTTTAATGCACTAATATCTATTTATTTTTATTTTGCGCTTCACTTTAAAAAGGTGCTCACCTACGCCTTACTTTTAGGCTTTAGGGACTCTTTGCGCCTTATGTGTGCCTGTGCTTTTACTAACTATGGGTCAATAATTCTTCAAGTGACGTTTCTAGGTTTTTTAAGATCCCTCTGATTTTACAGTGAAATAAAGATAAAGAACAACATGTAAAAAATGAAGCAATTGCCACAATGAACCCCCAGCTCACCAATTGACTCGTATCAAAGTGCTTGCATTAGAGTTATGGTGACAGAAGAAACACCTCTTTAATCTTGGTAAATACTAAAAAAGAATAGAAAACTCCATAGATTTGATATACATGTATATTCAAACTCTTTTTTAAAAAACACAACACTTCTGGTATGCAGACTGCAAAACATGATTTTCTAACTGGAGTTAAAGTGTGACAAAGAATGGTTACCTTATTTTTCAAAAGTTCCGTAGACAATTAACTCTTGAAAGTTAGATAATCTTGTTATTCTTTTTGTGTGCTGACCAAAGTGCATAGTTCCTTCTCATGGAGCTTGAATAACATAATGAAGATTCCTATAATAATGTCATGTTGAAATACATCCGTCCTACATAAATTGATCATATTTGACTTGACACGCATATCAAGAATTTATGTCATATATTGTGTGTTTTCCATTATACCCTTTAGAGAGAAGGGAAAAAAGGTGAATCAGGAGAGAGAAATTTAGTTGGTGGAGTGTTAAATGTTGAGAAAAAATATAATAAAAAAATATAAAAAGTGGGTCAGGAGAGAGAAAATGAGTTGATTAAGAGTAGGGCTATAAATAAACCGAACTGTTCACGAACATCTCGTAATTCGTTCTCCACAAAACTCGTTCGTATAATATACAAACCGAACATGAACAAGTTTTTAAGGCTTGTTTATTAAACGAGCGAAACATGAACACTCCAAAATATTCACAAACGTGTTCGCGAATATCTCGTCTAAATAAATAAATTATTTAAAATATGTTTAAGAATTAATATTTACATAAATCATATAAATTACAATTTTAACCTAGATGCCAAGCCTTAAAGTTAATTAGCCTAAAACCTCCAAGCCCACTTATAAACATAGAGCCCAACCTCTAAATAGTCTAACCCAAACTATATATAAACTAAAACTAATACCGAAATCTCTTAAGTCTCACATGGTCGCACTCTGTTCTCCCATCCCTTCTCTCTCTCTCTCTCTCTCTCTCTCTCTCTCTTCACACACAAATACATGCGCGCTTGCGCGCATGCAAACACTAGGAATGGCAGTGGGGCGCGTCGGGTGCGGATCTTATAAAATCTGAACCTGCCTCGGCAGCTCACTACACGAGCCCGACTCTCCCCCCCCCACCCCGTCAGGTCAAGCAAAACAAATACCATCCCCGATCCTACAAAGCCTAAAAAAATCCGATCATGCTTAATCAGCCCCGAAATAATCTGTTTTGTCTTTTTTTGGGATAATAATAAACATAAATCATGTCACCACCACAACCACCGAGCTAGAAGTTTCCACCGGCGACCACACCGTCGTCAATATCTGTAGGACAGCAACACACCCAACTCACCACCAGTCCGTGCGTGGGTCAATCTAAACAACCACGAAAGACCCACCATCAGCCACTAACTCCAGTGTCCAATCCTGAAACTCACCCACATACCATAGTAAACCCAAATCCAGAAGGTATCAAAAGAAAAAGTCAAGAAAACCTAGATCTAGCACACCACACAAAAACCCAGCAACCAAGAGCTTTGTGAACGATAGATGGGTAGAAGTGATGAGGTGGTCAGTGGAAGGGTTCACCGTGCTCCGCGGCAGTGCAGAGAAGAGAAAATAGTTATGCTAATGCGCAATTGACTAGGCAGCTCGAATGCCATTGCTTGTTTCCTCATGGTACGATCTATATAGCTTGTCTCCATTCAATCAAAGAAGTTGTTGCAGTGGGTGAGTGGGGCGGTGGAGGAGAAGAGAGGAAAAGAAGAGAAAGAAAAATGGTGATTAGGGTTTTTGTAAACTATTTATAAGACCAAAATGGAGGGCTACGATCACATCTTATGATTAGATTTATGATACAGATAAAAATATTTAATAGCTGGGTGGGTACGGGACGGATATAGGGGCGGTTATACTGGATACCAAATTTGACATGTACCCGCTGCGGATTTAGTATTTAACTACCATACCCGCCCCACAACCCGGTCAAAGTAAAAAAAACCCACTCCTATAGGATCAGGGTTGGTTAGATATCTGCTGAGCAAGGATCAAATTGCCATCCCTAGCAAACACAGAGAGAGATATCGCACACAGCCCCCCTCTTTCTCTTCACAAACGATCATCACATTGTTTGTCTTCGCCGCTGGATTTAACCTGCGTCATGGGATTCAAGCTGCAAAGCCACAAAGCCATGTTTCCGAACTGCGAAGCTGCACAACCGAGGGCTTGGAGATGGAGCTAATTCATAAAGGGCATGCATCAACCGTTGTCTATGTCTTCATCGCCGATCGATTGAGATTTCTTTTATAGTGTTCTTTATTCTACATCCTCCATTTTATCTTCTATATATTGTTTTTGACTCATTATTGGCCTATATCTTGATTGCTTGAATGATTTAAGGACTTTGAGTAAATTTAGGGATTTGATTGGAAGTTAAACACGAATGTGAGCCGAGTTTCCGAACTCAAGTTTGGCTCGTATTGTTAAAAATTTGAACGAGCCGAGCCCGAGTTTTACTGTCATGAACTTGAGCTGAATTCGAACTTTGATGTTTTGGCTCTTGACGAACTTAAGCAGAGCTTGAACATGCCAAAACTTAAACAAACCAAGTTTGAGCGTACCCATGTTCGGCTTGAACTAGGTTCATATACAACCTTAGTTAAGAGTTAAATGTGGAGAGAGAAATAAAATGAAAAAAGTGTAAGAAGGGGTAATACAGAAAAACACTTACGAAATCTTTCTTAATTTGCAAAGTGAATAATTTTTGTGGAACGGATCAAAAAGAAAATATGATCAATGTTTGTGGGACGGAGGGAGTAGCATAGAAGTCATAATGCCACTCCAAGAATGAATCATTACGATGGTTTAGTGGTAGATAAAGAAGGACTCCATCATGTAGTGCCACCGATTGGGACCCACACAAAGTTGGTCGTTGTGACTTTTGCAGCTCTAAGAATGATGGCATTTAAACAAAGCGCTAGAGAATTCCTTTTAAAATGACATCATCAGAAGTTTGGTTTTCACTTGCGATATTTTTACTCAATATAAGTTATTACTCTAATATACAATTGTTACCAACTTATCTTCACCGCACACATCGGCCCACTAAGGGTTCTGTTTTGTGAGACACGTTGATATATTTTCAATGGTTAATTTTCAACACTCACAACCGGTCAAAGTAACACACACACTCAAGTCACACACATTCTTTTTTTCTCCCTTTTTTTTCTTTTATCTTCCCTGCTAAGAAATCTATTTTTGCATGGCCCATTATCACTAGCGAGACGACCTTAGTGTGCCTTGGCCTTTGACAGACCCTTTTTGCTTAGTCGGACGCATGCCTTCCCCCTTTAGGATCGGCCCCCTTTCATCTTGGGGGTTAGCCGGCTCCCCCCTTTGGGGAGGGGGTGGCATTTCTCTCATCATTGCTCGCCTTATTTCTTCTTTTTCCTTCGGCCAAGCACTATGGGAGTGTCGTTTGTCATGTCTGGGTGTGGTCCCCGCAACGCCCGTCGTCCTTCTTGGGCAGACTTCGCGAACCCGTCGTCGTGCTTGGGGCTGCCTCCGCGGCATCCTTGCCACGCCGAAGCGCCGACTCTGGGACATCTGTAGCTGCACCCATGCGTTGTTCTTGTGTCACATTCCTCCGGCACAATGCCCACTTTCGTGACAACGTCGTAGCGCCCGTGCACTGTTTTAACGTCACGTGCCCCCAGCACAACGCCCACTTCCAGCTTCACCAAATAGGAGAACAAGTAGTTGAAAGTAACATTTTTAAACTTTTTCCACTTTAATTTTCTTTTTCAAGAGGCTTTCGCAATTTTTTTTCATAGTTAATTGTGATTGCATCTTTGAGAACTCTTCAGAAATTCTTCCTCCTTTAACTCTTTCATCTACCCCTTATTTTATCTATCATAATGATGAAAGTGAATGTCTTTCCTATGCAAAATTCTGGCCTTCATAAGATTTTCCTGTTCATGTCGTTCTACTATGTGTCTTTTTTAAGTCAGGTGTAACTATAGTCCAAAAGAACAAGTAGCTTGTAAGTGTTGGGTTGTCTTATACATGCTTATGTAAAATTTGTCACTTTGTACTTGTTAACATTTCTGCTGCATCCAATAGAGTGAGACTGCAATTTGTCCTTTATCAACAACAACAATCTTGAGTACATGGTTCAGTAAAGAAAGTAATTTAACGTGATATATATATATATATATATATATATATATATATATATATATATATATATATATATCTATGTATCTCGTAAAACTATATTTGTATAGGGATTGTATTTATCTTTGAGTTATTTGCTCATTTACTTTGGCATAATGCACAAGTTGCTTGTTCTTCATTGGCAATAACTTTCTTATTCCATTTGTTGCAAGCATCAAATCAAGGGTAATCTTTGTTCTATATACTCAAAATCATTACTTTAATGGAGCAATATAACTCTGACATATAACGATCATCACATATTATTAATAAGAGATAGTAGATGAAGTATTTCTTTTCTTGTAATACTTGAGATGTTATTGTTGCACAGTTCAATATGTCTCTAAACTTACGACCGTTGCATCGCTCAACTTTCCTACTGTAAACATAGGAGAACGGTCTTTTTTCACCCTACATTAGACAAATGTACTTTTATACATTATTTTTGGGGATTCCTACATGTTCGCTACTATTCAATTCAATGCGAAAGATGATATAATATCAGTTTCTCATGATACAGATATGCCTAGCAATAAGTAACAGGTGGAATAGGTCACGTTTAGCGGCATGTAAGCTTAGAGATTAAACAATAATCTCATATGGAGTTCCTTTTTGGTTTGTCAAATCTCATATGGAGTTCCTTTTGGAACTTCTCTGCCTTCATATATGCCAAGTCACCCCATAAGATTAGAACGACAAAAGTTTTCATGTGAGAATAAACATGAAGTAAATGGTTGTGCGTGCTTCTATACTTTGATAAGTCTGTATGTTATTTTGATACTCCTTCTCCGTTAGGACTATTTCTTGATTCTTGTCCAGCGTTCTATTAGTTATCTTCCTAATGGTGGATAAAGCATTTGCATCATCCGCAAATGTGAAAGCATTCGGACAAAAAGTTGTGTTAATATGGTTCAGTTAAAAGCGATGAACTAAAATTTAGTAATATACTGCTGAATTCATCGGATATTTTTTCCTCTACACTATTCATAACTTAGGAATTGAAACAAAATCCTTGAGCATGTTGGCCATGGCAAATAAATATCGGGCTTCCACAATATTGGTTGTAACATTTAATGACAACTTGAAACCATGATAAACTTTGGTGAATTTGCAGTTTGTTGGCTTTGCACCCCTATTTGATACAATTAATACTTGAAATCGGTTGAACGATAATACACTATATCTTTTATACGATGTGAGGCTATTGATTCTATATATATTCATCTGTTTGAAAATAGTTGAGAATCATCGATCAACCTATTAGGCTCATGAAATAATTTCTTTATCAGGTTAAAGTTTTAAATACTCAAAAACTTATTGATAAAGATCTGGAAAACAAGAGAACAAGCAATCCCTGTTTTTAGATCATGTTGCAAAGTTAACAAAGTTGATTAACAAGGAATTAATTCCCCTTCATCAGCGACTATTACTTTTCAAACTTTCCTCGATCCTCTGCGAGTTTCCAATGTTTCAGGGGAACCCACCCTTTCAACAAATTCTTTTATTTTCATTTCTCTTTGATACTTGTGCACATCTCTTATGGGTACGATTCTTCATCACCAGACATCGTCGTTGTTTGCAGTTTCAATAGAAAAATTAAAGTTATACTTCTATTGGCAAAGCCATTATTTCTAATGTGTAGACAAAGTCACAAAGATGCAATGCACCTATGGTTAGAGTATCTCAAGAAGATGCATCGCTTATGAGATTGGAAGCAAGTGCAATGATATGTTACCATTCTCATGAGAAAACATCTTCATAAATAGCATGAGAAAACACCTTCTTTTGTTATTGAATCTTCTTATTTAGCTATAACTTTTGTGGTAGACATGTAAGTATCTCGAGATAGGGCAATGTACTGCTGTCCATGAGAATTAATTAGTTGTCCGAGATAAATGCCACTTTCAGTATTTCTGTCCTTGTGTTTTATTAATTGTTCTAGCAAAACGAAGTCAAATTGTGAATTTTTTTCACATAAGCTAAAATTTGTAGCTCTCATTCTCAACAAGAGAGGGATATTCATGGCAATAACACTTCAACTGTAATCTCCACACTAATAACATAATCTTCCATATCTCTACAAACCATCCTTATACCATTCATACGCCATTTATGGGTCTAAGTTTCTTAAAAATATTGATCTAACCCAGCTTTCACTAACTGTTGTGGCTCTTATTCCCCAGGTCATAACTAGTAGTACCTACCGAAAGTCTTCTCCAAATACTATTATTATTATTTTTTGCCAAATAGTAATTGGTTATTCAATATATTCCTGTAGTTCTAATCTACTGTCTCAGTTTCAAAGCACTTAGCAATTGGTCCTTCATCCAAAATGGCAAGCTTCATGTTGCGTATAAATCATATTGCATACGCTTGTTTCATTGAGGATAACCAATATCTTTAATGGAAGAAATGCAGCTGCTATACCTGAGGTTGTTATTGCCAAGCCTATTAGTTCTCTTGATTAACTTCTGCTAGCAATTCCACAATTAAAATATGTACTTCTCATTTTTCCACGCCCAACAATGGTAAAATACACCACTTATGTTTTAACCGATTCATGCTAATATAGTTGTGTATGCTATATATTGTTCATAGTTTGAGTTTGTTAAAGCCTTAAAGTTTTCACAAGGAATATCTACAGTTTGCTCATCTCTTATTTTTCTTGAATGAAATGTTTCACATTCGGAAGGTAAAAAGAAGGGTTAAATACATGTTAATACTCTGAAAGTATCCCGAAGTCTCACTTGAGGGTCCCAAAGTTTATTTTTTTTCACATAAGGGTCTGTAATTTCAAATTTGTAATAAGTAAGGGCATCTGTCCAAATTTCTAACGATCTAGACCTTTCCGTCAGGGGCAATTTTGGGATTCTATATTTGGTAATTCCTAACTAGGGTTACGAACACAATTTGGGCATAGCTGGTACGTACACTTACAACTCTGAAATAGATTCCTTGTCTTCTGATATGGAGGTCACTGACAGAGTTTTGGGACGCCACTGGTTCAAGGGGACCAACATTTTCACCTGAGATTTTTGCAGTGAAGTGGCTTGCTTCCCAGTCGAGATCTGGCCACTCAACAACTATTCTTTTGGCACCCTGAAGCTTCTGCTCCTTGGTCTTAAGATTGTTGCAGAGATCAATGGTTTTTGCTTTAGATTTAGTGGAATTACCACACCATGACTTGCACCATAGCCATTCTTGTGACAGAAAAAAATTGGTACAATGTGGCGTAGTTTGGGAGGGCAGCGCGAGGCTGTTGACTGGGAGGGTAGGGTGATGAAGGAGGGAAGAGAGGGAGAAGGATGATAGGGCGTGGGGGATGCCTGCGATGGGGAGGCGCTATAGTGAGGCCATAGGGGTGACGGTGGCAGCGCTAAGGGGTGCAGCGCAAAAATAGAGACGAGGGATTAGGGATTTTTTTGGATTAGGGTTGAGAGAGAGACAGGCAGTGTGTGGGTCGGGTGGATGGATGGGTTGGGTAACAGGTTACGGGTCTAGCATTGGATCCTGGCTTCGTCAAAGAAAGAGATGCGTGGGCGGGTTAGGTAGGGGGCGGGTTCTACACTATGTTTTTTTTTCTTTTCAGGCCCGAAGAGATTTTTCAAATATGAAATCCCAAAATTAACCCTGACGGAAAGGGCTAGATCATTAAAAATTTGGACGAATGCCTTTACTTATTGCAAATTTGAAATTACAGACCCTTATGTGTAAAAAATAAACTTTGGGACTTTCAAGTGAGACTTCAGGGTACTAACGTGTATTTAACCCTAAAAAGAAGGTTGATGCTTTATAGTAATGAGGAATTTGAGACTTGACAGAAGTTTGATGGTCTTTTATAAGTTCTTCAAACATATGTTGAAAGTAAGTAGCCTATAGATTTCTTACTTCAATGGGCTTGTAGTGTACCAATAGGGTACTAAAAATTGGCGAAGCGCATGCGACATTCAGAAGGTAACCTACTCGTTAAGCAACCTATTAATTTTGGGTTGACTCTGGTAAGCTTGTGTTTTGGATGATTTTGAATGCCATGCATTCTACTCCAGTAACTATTGATAAATACTCAAATGACCTTGGGCCTTTAAAATGATGAAGCAACATGATCAAGCACCAGCATCAAATAATATCTCACCCCTTCTATTAGAGTAACTCCACTAATACGACCAATGATACCTCGTTTTGCCTTTCTTTCTAAAAACTGCCATTCTTAAGCCACACGAAATGTTCAGAGAACTCACAATAGAGAAGCTTCTCTACCCTTGCTTTCTCATCAGTGGAATTCATCTTCAAAAATTATGTGAGCATTATTTTTAAACATGATCTCATAAAGTGTAATATCCCGAATTTCAGGAGCTGGTTAAATAACCATCTGTGCTCTGAAAAATAAACGGGCGATAATTTTGAGTAATGCTTGGATAGTAGTAGAGAGTGGAATCTTAAAATAATTTCGAGGTCATTTTTGTAATTTTGAAAAACTTGAGGGGCTATTTTGCAAATTTTGAAAAGTACGCATGGGTGTCAAATTTTGGAGAAATGGTCTTATTATGGAGCCACCATATACTTCTCTGATTGATGACTAATGGAATTAAATTATAAAGTAATGACTAATGGAATTAAATTATAAAGTAATGGTTTAAGGAATTAAATAAAAAAAAGAGAAACAAAAGTGAATTTCGGGAAGAACAAAACAAGAACAAGAACAACGATAACAGAGAGGAAGAATTCGGCACAGAGAGAGAGAGGGATTGAGGAATCCCTCTAAGGTGATTTCTCCACCAATTTCATACGTGTGATTCAATATGTGTTTTGTGTGTGTACTGCGTGTGCGTTCAGTGTGCGTTATGTGTGTGTGCTTTAGCGTATGGGGAGCTATGGGTGAGTGATTGTGTGAATCCATGTGTGTTAGGTGTATAGATATGTATTAGTAACCGTGAGGGTGTGATTTTGAGGGTTGTGTGTGTAGTGTGTGTTTCAGTGAGTGTGCTTTAGGGTGTGTGTGTGTTCATGTGTGTTTCGAATGTGTGTGTGTGTGTGTGTGTGTGTGTGTGTGTATGTGTGAATTATGTGTTTGGGAGTGTTTTGCAAGTGGTATAATGGATGTTTAGGGGGTTTAATGGATCACTGAAGGAGTAGCAATAGGCGTTCGTGAATTGTGTGCACCAGTGAGTGTCATGGTTTCAAGGAAGAAGACACTGTGTGTTGAAAAGGGTGTAATAGTGTGTGTGGGTAATCTCAATAGTAACCGTAATCGTCACTAAAAGGTAGAAAATTAATTAGACATTTTTTTCACGAATTTTTATATATTGCTACTTTCAAAATTAGACGAAGTGCAAAACTGTAACCCCAAATATTTTTATGAGATATACGCTCTGGAATGTTTTGAGAATTTTTGGTATCCACAAATGGCGCTAATTTGGGATATCAATTAAGAAATTTATCAAATTATTTAACATAACAAACCAAGCTATTTTGATCTGAAAATTTAAAAAAAATCTTATTTTACTGATATGATTCATGTTCTAAAATTTAGTATTATTCTGAGGCCGATAGGTATTTTTTCAGCCCATAAATGACTTCAAGATAGTAAAAATAGTATTTAAAGATGTTTTTGAGATTTTTCGGATGCCGAAAACCCCTAAGGGTATTTTGGTATTTTGGTAACTTTACATGTAAAAGGTATTTTTGCTTAAATTGACATATAGTAAGGTTATTTGAGTAATTTTTCTGACGGAAAGGTCGTTTGGGTGATTTAAATTCGAGAAGGACATTTTGGTAATTTTACAACTAAAGCATTTTTGTAATTTTACATCCCCGATGGGCCCCACAGAGAATCACGAATAAGGGAAAATGTCGATATGCAAGAGTTGAAAGGTTGACTTAGTGTTGTATTAGAAGTCTCTCCATCTTCACCAATAGCCAAGGTAGGCATAATCCAGGGAGGTTCATTTTGAGAATATGTATGAGTCCGTATTAAGTTATTATATTGTATTGTAGGCTGTATTCTGACGATTTAATTATTTTGTTTAGGTTAAAGCTAAAAACTTTCCGGTTAGGATAATTTAGCTACAGATCCATGTAGAGGATTCTATTTGAATCCTGGGTAGGGACATTCGTCCGAACCCTTTTTTTGATAACTCGTACTCATAAGTACTCCTTTGATATATTTATGACTAATGTCGAACTCTGAATTATGTATTGATATCAGCATGTTATTGCTCATGAAACCCCAATATTAAACCAGAATCGATTATTTAGAAATCTTGTGATGCTCGCATGTTATTGCATGCTGAGCAAATTTAAAAATTGTTTGTATCCATTTTCTCGAATTGTCGTGCCTGAATCTGATAACTATTTGCAATCATTTTTACTGTGTATTTGTGATTTTCTTCTGGAATTTTGAATGCCAACTCATGTCAGTATGATTATTGTTATTAGAATCCGAATTGATATCGGTAAATTGAGCTTATGTTAATGCTCATTGATATTGTTGATTTTTTTTGTGTTGACATGGGTTTCCATTTTGTGGGAGGGCGTAATAAGGCTAGTTTGAATCCTGAATGAAAAGTAGGCTAGAACCCAGTGGGACTAGTATTTATTATGTACAGCATGCATGTGTGTTCCCAACCTATTCTGGTCACACCCAAAGGCCCACCATTTTGCACGACACGTCGGCACAAATATTCAACGCTTCCAACCGGTCAAAACATTCACGCTCAAGTCACGTGCACTTCTCACTTTTTCTACAAGACTTCGTCACCAAGGAACTCATCCTTGCGCGACTGCTCATCACGCTCCGACCGTCGCACATTGCCCGTCGGCGCACCTTGGCGCTTGCCCAAGGAAGTCAGCCTTGGCCCTCCCCTTGGGGTCGGCCTTGGCCTTGGCCTTCCCCTTGGGGTCGGCCTCGGCCTTGGCCTCCCCTTGGGTCGACCTCGGCCTTTCCCCAAGGGTTGGCCTTTGGCCTATCTCCTTAGTAGCTGCCCTACTCTTCAAGGGACCGGACGTCACTCCGCGACGCCCATCGTTCGGACTTTACTCTGCGACCCCTATCGTCGGCATCGGGGCATCGCAGTCCAACACTCCGTCATGCCCATGCGCCGCGCCGTCGATACAGCCGTGCCCCCAGGCTTTTGTCACAATGTCGTGCCCCTAGCACCATACACACATCATCGCGCCATGTACCACAATCATGTTACAGGCCTCCGGACACCACACCCATTCACCGCACCATGCGCCCCAGCCATGGACGTGGAACATGCTTTGACCCACTCTCCGGAGTGTGCAGCATTTCGCGGGGATAGACGATTCTTCCGGGATGCTATCTCTGTCAGGGAGCTTTTCAACTCCCCTTCCGCCAGGTAGACGGCTCTTTCGGGATGCTACCATGGCCAATCGGGTAGACGGCTCCTTCGGGATGCTACCTCGACCAGTCAGGTAGACGGCTCCTCCGAGATGCTACCTTGACGAGCTCCGAGTGCTCCGGCACAAGGACTCACCGCGGGGGTAGGCAACTTCTATGGGACACTATCTCCGCCAGAGAATTCTTCAACTCCCCTTCCGCCAGGTATACGGCTCCTTCGGGATGCTACCTCGGCCGGCCAGGTAGACGCCTCCTCTGGGCTGCTACCTCGACCTGCGGAATAGGCGACTCCTTCGGGACACTATCTCCGTTAGGGAGCTTTTCAACTCCCCTTTCGCCAGGTAGACGACTCTTCAAAATGCTACCTCAGCCCATCGGGTGGACGGCTCATCCGAGATGCTACCTTGAGGCACTCTGAGTGCTCCGGCACAAGGACTCACCCGCGGGATAGGCACTCCTTTGGGACACTATCTCCACCAAGGTGTCTTCGTGATTGGTCTATGTGCTCCAGCACTGAGGGTTTGTGTCGGCACCCCTATGGACTATGACCCCCAGGTCACTCCGAGATGGGAGCAGGTCTCTGGAGGACATCGCGCCTAGTCTGCCTGGCAGTTGGGCGTCGGGCCTTCCCCACCACTGCCAGGCCTATGGGACTCTGCAAGGGCTTGGATTGGTGGCTAGATTAACAGGTTCTCTGGCCACAGTGACGCTATGGGAGCCAGTCTTTCCAGACAAATAGAGTGATGCTGTGCGGGGCAGGCCGAGTGAATATGCAATTCGACAGTCCGTGGAGCACCGGCATCTGTGGGCCCTTCGATAACATGTCACTTCCGGGGAGTGCCACGTGTAGCGTGATGACATCATCATCTCAACCTCTATAAATAGAGGTCTTGAGAATTCATTCAAGGGAGATTTTTCCACATTTTCACTTTCTCACTCTAGAATCCTAGAGAGAGAAACATACAAGACCTTGATTCTAGACCCAAGCATCAGACAGTGATTGTAGTCGTATATTCGCATTATGCCATCACCCTCGCAACACTGCCACCCTCAAGCTCTATCTGGGAAGCCCTTGCTCTCTGCCCTTGCTCCGCCCTTGCTCTGCCTCACATCAACATACTTGGCATCTGACTCGACCCACTTTCCTTCTGGCACCTCCACGTCAACTGCGAACCCACTTTCCTTGGCATCAATGCGTACACTACCAACTTTGCCTGAGTGGCATTGTAACTGCTCAGGATCAACGTTGATTTTTTATTTTATTCATACCATATGTGCCATGATTGTTACAGCAATGACTAAGAAAGGATTATCTCACTTGGTTTGAAATACCTCGAGAAAGCTCTGTTGTATTTTAAAAATGATGACTTTGGAAATAATCTTTTATTGATTATTTTGGAACCCGTCGTGATGGTATTTGTCTATTTGATATTTTTTTTTTTGAATTTGGATCCTTTTGGGGAATCAGTGAATTTTCTACCATTTGAAGTACTATGAAAATCTTCATCAGCTGGATTCTTAGAATCGTTTTGTAATTATTTTGTTGATCCTTATATGATCTTACTGAACTCTTAAAAGCTTACCCTTCATTTGATTCCCTTCTGCAAGTGATGATAAGTTATAGCAAGTTCGGGAATGGGTTAGAGTCTGTGTGAGGTTCCGGTAAGCCCACCAATACAGTGATGTGAAACCCCTACGTGGGTCGGGACTGTCACCTTGTTTTATAAGGGCTCGAGTTGTAAAGAACCTAGGTGTTAATAGACCAAGTATAAGCAATTCTGTAAGCTTGTATTTGAAGAATTTGAGTTAGTATGGATTAAATGTTTTGAAGTATGAGTTAGTAATAGTTTTGACAGGTTTGATGTGATCCGGTAGGTTAACAACCCGAGAGTTTGGGGCGGCGGAGTTCCCGATTTCTGGGGACGTTACATAAATCCACAAATTTAGGTTTATTTTTTCCTAAGAATTGATACACTGTTTCTTTATAAGGTGTAATTCTAAGTTTATCGCTACCAGAGGCATCTCATTGTAGTTGAGTTAAAGTATACTCCACATTGCCTTTGTTGTAGATACCAATATCACATCTCAGAATTGTTGAATCAAGCTAATAAAGTTCTCCCTCACTAAGTAATATATGCACCACAATTTTATGGCTTCCTTTATAAATGTATTTATAAATATACGTAGACGGCCTTCAAATTTGAGCACATTTGAACATTAATATGACAATTATATCTCATTGGAAGTATACTGTGATCCATAGGTAATTTAGCATTTACTTCTGAACCAAGACCATTCTTTTGTTGTTTCTACTTTTATAGATTGGGTAAGCGTCTTTTCTTTTAGTGGTTTTGGAACAAAATCTTTGTGGATTATGACTCTTCCATTCTCCATTAACCATCTATGGTTTCCTTTTAATCTCATCATCACAAGGGTCGTATACCATATTTGGTAACCAAATCATGAAGAGCAGGGTGAGTATTCTGATCAATATACTCCATAATAAACCAAATTTATCCTATTGACTTGGAGTTAGGATTTTAGATTCTACTTTTAAAAAAGATAAGCATATTTGTGAGTGGAAGCCATTTCTTTCTATATAGTGGTAAGCATCTTTTCTATCGGTGGTTTTGGAATAAAATCATCATACCTTGCAGTCTCCATTAACCATGCATGGGTTACTTTTATTTTGATCACCATAAGGGCATGCATGGTGCACGATTTAACCAAATCACGAGGAGCTGGTGAATGTTTGAATCAAGATATTTAGGAAAAACAAATTTATCATATTGATCTAGAGTTATGTACTTATAACCTAGTTTTAGAAAGATAAGCATATTTACGAGTGGACGCCCTCTTTTTTGAAACTCAATCATGTGAACATTGGCTGCTATATTACCAAAAAGTTCCATTTAAAAGAGTTTGTCATTGAGATATTGAAACTTTGCTAGGAAGAGACGCCAGATCAAATCAGGTCTATCTTGAAGTTCAAAAATTCTTGTAATTAATCTGTAATCTCATCCCACTCAGGATTACATGTCATTGTAAAAAATAAATTCGGCTTCCCAAATCATTGTACAACGCCAGCGCATCAAGACTTACTGCGCATGTCCCTTGGCCCCCAATAAAAGACGAGAGAAGTATTACATGTTTTTTTAACTTCACTGCCTCTTTTTTCTCAACTTCACTGCCTCTTTTTTCTCCTACTATATTACATGTCAACAATTCCTCAGCACAACTTGGAGCGAGTGTTCGACTATCTTGCCCTATAGAAGTCCAATTTAACTCTTTTTAACTTTTTATACATGTTAACTGCATATTTTTGTAACAAATATCCTGGTGATAACAAATTTAAGGGGACAGATTCCTTAATTTGGAGCTTGTTATGATAGTATTCTCTGCATGATACATTCAGAGGTTACTCTTTTGGAACACCTAAATCCAAAGGAAATTAATTTCTAAGTATATATCTTACTAAGTATACGCAGTATTCATAAATGTAAATGTGTGATATGATATATGAAGACTCAATGCTTGCCTTCTTATTCCTCATTCGCAGATATCTTTTTCATTTATGATATCGAGGCTACCTTCTTGTGAATCCATTCGATGATTGCCAATTTTCTTAATAATGATTCGGCGCCACCCAACTTGCCATTTGAAGATGGTAATGAGAATTGTAATGGATCGTAACAACCAAAGTAATGCCTTAATCTATATTGTTTTGTCCAGAGTGTGCATAGACATCGGTACATTGTTCAAATGACCTCATAAGGTTAAATGCAACAACCCTTGTAGTTATAACTTGATCAGATGATGGTGGTCCAATTTATCATCTTTTATTATGCAAAGTTGAAAGCCATCTAACATTTGGTAGCCCTTTGGTCTCAGAAGAATTATGCATTTAGATTTCTGTTAGCCCATGATCGGATAACCTAGGCTTACATCTTGTTTTGATGATAACTACATATTGATTATGTTCTAATGTGTGCTTTGAGTGGATTCTTAGTAGGTATACACACACACACACACACACACACACACACTCATGAAGACACACTTGAGAAGTTGGATATATGGATTAAAGCCGAAGAAACTTAAAGCTATAGTGGACATACTATGGAAGCTTCTCCAAGTCCAATGTCAAAGAATAACAAAGAATGCATAGATCAAGTTATTACGAATTATGATTGATCTTTAATATTATAAAATTAGTCTTGGTCTGATCCTTTGATTGATGACTATGATCTAAAATGACCTTAGGACACCTTATGCATTACATATGAGTTCACAACTATTCATACAAGTGTGGTTCTTGAACATAAGTGAACTTTGGAGCTCACTCAGATTTTATCAAGAATATTTTTGGATCTAATCTTTTCATATTTTGATAAAGCTTTTAATTAGTTTTCCAACACAAAAAAAGACACCTTAATTCAATTTTTCTAGAGAAAGTTATGCCCAAAGTAAGAAAGGAAATTTCGTGAGGCAGTCCAGTAATGGGCAGCAAGGCAATGATGTCAACTATATTCCCAATGGAGTCAACTTTATTGACCATTTTAAGATGAAAAATAATGGTTAGTTTTATCCAAAATTATGCCAAATCTTCCCATAACGGCATATTTGATATCCACCCTATAGAGATAGTTTAGGGCTTCATCATATACTATGAAAATCATATTTTAAGCCTTCATTAATTAGAGAAACATCAAGGCTCATAGATTAAATTTTCTCTCTTCACCTTCATGATTTTACATCATTAAAATAGAGCATCTTTGTGAGCAATTCTTTGATTGAGAGTGAGCATTCTTCAAGTCATCAATTCTCTTATCTCTCTATTGTTTTAAAGCTTCATTTGCACCCATTTCCTTTCAAGAGTCTTTTTTATACATATTTGATCTTCGTAAAAGTATTGTAATCAAGGCTTGGGTGAGCTTTAGATTCAAGGCTTGTGCTTGGTGAGGGAATACCACTAAATATTGTAAAGGTTTCGATCTTGACCTGGAAGAAGATTGTTACTAGTGGATTCTAGTGCTCTTGCAGGGGACTTCCTTGAAGAGATGGATGTAGGCTTAAGGGTAGTTTAAGCCGAACCATTTAAATCTCTTTGTCAACTATCCTAACTCAATATATTTAGTTATTGCTCTACAATTACTTGAGATTGTGTAGTTGACATCTTCATTGAAGTACTACTTGGTTTGATTGAGATTTATGATTGTTTTTAGTTTAGATTCCCCATTTATTTTCAAAAATCCTATTCACCCCCACCACCTTCCCCGGGGTTGTTTTATTGGTTTCAATTTTGTTGTTGAACTTCCATTAACTTTCTTATTGTATCCTCCCTTACATATGCATCTTATAATAGCTTCATTCTACTCTCAACTTCATTATCAGTGGCATAAAAGTACTGAGGCTTACTCTACATAGTTATCAGAGATGAACGCGATGGTACTTTGAATTTGTGCTCTATATGTATACATCCCTTTTCTAATTCAAGATCCCAATCCAATTCTGTAGCAAATGATTTGAATAAGAATATGATAGTGTATGCTTGAATGTTCTCACGATTTTGCATCACCTTTTCTAATTAAGATGTGAAAACGAAGAGTATTATCATTACAAACAGCAAAAATGTGGAGATTCATATTGGAATCTTTTCCATCACAATGGACATAATTTTTAACATACTCTACCCTTTTTAGTGCAAAATTGGCGCATTCTTTTTGTGTTTATCCATTTAGATGTTCTACATATTAGGCATAGCATTGCAGAGAGATGCTTGTTTTCTGTTTGCCTTTTTCGACTAATAGAGAAAAGATACGGAAGCCAACCTTGGAAGACATAAGAGATAGCTTGAGCTCTATGTATCTAATCAATCCATCGCTTTTGTCGTATTACCACCATTACCACCAGAATTGGAATCATTTTTACTGGCAACAAGGTAATTTCTCCCTCCTCCCTGCATTTAAGTTCTCAATGTAGTGTCTATCTTGGTCAGAACTTAATCAATAAATCTATGTGGACATGTACTCAGTCTGTAGTTCGACCAGCATCGGTTAATTGTTGATGCCAAGGAAGTGCATTCATAGCTTACATATAGATTCCATAAAGGATACAATCTGAGTTAGCTGCCAAGTAATCAGTAGTGGTACATAGTGAGGGTGGAGAGCAAGGCTTACCAGACAGGGCAGAGGAGTGGCAATACTGTGAGGACAAGGGTTGAGACGAATAAGGCCGACAGTTGAGAGTCCAAACTAAGGTCAAAGTCAGGGTCCAGTGTTACGGTCTAATATTATGTTTCTCTGTCTAGTATTCTGTAACTTTGAATTCTAGAGTGAAAAAGTGATTTTTAGCAAATAAAATTGTATGTTCAAAATAAAGTCCAAAATGCACTATTTATAGGCAAAAGTATGGATGTGTTGTCAGCCGACACGTGTTGTCCGCTGGGAGTGACATGTCACTAGAGATCCCATAAAGACCAGTGCTCCTCTGGACTGTTGATTCCTATATTCGCTCTGCCTACCGTATATAGATTCTCTCGCCTGTTTGAAAAGACTAACCACCCAACGTCAGTATGATCATAGAATACCTTTTCATTAGCCACCGATTCAAAACCCTTATGGAGTCCACATGAGAACCTAATAGTGGTGGGAGAGAGACTAGGCCCGATGTCCTCCTAAGACTTGCTCCCATCTCGGAGTGACCTGGGGGTCATCGTCCTAGGGCGTCGACAATCACCCTTGACGTGAGTGCGACGTGGTCATAGCTCAGGTGTGCCTAATGTCATGCAACCCACCTCAGATGGAGATAGTGTCTTTTAGAGTGAGCTTATCCTGCTAGGAAGGGTCCTCAAGCCAGAGCACTGCGATCAGAGCCCCTCGGAATGATGCAAACCCTGCCAAATGTGTCGTAGCATGTTCCACGTCCAAGGCGGGGCGCATCGTATGGTGAATAGATGGACCAACACCGGGGGGTGCAGTCATGTGCCAGAGAGCCAGAGGACACGACTATATTAGTAGCACAACGATTGTATGGGGGTTTTAGGAGCATTTAACAGGGTAGTGGCGCACCGGCGTGACAACGGGTGTCGCGGGATAAGGCATTGTACCAGGGACAAGTAACATAAAAGTGGCGCATCGGCACGATAGTGTTTATCATGGAAGTGGACGTCGTACCGGAGGCACGTGACATATGAACCGCGCACAGGCACGACGAAGTCTGTCGCGGAAGTGGTTGTCGTGCTGGGAGCATGTGACCATGAACAGTGCACATGTGCAGCGACGGCTATCGTGGGAGTGGGCGTCTTGCCGGGGCACGTGACGCTAGAATGACTCATCGACATAGCGAATTCTGTCATGGATTAAGGTTGTAACTAATAATGTATGTTTTAGGTGATTATTCAATTTGGTAGGTATTTTAGGTAAGTTATATAATAAAACTCTTGGGATTCGTTTCTGAGCAACAAAATGAGAATGCTCTGTCGAACTTTATCTAATTACTGAACTTATATTTGGGATCAAAATGTAATATGAATTAATAGTACTTTTTGTTCTGACTTAGTTATCACATATTGAGTTTCTGTAGGTCCCCCCTCCTTCCCTTTGTTTTATATGAGATTAATATTTGGGCGAGTTAGTTGGTTTCCAGAATGAGTCACACAAGATTTAACTGTTCAAAATGACAAATAAATTATTCAAAACCAAAAAACAAAGGCAAAAGTCAATTAGAAAATTTGAGTCCCAAATTGAACAAACCCGATGGAGTTTGATTCAATATGTTTTTTTATTGTACTAAATCGAGTAATGTCGCTTTAATTTGCAATTCAACCTCCAAAATCATACCATTTCTTGACCCTCAAACAGAGTAGCCAAGGCCAAGTCAAGCATGCTCGACCACTTGCCAAGATATAGGCTGGACTTGGGCTATAACACTAGAATGTGTTCGGCTGGATGAGATAAACGAGACAATAAGCAGAACTTTAAGATCCAGGCTTGAGCAATTAAATGATTCCTCCCTTTCACAATTTTGGTATTAGTTTGAAAGTTAAACATTTTTCGAACAATTTTGCGTTCATCATTTTGCTCTTACAATATGTGAATGATGTCTAATATGATCCTCACTCTTATAATTTTAAGGGATATATGGCACATCATGTAAGTTTGCAGCCTGCATTTAAGATTGGTACCAAATTTTGGAGCTTCTTGAAAAGAAAAGGGGTACCAAAATTATGAAAAGAATGGAGTAGATTGATTCGATTCATTTACCATTATACAATAGTAGAAATCCAGTAGCCTAAAGGGATATGGGCACATACATACAAAAATTAAACTACCCAATTTTTGATAAAATGATTTATGATTGAGAACCTGTTTGTCTAACGATAAAAGAAAGAAAAGAACTTCAACTTTGTAGGTGTTCATTTAGGAGAAAATACCAATACGACCCGTGATAACATGGCATACTGCTAAATGCATTTCACAGTATGATTAATTGCCTGAATTTAACATATGAAGTTTCTCATCATTTAGTTGTGTGAATTTAACATATGAAGTTCCTCATCATTCATCAGCATCCATGTCAACCATCTGAAGTGTTGGCCTTATTACCTTTTTTATGCAATATTTTCTCGCTCGTTTAGCAAGAATGTTGCGGACTCATGTCTCCCAACTTTTCGAAAATGACTAATTATTCTTAAGATACCAACATACTAATTAGGAAAATATCTTGCAAATGATATTTTTCCTCCACTTAAACCTTATGTTACTATCCCATACGAAAGTACCATTGTTCTAGTAGGAAAAAAAATCTTCTCCTTCATGCGATGCAACATGACATATCGTCCGACAAAATCAACCGAGATTCTCCATCTCTAAATCTATATAGGAAACAGTATAATCAGCTGCTTGCAATTAGATGAACCACGTATGTCTTTTTTTTTTCAATAAAATCAACAAACCCAACTTTTATAATCACTCATCATTTTCTAATTTACTTTCCCTTCCATATCTTTTTTTTTTTACTTTATAATATTTCTCTTACTCTAAAAAATGCATTGCTTGGGCTCGTGCTATTAACAAAGGGAACCTCGTACATTGTGAATTATTATAAATAAACATATATATTTATATTTAAATAAAAAGAAGTGTCTTAGTACTACTACTACCTTATAATCCAACTTCGGCGAATTTAATCTTTCTCGTTCGGCATCTTCAGCCCAACCCTAATTTTTCTTGGCTTCTGCAACCATCCTGCGAAAATGTACCAGGCACCGCAACCCTATTTCCCCAATTACTCCCCTACCCCTACCCCTAATCCTAATTCTACCCTTGCCGCCTCTGCGGCCGCCGTACCTTACCCTGTCATCACCTCCCAACCCGCACTTCTCCCTCCGGGTACCCACCCGAGCCCGTACCGACCCCAGACCCCCGACCCGTGTCGCTACCCCGGGATCCAGTTCCAACCCGCATCTCACCCGGACCCAAATGCCGTTTCTCAGAACGTCGCGGTCACGCAGCCGGACCCAAATGCATACCCACCTGTAAGTCCTACGTTCCTCATCTGGCCCTGTCACACGCACACATACGGAGTGTTGGTTTTGTAGGTTGGAATTTATGTGAAGTGTAGTAGTTTTGTTGCTTAAACCAGGGTTTTACGGCGTAATCTTAGGAGCCGTGGTCTTTAACTGGTCGTTTATTTGTGTACGTTGGCGGATCAAGGTTTTTGTAAGGTGTAAAGTGAGCATTTTTTTTTTTGGCAGACACCTCTGAAGATGCTTGTCCACAGCTCATTTGTCGCTGAGATGTGTACGCCTTGTCGGTTGCGTAAGCAACAAGTGAGGTGTGAATAAGCATATGATTTTTGGAGTTGGTTTCAAGTTCTTATCCATCAGCTCTAATAATGTTTCATGTTAAGCTATCTAGGCTATGCATGGATCGTGAAATCCTCAAGGGAAACGAAATAAAGTGTGGAGCAAAATTTTCTGTCTAGATTAAAAAAATGTCTTGTACCACATTGAAACAACTAACGCTGAGCTTGGATGCAGCAATTCATAATGAATTAGTAGAAAAGCTTTAATTGGATGAAAAAAACTACAAAAAGGGAAAGTTATAGTTTTGGAATACATCTATTCTCTCTTTTTAAGCAACCAAACAAAAGCAACAATGTATAGATTGTTGTTTCCATTTTCCTTGTCCTTGTGGGCTTCAAGACCTAAACATAGGATTATGGTATTGGAATTTTTGAACATTTTATAATTTCCTCAACCGGCTAACAATAAAGAAAGTTTACGACCATTTACATTCATTTTTCCTTTTCTTGGTGGATTTCAACCGAGCATAGTATTGAGGATAAAATTTGTATTTTTCGTTTTTGGCCATCAGAGTGCGATGTAATTTTCTTTGACACTATTCAAGGTGGTCAATTACCTATAAAATCGAGAAACTCGAAAATTATGATGCTACTAAATCAAGGTGGTCACCAGCTTGCTTATGTTAACATCGCCCGCATTTGTTTGTAAAGTTGTTTGAGCTTAGGAGAAGTTGATCCATACTTGATGATTTCTAGATGCTCAGTTCTCGTTGAGTTATTAGGCTGAATCGTGTTTATAGAGAATATTTTTATTTCGAAATTACATAGCATATACAATGAGTCAGATTAGTAATTTAGCCCTTTGTGTCTATGCATTAATCCAATGCAATCACGTAAACCATATGTTACGTGTGTATTTCTGTTACTATTTGGGTTAACCTAAAAGTATACTGCTACGAGTACGCGAGGCTCCGAACATATGCCCCCCTTCCTCCCTGGCGGGGTGTGGCCGCACTATCATCTCTATTATAAGTTTCTGGGGTTTAATGTTATAAGGCGCATTATTTGTTTATATATGTTTTTCTATTTCAGGCTATCAATTCTTTGGCTGAGGCACCAATGAATATGTCACATTTGAATTATATCAACCGCTGGATGTCGACACCAACGGGACCAAGAAAGTTTGCCCTCCTTTGTGAGGTTTGCAGCATTTATTGTGATACCAAGGATGACCTAGAGAATCACATGCTGGGTAAAAGGCATAAAAAGAATCTGCAAATTAAGATGTATTTAGCAGGTGAGACACCTACTACGGGTGCGACACCTACTACGGGTGCGCCACCAACTATGGGCACGACAACAACTTTGGGCGCGGCACCTGCTACCCCTGCGGAAGTCCAAAATGGAGGTTTGGGGCCAACTGTACCGGCGGCTTCCATGATTTTCTGCACAATGTGCAATGTTACATGCAATAGTCAAGCTACGTTTGACAATCATCTTGTTGGTAAAAGGCATGCCAAGGTATTTAACAAAGTTTTTTTACTTTCTTCTAAATGGACTCGGTTGGTATATACCATTTGCCGTTTCTTTTACAAGTTTTGTTACTCTTGCCACAGATCGTACTTATTCCATGGCATGCATACTATTACCACATATGTTTCTTATTGTTACATGTGTAAAGAATCAAATTCTGCTTCTGTGCTTATAGGGAACTGTTGTTGTCGTGTTATTGAAGTGGTGTGAAGTATTTATTTAGATTTTACTTTGTTCATTCGTCATTAGGTTTTTAAGCATAGTTGAGACGATTATATTAATCCTTTCTATTGAGTTCTTGTGTCATTGTCGTTTTTTAGGTGATGAGTGTTACTCGGGTGACTTGGCTAATCATAGAACTTCAGACACGATAACCAATGAAGGAGAAAGCTAAACGAAAGATCTCCATGTTTGGTCTATTGGCTCAGCAATGATGAGAGAATGAGGGGTCGAAGATGCGTAATTGGATGTAGTGCCCATATGAGGTTCGAAATGGTTTGCACTAGAAACTGGTTTAATAAGTGGACTTCTAAAGGGCCGGAGTGGAATGGTGGAAGTGAACAGCGCTTGTTGGCAAGTTTGGGCTTTTATTATTTGTACGTTTGTTAGTTTGGCTTTAGATTCCAGAAACATATCTGATATTTTGTGAAGTTCGAACTTGTTTTTGGACACAAATATCTGCATCCGAAGAGAAAAACTTTGGAATTCAGAAATGGCTGGGTATGGGTGGTCTCAAGCTCCTTTTCTTGTGATTCTGGATCTAAGCCATCTCTTGTGGTAGCAGGCATACTCAGAGTAGGAAGGACTGGTTGATTGGTTATGGATGGGGAACTCGTTTTTTTTTTCCTTATGCTGGAATTCAAATTAGATCTATAGTCATTCTTGTTTTCATGGACTTAAAGAGCTTTGAGGTAATTGGAGAAGGTATGGAGGTTTTGTGGGCTGGATAATAGCTCGGCGGAGAGGGGCCGGCCTCCTCAAGAGGATGTGAATCCTCTTCAAATGCCATGGACAAATTCCCACTGTGGTAAATTTTACATTGATGTTGGCTGTCATGCTGCAATTTGAGGAGCAAAGTGATCTGTTGCGGTGGTGGTGATGCATGCCTGCAGGTGATTGACACAGCATGTGGTGTGATTGATGAAGGGACCTTGTTGTGTGCTGAGTTTGGATGTTCTGCAACGGCGGAGACTTGTGCTTAGGCAACTTCCTTCTCTTTTCCGCAGTCACTTGCGGTTAGTGAAATGAGGAACGATTATCTTGTTATTGTGCTGGTGTCTCAGGTAGGGCTGAAGGGTGGGTTGTGCTGATTTGACAGTGCAGTTTATCAGAACAGGTTGGTTAAATTGGAGGCATGCCTCTAAGGGTTGTGCAATCGAATCATTCCCCTAAAGTTTAGGGGAAAAATTATAGGGCGACAGGTAGGCTATTGATGTTGCATGATTCAGAATTTTAGGCAGCATTTTTATAAGATGGTGTAATAAATGTAGTTTGTTATGACTTTTTTTAGGCTGATGAGGTTAAAGCATTTGGTATTCAGAAAGGGTGGTGAAGAAACAAAAGATTTGTAGAGTGGGTGGTTCTAGGAATGCATGATCCTCAATCCTCTAGTGGTGCAAAGAATTAGAATGACTCAAGGGTTATGATAGGGGTTCCACCTTAGTCTCAAAAGTTGGTTCCAACATTATGGGGTTCAATACAGTCCTTTTTGTTTGAAAACACTTTACCATTTCAGTTGTTTTAAAATTGCCACTGCCACATCATTTGGAAACCAACTAACGGGACCAAGGTTGGGATCCCTGTCATTACTCCAACTTTGATGCTAATCTAGTCGGTAGTTTGTTTGTCGATCGATGGTTTTTTCTTGTGTTCTATTCTTGGTATATTTTGAAATATCTTTGTGGTTACATGGGTTGTCTGGTGTGTTTAAGAATTTTGATTATTGGTAAGGGGCATAGCTTTTAGAAATTACCACTGGCTGGTTCAAAAAAAATTGAGGCAGTTGCTAGGGACATATTTCATGTGGCTATGTGGAGAGCTTGAGATGATAATGGAACTGTGGCGTTTGCATGTGGCTTGTCCTCTTTAGCAGAATTGACATTGTTACTATATTTGATTAAGAACCACCAGATTGGGAAGAAAGCATGTTCCAGGTTTGCTGTTTGAAAAGATTGTCTGTGCAGCCAAGGCACGTTGGTATGTAAGAGCCTTGCATTTGTAACCATCTACTTAGCTGATTGATGTTGCAAATTTGAAAATCTTCTGCATACCCCATGCATGTAATAGATTCTACATACCTTCTTTCCCTATGTCATGCATTCAGATTAGCCCCATGGTTAATTTGGGCATCTCCCCAAATGTGTGGATAAGTCCTTTCTTTTCTTGATAATAATGATGCTTGAGTAACTGGTGTTATGTTATCCTAACAGTGGTTATACGTTTGAATTTCTTATTGCTAGACAGGCTTCTGCCAGACATTCAAGTGGACCTGGACCATTTGCTGCTGCAGTTTCTAACCCTGTGTCGTCGATCAGCACAGCGGTGCAGTCTCAGGATTGTGACCTCAAGAAATCCAAAATTGTTCAATCTGTCTGGTGTGAAGTTTGCAATATAAGTTGTGACACAAACGAGGTCTTTAACGTACACAAGTTGGGAAAAAAGCACTTGAAGAACCTGGAAAAATCCAAGAGCACTGACACCCCTGCTTCTACTGGTCAACCTGCCACAACACCAATAACTGGACCAGGGGAAAACCCTGAGGCAAGTAAGGGCAAGACCCTTGGTTTGCAGACTTCTAAAAGGAAGGCAAAGCGGTTACAAGCATCAGAGGATATAGAGACCAAGAAGCGGAAGATGTTAGAAGGTGGAGCAGAAGAAGGTTGTGTTAGAGCGTGCACTATGTGCAATGTGGTGTGCAATAGCCCCGCAGTCTTCCATACTCATATTGTTGGCCATAAGCATATTCAGATGTTGAGGAAACAGGCAGAATCTGGAGTCACCACACCTGGTCCCCAAGCAGTTACTGCCTCCTAGTAGGCAACAAGGAAATCTTTGCATTCTGAAAAGATTAGGTTTGAAAGACTTTGATTCCTTAAGTTGTTTGGCTGTCCAACGGATTGCTTTGATCAAATTTTATTCTGCCCATGAGGTGAATATAATCGTCTCTTTTGCGTGGAAGGTGTAACAAGGAAGGGGAACTGCAGCAGGTTATTCTAGCGTTTGGAGCGGCAAGACGTTGGTTCTTTAGTTTGCATCACGATGTCATGTACAATTTGAACGCTCACTCTTTTGGTAGTCATGTACAATTTGAATGTTGAGGGAAATGTCAAGATTCTTCGACATGCTAATATGCTAGAGATGAGCTTTTCTAAAAGAGTGGCACATAAGGCATGAGGTTCAGGACTGAAGAATCTTCTTTTCTAATGGAAGGAAAATGAGAAAAGAGGAAGAACTATACAAGAAAGATGGGGAAAAAAAAAAACCATAGAAGTAGTGTGGCAAATTAGAGTGAGATGTCAAGTGTTTTACCATGGAATACTCTGGTTTCATCGCCTTGTAATGCTCTGGAGGTTGAAGGATCAAAGTCGATTCCAAAGTTATGACTAAGGAGTTTTGACAAAATAGGTCGAAACGTTGTCATTTACGTAGAAAATTTCGTATAGTTTGGCACTATTGGGTTTGGATCATTCATAGCTGTTGATTATGTTATTCAATACTCATATGTCCTGTGCTCCTGTTTCCGTCACATCAGCCGCCCTTAACAATTTCTGGTTAGCTGTGATGAATGATCCGAAATGATCCCAACCATTTCTAGTTAATGTGATGAATGATCCGAAATGATGTGATATTTGCTTCCCTTTTTCTAGAGTAAGTAAACTAACTTTACGCCGGTACTTTTCCTCCAAAACAACAATACCAATTGGAATAAAAAAAATTTAGCTGCTATCTCGATTGTAAGTTTATTTCTTTTACTCCTTATATACCGACAATCAATCGTCTCAAAATATTTTTGGTGGCTTTTATGTAGTAACGTTAAAAAAGTACTTTTAATAATTATCACTGAACGTGTTAGAAAAAAGTCACTAGAAACATTTAGCGACTCTTTATTGTCACTATACACGGGGTTGGAAGAAGATTTCTACAACTCGGGTAGGAGCCAAAGTTTGTTCATTAGAATATGCAATCTTTCTCGTGTTTGCATTTTTTGGTGAGCTCAAACAATCTCTCGAAAAGAAATATTGATCTATCAAAACTTAAATATAAAACGTATGCGTGATGAAAAAAGTTCAAGAGATTGACCATAAAACTTTTTTTTCCCCTGGCAATTAAACCTATTTTTTAAAGAGAACATATTGCCAAAGGAGGACCCCAACCCATTATTGGCTCAATTTAATCCCCACAATAGTCTCGATATGCAAACACATTTCAACTTGCAGTTTAATTCCAATGATTACAATTCTCGAACGATCATTAATCATTGCTATACGGAGGTTGTACTCTTCTTTCTACGTCTCCAGTAGCAAGTGAAGTTTTTTAAAGACAACTCCTGCCTTGTATCACATGTTTTAGGAATGTTCTGTGGCCCTTTTTCAGGCATTTGTGGCATATGTTCATTTGGAGGAGAAACATGAAGCTCAGAACCAATATATTCGCACTTTCATGGAAAACATCGATTGGGCGAGGCACGATACTGCCTTTCAAAACCAAATCTTTTTTAGTTTTTGTAGTCGATCAGATGCTACATGGAAGTCTAGTGAGACTTGTTTATGAATTCGAGCTTGTGGAAATTTAACATAATGTCAATCTACTTAGTTTATTTCAAGAGGGACTTGTATCATCCGCGCCTTCTGTGGTCTTCGACTCGAAATGTAAGCTAAAACTTGGTTACCTTGCTCTCAATCTAAATTGTTTACGCAGATCCACTGCAAGCAACCAATGGCACATCCCCCTCGGTCACGATTGCCCAACTCTACTTCACTGTTGTCCGACTGTGTAGAGCTTTAATTTCGATATCGTAAGGTTAACCTGTTTGCGAATTCATTACCTAAACCCGCTAGTTTTGGTGATTCTATATGTAGTACTTTTGTCCATTCTCTGGACGGCATTTTCTCCTTTTTACTTTTTAATATGTATATAATGAAGTTTCGTCCCGAAGGTTTTCAGTGGTCTAAATATTTTGCTACGGTGCGAATACCCTTAAATTTTGGACAACAAAAAAGAATATGCTTTAGAACTTCAGGAAAAATGCTGTCACCTCCACAACAAGGGAAATGCTACACTCCTAGCTTACTCAAAATTGAAGGAAACGTTTTCGCATAAAGAAAAATCATATGTTCCACACTGATCAATTTCCATGGTGGTTAACTAACTGCTCCAACTGACTTCACATATTCTTTTGGATAAATTTTTGCTGCTACCGGTGATAGGAAGATGACAACAATCCCTTACATAACGACAATTAAATTATCATCAAATACAGTTAGTTACATTTTTTTCTAACACTTTTAACGATAATTCTTAGCAGTAATTTTCGTAGCGTTACTAATAAAAGTCAGTTAAAAATTTAACGACCATTGTTTAGTTATCTTCTTACTACTCGAATAACAACAAAAATGCTTTCTTTCCCCCAAACTTATACCCCATACTTACATAATAGAAAACAATATCTATCGTAATTGCGAAAGAAAGGTCTTGCAATAAATTGCATGTAGTCGTACTGTTGTCGAGTAAATGGTTGGGACAAGACTCGAAAGAAGGACATTCATCCTGGAGGGGGTGGTGGTCTAGTGGAGGGAGATCTGGGGCAGATGAGCATAAATGTGTGACAAGGAAGGGATTTCAACAGTATAAGGTGGACCTTTTGAAAGGAATTGATCCACGAAAGATGAAATTCATTCCTCATAAAGTTCTGGTCTTGGAAACTTTTTTTTTTTGTTTTGAAAATAATATAAATATATACAGATGAAAGACTGTAAAACAGTCAAGTTACACTCAACATATAAAGGGGAAGAACATAAAAGCTGGCATACATGAATGACATCTCGTCCGACAAGCATCACAACTTAAAATTAACCTAAAAGACACAAAAACTAAATAACAACCGCAAATTAAAAAATACAAATAAAAAGAAGTAAGGGAACTAAAGCAATAAACAAGTACTAAAACAAAATCAATCCAATCTTTTTTTTAACCGTGAAATATAATAATAATAATAATAATAATAATATAAACACAACCAACCTAAAAAAATCCCCCGCCTGTCACACAAAGGCAACATGGCAGACTTTAAATGACACCTTCCCACTATCCCTGCCGGGCATGAACACGTGTCCAACACCATGACATATGATTCTAGGCACTATACCACACCCGCCATCGCATGGAGCACCACCACCGACAATTTTTCAGCAACCCTCGTCGTCGCCTCCGCCGCCACTGTCAGCCACCTCTCAACATCGTACTTGGTGGGCACCTCTCATCACCATTGATCACAGCCAGAACTTAGCCACTATTAACCCCACAAACCATCGTCACCACCTGCAGCTCCAGTAGCCACCGAACAACCACCTTATAATCCAAATCAACTGGAATCAGACAATGTAGATTTCCTAAATTAATTGCCCTAGCAATTACCTAAAAATGTAAACGTACAACTTTTAATTACTCACAACTATTGTCAATTTTACGTTTTGAATCTAATCAAGTACCGATTGATAAAGGAAGATATCATAGACTCGCAGGGAGATTGATGTACTTAGCACACACAAGGCCAGACTTGGCATATGCGTTAAGTATTGTAAGCCATGCACAATCCTGGAGAGCAACACATGAATGCATTTTTACATATTTTGAGGTATCTAAAGTCTGCATGGACAAGGAATTTTATTCACTAAAAATGAAGATCATCAGAGTGTGGATGTATATACGGATGCAGACTGGGCTGGAGCAGTAGATGACAGGTGTTCTACTTCAGGTTACTTCACCTTTGTAGGAGGTAATCTAGTTACATGGAAAAACAAAAAACAGAATGTTGTTACAAGATCAAGTGCGGACGCTGAATTTAGAGGTATTGCACTTGGAGTATGTGAGGCATTATGGCTAAGACTTATGTTACAAGACCTAGGCTGTATATATAAGCAGTCAATCAAACTCTATTTTGACAATAAAGCAGCCTGTGACATTGCTCATAATCCAGTTCAATATGAACGCACAAAACATGTGAAGATAAACAGATTCTTCATTAAGGAGTAGTTAGACGAGAAGATTGTGGAGTTGCCTCATATTTGATCAGAGGATCAGTTGGCTGATATTCTCACTAAAGCAGTTTCAAGTAGAGTATTCTCGAAACTTTTGAGCAAGTTGGGCATATGAGATATCTATGCACTAACTTGAGGGGGAATATTACGATTTGGATGATTTTCTTATGATCCTTTCCTATTTTGTAGAGAAGACTTTCTTGTATTGTAGATAATAACTGCTTAATTATATAGATAGTTGTCTGCTTAATTATAGGGATAGTTGTATACTTGATTATATGATCTGGAGTGATTGTAGGATCTAGATTAGTTGCTCTACTAGTATATATACATGTACACACAATGTAAAGAGTATGAATGAAAACATTATTCTACTAAAATCTTTGATTTCTATTTTTTTCTCCAAGGCCATGTTGGCCATTTCCGGGACCATTCGTTTGGATGCGATTGTCTCTGTTTTTCCAGGAATGTCCATTTGGGTATTGCCTTTAGAATGTAATGGGTAATTTTAATTAATACAATTTGCTAAGGAAAAAAAGAAAAGGAAGAGAAAAATAACACTCAGTGCCACTAAATGTAGCTTGAAAATGTTTAATTTATTGCAAGGCAACTTTTTTTGTTGTTGTGTGTGTATACATACATGCAACACAAAAAGATGGAAGAGAAAAATAAAATAAAAAGGAAGAACTGGGAAAGTTGAAACAACCAAGTAGTCAATATAGGAAACGGTAAATGAAATATGTGTGTCACCACAGGCACACTGCCTGTGGTGCACACAGAAACGCTGTCGTTTTCATGGGCTGTAGCCTCTCCTTTCTCCTTCTTTGTTTATCAAACCAGAATGTCTCCTTTGAATTCCCATCCATAGTAGGCTACACCTTATCCAGCGCATGGGTTAGAAATTTTGCTGGGCAGCGAGGCATAGAAAGACACGGATTCTTTGGGGGCACAACATTCTTGAAAATTTGCCAAACAAAACTACCATCAAAGGTACCCATTTTGCCAACTCTTTCTCTGCGGAATCTCCGACAAAGCTCTGCTTTGGTCCACCACCGGGAGAGCCATTTTGGGACCTTCTAGGAGGGGCCTCAAAGCCTCTACCAGTAAGCAGTACACAAAGTCTGTTCCTACCTATTTGCAGTGTCGGGTTACATGCGCGTTGGTCGGAGGCGATGTCGACGATATGAATGTTTGGGATTGCGGTGAGGATCCAACGGCTCCGTTGCACGGCAATGGAAGAGGAAATGGATATATTGAGCAGGTGATGAAAGGCAGAGATTTCAAATTAAATGGTAGGCCTTTTAATTCTTCTCCTCTCTCCTTTCTCCAAGACTGCCCATTTCCCATCCAACTTCCACCATTTAATCAGAATCAACTCTCAATTGCAGAAGGAACAGAAATGAGAATGCAATGGAGTAAGAGAGAGAGAGGATTAGAAGGAGTCGAGCTGCAGCCCATTTCAACCAAACGATAGCATTTCTATGTGCACCACAAGCAGTGCGCCTGTGGTGACACACAGATTCAATTTGCCCTATAGGAAAAACCAAAAAAGTTGAGATTTTTTCTGCCGTCAAAATTATTTTTCAATGAAAAGGGGGAGACAACCGTTGATCAGGCTCCACTTTTATTCCTAAAGGCTAAAAGAATGTCGCCACATAATTAAAGAGTCGTCTAAAAGCCGGTGTACATTACAAAAGTAAAATGTAAATATCAATTTTGAAAGGAAAAACACATTTTCAAAAAAGCATGACACTTTTTGATACCGATTGAAATCCTCTTTTAGTAATACAAAACATGTTTCCAAATTTATTTGTAATTGAGTTTCATTTTATGTCGTTTGAATTTTACTTTTGTTGTTAAAGGTCTCAAGTGTCGCTATAATCACTTTAATGACAATTTTGGAGCTTAGGTGTTAAGTGTCGCTATAGAAGTATTATTTATTAAAAGAAATACATCAAATACTGAAAATATCCTCATCAATTTTGACCGGTCTCGAGTTTCAAATTGCATTTGATCCAAAAAAGACCATAATTCCGACCACTACTTATGAGACCCAAAAAGTCGCAATATATATTAGTATAAACAAACTTCGAATTTGAAGTACTCGACAGGTAAAATACAAGAAACAAGATTCCTCAAATTCTCAGCTGAAATTTTTTTTCCATGTTCCTTTAAGACTTCATTTCGTCGGGATTATCGGAAGCAAACCCCTAGAAACGGTATGCCTCCTCTTTCTTTATCTCTTTATTGGCATTTATTGATGTTAATTTTCTGGAAAAGAAAAAGGGTATCGGTGTACATCCAAATATTGCAGGTGAAACATTAAGACTGTGTCCTGTTTGAAATTACATATATTGTGCTCGATTATCTTTATTGATAATGTAATCCCAGTTATTTGATGGGTTCTAGTTGTATGTACCATATGGGTTTGTTGTTTTATGAGTATTTTGATTTGGGTTTCCTTTTTTAGATGTCTAGTCTTTCCTCTGGCAGTGGGAGCAGCAATTCTTTTGACGTTGACGAGTTGTTGCAAATTCAGGCAAGATCTTTAGAGGTATACAAATCCTGTCCGCTTTCCTCCTTTTGAAGATAGCCCATGTTTTTACTGTTGTGTTCGTGTTTTTGTAAGAGTTGTGATTCCTTGTTTTAGGTTTATTCAATGCTTCCTAATGCAGAAAATATCTATGGTCAATTTTCTGACAAGTGAAAAGGAATATAATGTTAGGTGCTTTTTCTCTCATGGGATTGATTTTAACCTTTGTTTTAGAAAGAAGTAATTTTTCGGAAAGCAAATAGCAAAAAAAATGTGGCTGCAAATGTAGGGGTTGACAGGGGTCACGTCAGTGGCGGAGGCTGGATAATTATTCAAGGTGGGCACAAAATGCATAAGAGAAAAATTATCACAAAAATTACTTGTATATTAAACTTGAACCATAAAATTCTACAATTGACCACGATGAGGTCGCATCTTCTGTACAAACCATGAACTTGTCAAGTGTTATAGACTGATAAATTGAAAAACATACATGCACTAGAAATATTAAATCTAACTATCTAAGTACAATCTATACAAGATAAATCAACCTATATACACTCTATTGAGTTCGAATGGTGCAGGTTGAGAGTTCCAAATTTGCAATATTTCTCCAGGTTCAAAGGTTGAGAGTTCCCAATTCGAGTAGTATATTCCAAGTTCCAACATGTCCATTTCACAATTCCTCCCAATTCCCAACTGCAATTGTCAATTGCCAATTCTTAATTCCCTATTGCCATTTGCCGCCACGAGCAGCACTTGCCGCTCTATCAATCTGAAATTAAAAATATCAAGTAAAAATCTCAATCTCAAATTATATGCAATCCCACCATTCCCAATTCATATGGCCACCACAATTACGAGCAGGCAACAATTGCCAAAAAAATCCCAACTAGAAAACTCAATCTAAAGATTCTAAGCATAAATCCCACGAGGCAATATTTGCCAAATTCCCAAATGTCAAATTCGAAATTGAAATAAAATCATAATCTAGTAGAGAATTGAGAAAATAAAAGGGTTCAAAGAATTAAAAAAAATGCAATCAAAACCTATGACGGATGTTACCTTTCTTTCTTTGATGTCAAAGTTGTCGCCAATTAGCGATTGTCGTTGTGCCGTGAGCCGTGACTACGTGACCGACTGACCGGAGAATGGCCAGTGAGGCCGGTGAACTGGACAACTAGTGAAGGCGTGAAGCCGTGAACTCCGTGAAGGGATCGAGGCGCCGTCCGTCAACCGTCGTCGATTTCCACCGATATTGCTTCATTTGCTTGGAACATGGAAGATCGTGAGAACTGAGACGGTGAGTCGGTGAGCGTCTGAGAGAAAGAGAGAGAGAATCAGATTTTTTAGTCATTTTAGTGGGAAGTGCCGTAGTGGCCTTGGGAATGTGTGTGTGTGTGTGAGAGAGAGAGAGAGAGAGAGAGAGAGAGAGAGAGAGAGAGACTCTTTTATTGTTAATGGCATGGGGAAATGAAAACAAGGAACCCATTAGTTTATCTCTTTATTTTATCCCTTCACTTTATTTATTTGGTATTTGATCTTTACACATTTTTGTGTAAATTTAACATTAAAATTTACTAAAAAGATAGTTTTTATACCATTTTTCTTAAAATTTTAAATATTTTAGCACATAAAATGATTAACAAGACATCTCTTTAAATTATTTTTAAAATTTTTAGGTGGGCACTTTTACTATTGGATGTCAAATGCACTATATAATTTTTTTTTCCTCTGGAATGGCAGGTGGGCACCGGCCCACCAGTGTTCCCCATCAACTAAGCCACTGGGTCACGCGAGCATAGTTGTCAATTTGAGATACATATCGTGCATTGGATATCTGGATTTTGCATATTGTGTATAGAGTACGGCTAGATATTATGACTATATAGGGAATTATTTATGAGCATGTGAAAGACCCAAGTTGTCGAGAAACGGGTAATTTTTGAAACTTAGAACTAATCTAATGATATAATCACAGTGTCTAACTAGAAAGACCACCTTTTCATAGTATTGAGTAACGACATGAAGGATCACATAAACGATGCAACCTGAAAAAGAAAAATCATGGCTTTTCAGTCTGCCGCAATGTATGTGTGTCGACTTGTATTCTCAGAAACCATGTGATTTAGATTCAGATACTAGCTTGAATCAATTGTCCGTATCATGTCATTGCGTAAGATACAATTATTGACAACTATGCACATGATCTCCTTTTGAAGTTTTGAGTGGACAGAGATGCATTGGAGTGGCATTCAGGTTCAAACATATCACAGTTGGCCCTCAAGTTTTTTTGTTCTTAAATTTACTATAATCAGGCAGGTTTTGGTTGTTTACCCCGCTGTGCAGTTGTTTGTTGCTCCTCTGGCCTTCTTACGTCTGATAAGCCGGTTACTCACCAAAGCAATAAAATTTGTTGGCAGAGAAGTGACTCTATATCTTTTGCCTTTGTATAAGAAAACTTTGCTGGATGTTTAGACCAAGTTTCAGTCTCTTTATTTTTTGCTGACTATCGATTTAGGAAATGCTGCATCTCTGTCGATAGAGGTGACTGCCTATCCAACATGAGAGAGCCTCAGGATCATCCCAAGGACATCATATCATCAAAAGTACTTTATAGCTCCCATATCCGTTGGGTTGAAGAAAATTGCCGACCTATCCCCGCAACAAGAGAGTGGTTTCGATTGTCGGCAAGGAACTGAAAGTGCCAAAATTAAAATGGGGCCAGCTGAGTTCGAGCTCCCGAGAAGTTTACTTCTCAACCGATAGGGACATGGCAGCATCCTTGACCAATGATTGGAGGGGACTGGTCGAAGAGCCAAGGCAAAATGCCCATTTCAGCCCCCTTAAATTTGCTCAAGAGTTCTCCAAGAACAAAATAAAAATTACTTTTTCAGCTGATAAGACGTAAAAGAGATAGTTGGTGTCTGATATAGCTGCAAAACAACAAACGATGAAGGGTTTTGAGCCATAACATAGATATATTCCACTTTGAACAGAAAATAGAGGTGTCGACACAAACTTTTTCCAATCACCATATTTCGTGTTGCAATTTGATTTCTTTTGGACATGCTTAAGGAATAATCCTCGGGGTTGAGACTTCGTTTTTGTATCGAGTTGCACTCGTCACTCTCTTCCAGAAAGAGGCGCTAGACTTTCATATAAACCCTTGATGAAACTCTTATTTGTATCTTTTTTACCTCGTCCCTTTCTGGAAAGGCGAATGGCCCAAGTCATAAAGACAGTTCAAGGGTTAGGTTCATGCCGAAGCACAAGCGGCTTCTCCTACAGAAAAGAAGTTGGATTTATGTGACTTGAATACCCTCTTGATTGGGTTGAGTATAATTCAGAAGTCATTATTGATATAGAGGTTGACTCAATCGAGACTGGAGAAGCTTTTTAAGCAAGATCCTAAGTAAGTGCCTTACTTTAAAAGGGTCAACGCCATAAGATGTGTTATATTTTTTCCTACCTTCTATGGAAGCATGGTGTCATAGAAAGCACTTCTCTCGGATTTGCCGAGAATGGCACGATGTTGGCACAAAGGTTATTGAAAAAGAAAGCATGTCACGACTTTGGGTAAGCAACTAAGTAGTTCAATCACGACTGCCAATTCATTAGATGGAGATAGTGATCACATGGTGAATGGTCTCAGGCAAATCAGAATTCAAAACCCAATCAATTTCGTTTTTCCATCAAGCAGACCGGAAAAAAAAACTCAAAACTGAAACCTAATTGCACTTCAATTACAAAAAGACGAGTAGCAATACCCACCTCATCAACCCCAGCCACTGAGATTATGAAAGGAAGCCAACAGCTCAAGTCATTATTAATGGTAGTTTTTTCAATTTGCAATAGCCCGTTCTTGTTGGATTATTGGTCTTATATGTCTGCCTACTATTTCTTGCTGTTGAAATGTTGTCAGATTATTTTATTGATAATACTGATCTGTGTCATTTACTTGTTCTTTTATCTAATTATCTTCTTGATGTTTTGCAGCTAAGGAAAGAAAAGAACATGTTGAGGGAATCAAAATCCCAAAGCTTTGAACTTATCCGAGTAATTTCCTTCTCTTGCTTGCTTCACTGGTTTGTGTTAAATCGCATCACTTGGGGAGATAATGCGCTACATGTAACTGATGTTTGCTGTCTTGGTTTTGAGTGCCTCTGTCAATGAGATGAGTTTAGATGATGGAAGCCACGTTGCAAATGAAGTCTGGATTTTACAGCTTTGTTAATGTAAAAAGAACACATTTTGTTGAAGTATAAGATGCCATTTATTGGAGAGAATATAATGCTGAACTCCTGAAAATTGTGTTCTGTACTGCATAAAGTTTTGTTCCTTATTGTTGAAAATTCTAGTCAGTCACCAAAAAGCCATAATCGAAGCTGCAAGTAATCATTTAGTTGAAGTATTCATGATTCCCCTGCAGCCACTCTGCATTAATTCTTCTCATGACTGATGCAGAAGGTACTTCACTTGCAGAAGTTCTTAGAAATTTCAACTTAGACTTTGGACATCTTCTCTTCTGTTAGTGCAAGTATGGAATTATTTTCCTTGCATCACTGTCAACCTCTATTATGAAAGATGAATGATGAGGATTGATAATTTGCTTTCCATCTGGCTGAGGCAATATGCAAAGAACTTCATTGTGCTCCTGAAACTAGGCTTTAGCAAAATATTTTGATCGTGTATTCTGATTGATACAGAGACTGGAGGCACATGTGAAGACACTATCTGAGGTTCACTTCAAAGACAAGAAACACATCCAGGAGTTGGAAAGAGAGCTAAGTAACTGCTCTCAAGAAATAGGTAGTGATCCCTGTTCTGATTGTCCTATCAATTACTTGGTTAGTTGGTTGTGTAGAGGTGCAATGATGTAGGCCAGTCTTGTTTGGTTTAACTTAAATCTAAATACTACAGTATTATTTATAGTATGTCTCTATCTGCAACAGCTGCTCATGGTGATGGTGGTATGAAATTCGTAATGAGGAAATTTTCCTATCCTATGCACATTTATCTTAGTGTAACTTGAAAATTGGTCCATGTTATGTATAGTACTCGCTCTGTCCCAGAATAATTGATCAGTTTTCCGTTTAGGGCTGTCCCAAAAAGTATTGCTCACTTCCAAATCAAGCAAGATATTTGTGATAGTTTTCCATTTCTTCCGTCTCTCTACTTTTCTTTACTCACTTTCTCTCTCCTATTTACTCTTTCCACCAATCCCATTCTCTCTCTCCTTTCTTCTAGACTCTATCTCTCTCCTCTCTCACCACCCGAACCCTCCATTTTTTAACGACCATCGTTGTCTTCTTTCCAGACCAACCACCGTCCCCGTCTGCTTTGACGATGACGACCACCATTCGTGTCTTTGTCCTCAACCAACTGACAATGTCATCGGCTTCAACCATCACCACCGTTGTCTTTGTCCAACCACCACCCGCCGCCTGGTCACTTCCTTCGACAACCACCAGTATTGCTGCCTCCTTCAAGATTCAAGGGTTAAATATTACGTTTTTACTTTCTGTTAGACCTGGATCTGGTTTCCAGATTTAAGTTCTTCAAGATTTTAACTAATTCTTTTCGAAGTTGGGTCTGCAATGTAGAGTACGGCAGTTGATTTGATGCTTGCTGGTGGTGATGGGTCTTTGAATTGTATCAAGTTCTGGTGGTTAGAAATGTGGTGGCGGTGAGTTATATAACAAATAGAGAAGGGCCCAGTTTTGTTAGATAGAATCAAATTGTAAGACAACTAAAGAGTAAGGTAAAAAAAAGGAAGTCAAATAAAGTTAGGTAAAAAAAGGAAGTCAAATAAAGTTTGACTAATTCTAAAACTTTGTGCAAGTCAAACTAGAGAAATAATTATGGCATGGAGGGAGAATAAAATAAGAAGCCCTCCAGTCAAGAATTGGAGCCTTTCAATCACTTGCCAAAGGGCTTTTCTTTCACGCCTTTCTTCATTCATGGGTTGGCATGACAATAATTAACATTAAACTCTCAAATTATTGTAGACATCATTTTTATTGTTAGCCGTCTCCCAAGCCCACCTCTCCACACACTTGACCCCTTTTCTTTCTCCCAGCGATCCTGTCTCCAACCACCAGACCAATACCATCGAGGTCTCCATTGTGAATCACGGGGACTCTGGATGAACACCCTTGCCTATGAGATCAAGCTTGTGGAGAACCCTAAGTGCTGCCTTTGCTCGTTTGAGAGTGTGTGGTATTCTACTGTTCCTGCAGTAAAATGGGAGATTGCCTCATTAGGTGCTCTGAAGACTTTCGGATTGTGCCTTGTAAAGCATCAACTGTGGTACCTTGACCTCATTGAAGTGGATGATCCTGCCTTTGCACTTTTTCCGAAGGAATACTTCTGCTAGCCAAGTCCAAGGTGGATGTTTATTCTGATGCCTCGTTCAGGCTGACGATAAACTCATGGAGGTTATTTGCAGAATATTGTCTGTGCTTGGCGCGTATGTTTTGGTTTTTCCGTATTATTCTTGTTCTTGTTGATAGCGTACACTTGTTAGTTTTTATGTGTCGGACTACTAATGAATCGGTATATGAGGAGTTAGTGACCAAAAATTCCCTGTTTTGACCTACTTTACATGATTTTTCTGTTTCTTTTTTGAAATAAAACACTTAATTTTACTTCAAACTTTGTTTTTGTTTGTTTACTTGGGGAAAAAGAAATCCTTTTTTCGAATTATGGCACTCTTTGCTTGGTAATCCTTATCCTTGGTACTCAGTCCTTGTGCTGGTGCTACCCTTTTCAACTTTCTGTCCTGTTACCGAGCCTTTAGGCTTAAGCTGTTTATCTCAATTATGATATTCCTCCCAGATTACCTGCAAGATCAACTGCATGCTAGGAATGCAGAGGTAAACAGTCTGCGTGATCATGTCCACAGCCTTGAGTTGAAACTCACAGATATTGACAAATTGGAGGATATTGTTGGAAGTGTAAGTAAGGAACTGCAACGGTCTAATTCAGAACTCTTAATCTTGACGCGGAAACTAGAGAGCAAAGAAGAGGAGCTACAAAAGTCAACTTTGCGCATAGAGAAGCTAGAGGAGTCAATTGCATCTGTTGCACTGGAGTACCAATGCGAAATAGAGAGCATGAAGCTCGATCTACTGGCCTTTGAGCATAGTTGTTTTGAAGCTAACAAAATCCAGGAAGAAGCTGCGCAAGAAAAATCCTGGGTGCATCATTTGATTCAAGATTTTGAGCTTCAAATCCAGGATTATCGGGAGGTTATTGAACGCTTAGATGAGGAAAACAGAGAATTGAGGGAGAAGCTTAATATAGCTGAAGTGAATGCCAAAGGATTTTGTCAGAAGATGGAAGAGACTTTCCCAGAATTGATGGAAACCAAGAATGCCCTATCATCATCTAGTGAATTTGAGACAAATACAAGGTATGTGAAAATTGTATATACGTGTCAAAGGAATGTGACATCAATTGTATTTACTTATTCTCTTCATCATTTGACATATAAGCTATCAAAAAATGGTCTGTTGCTGGTAGGCTTTGAATTGATTTATGCTAGCATTATCATGATCTGTAATCACAATAACATTAACATATACAACAAATAAATTCTACCGGCATTAGTGTGGTGGAATCCGATACCAATACTATATCTTGAGAAGCCAATACACAAAAACTACAGTAAAGTGCCATTCAATAACTTCTCGAGTGGGTGAGGGAGGCCATTTGAAGTATACCCATTAACGAAGAACCAACAGTAAAGGCCCAAAGAAAGTAACGTTAGGAATGAATGTCTGAATGTTTTTTTGGTTTATCTGTTAGTCTTTACTTTTGGGGTGTGGGGGGTGGAGGGTGGGTGAGGAAAGAGTGGATTTTACCTAGAATCCAACCCGACAGAAGAAGAGCGCAATTTGGTCTGCTCCACTTGAACCTGATAAAAGTGCACCTTAGAGAAGCAAACTAAAGACATGGGTACAATATTGTAACTGTAGCAAGTTGTTTGTAGAGTGCTGCTTGCCATCCCATTATTACCCATAAGAGGACAAAAGGATTGAAATGTTTTCTATCTTGGCATCCTTGAACACCTTTAATTAACTTATACATGCATCTGCTTTTGAAGCACTTGTGGTGACATTCTGGGTCCACTTCTCTCAAGACCTTTGGAAGGAAGAGCCTCAGATGCAGAGTTGAAGGAGAAATTGGAGGAAATGTCATGCCAGATACATGAATATGAACTTCTCGTGACGAAGTTAAAGGTATTTTAAGACCATTTCCATAAAGTACATGCATGGTGGAACATGGCTCTAACTCGAGCTGAAAAACTAATTGATTCCATGGCTCTAGCAATTTTCTTGTCAACTTCGCAAGAGTTGACTTCATTAGATCATGACTTGGTGTAATATGCAACTTAATGAAGTGACTGACTGCTAGGAAGAATTAAGAGAGGAAAAGGTGAAGTCAAGGGAAGAAGCAGAGGATTTAACTCAAGAAATGGCCGAGTTAAGGTACCAGATTTCAGGTTTGCTTGAAGAAGAGTGCAAGCGTCGTGCTTGCATTGAGCAAATATCTTTACAGAGAATAGCCAAATTGGAGGCTCAGGTTTCAAGTGATGACATATATTTCTTTCTTGCTTATCTTGAGATGAGAATTTTCAGTGACCTCCTGATTCACTATTCTTTGTTTCTATGAAGATTGAAAAACAACAGCTAAAATCTTGGAGCGTGGTCCAGCATATCCCGGGAGCATAGATTTTAAATAAATTAAAAGACTGCATTCGATTGATGGAGTATGCTCCAAAGGTTAGTTACATATCAGAAAAAGGTGTCTTTCTTCTAACTTGCCTTGTACTGTCTTGCATTGTCTCCATGCATGCAAAAACAAGTAATATAGTAGTGTTAAGGAAAATACAAATCGAAGAGGATGTGAGATTGTTAACACTCTTTTCTCCCTTACACTGACTTAGTCATCTGAATTTGCGCCTACTGTATTTGGAATGTTCATAACATATATATTGAAACGTCTGAAGATGCCTTATTTTCCAAGAGGAGCTACGTAAACAATCCAAAATAAAATTGTGAGTGGCGCATTTAGTAAGAGCTACTTTCAAGTTTGAATACTATAAAGTAATAAGCTAACACGTTCGTTCCCTCTGTAGCATAGGAAGGAGGCTACTGCGTCAGATTTAAGTACCTTATTTGTAAGTACTAGTCGCAATGCACGTGCGTTCCACGTGGATATCAATGTGTCCTACAGAACTAAAAATGGCCAACCAAACTTATGCAGAGTGTGATGTAGGAGTAGAAAAGAGAGAAACTTAACCCCAAAAATAAAGATTAGTTAGATGTACAGGCTTGTTCTTTTTCAGGACAATGATATGCATGCCTAAAACGTTGAATGTTAAGTTAGCCTTTCGAGACACTTTCTTTTGGTCTTAGATTTGAGCGGCATTTCAGCAGAGGCCTTACCTTTTTGCTTTTCTAGAATGGGAAGCAAGAGGAATGGAACAAATGATCCCAAGATTTGGGCATTATCAAAGGTAGAAGAACCAATGAAGTCTGAAGTCATAACAGAATGGTTGCCTTCTCATTTTTAACTCAAAAATGATGGCGTATAACGATTGTGACACTTTTGGAAAACTTCTCCAGTGAACTTACAACCGATTCCCGCTTTTGTACGTAGAGTAGTTAATAACAATTGTCAAAATTAGGAAAACGAGAAATTCACACTAGCCTCTCCCCCAGTGCATATTACAGCTACCCTTTAGGTGACAATACACCGTACTCCCTCCTCGGATGCAGTTACCATTATAGCATTACCTATTATGGTTGGTCAAGTGAATATATACTCCCTCTTGCAAGATCTGCAAAGACAAAATGCAAAAAAGAAGAGTGGCATGTCAGGATTATTAGAAGACCATAGACTCTTTTAAAAATTTCATCTGAATTTTGCAACTCCCTGCATTTGGCAAGAAATACCTCCCAGGACTCTTAGGGTTGGTTTGACAAAACTTTTTTTTTGGTTTTCAGTTTTTAAAGAGCAGCTTAATTTATTATTTTTTTACAAAAACAAGTGGGTGTTTGATAATCCTTGTTTTTTTTAGTTTTTTTTTTGGGTGTTTGGTAACTCTTTTTATTTTGACTTTTTTATTTTTTGGGTGGTTTGCGGTGGCGGTGGTGGGACGTAGCGGTGGTCGACGGTGGTGGTGGTCGGCGGTGGTCGCCAGCTGCCGGCGGCCGGCGGCCGGCGGTGGTCGCCGGCCGCCGGAGGTGGTTGCCGGCGGTCGGCGGTGGCTGCAGGTGGTGGTCCCCGGCGGCCAGAGGTGGTCGCCAGCGGCCGGAGGTGCCTGTCGGAGGCCGGCGGTGGTCGCCTGAGGTGGCTGTCAGCAGTGGGAGGGTGGTGGTGGTGGTCTAAAAAAAAAACCAGTTTTTGGAGTTTTTTTTTTTACTCTTTAGTTGAAAAACTGGTTTTTTAAATTGGAGAAGGAAAAAAAATGGTTACCAAACGCATTTTTTTTCTAATTTTCAAAACTGAAAAAAAAAGAGGAAAAAAAAATCGCGTCAAACGTGGCCTTAGCAATTCAGCGTCATGTCCCTTCAACCGAGTAAAATAAAATCAACTCTGTCTCAGTAAGGTCAGTGAGTTTGCTGGGATAGTCTTAATCTTCTGAACCTTCCCTTTATGTATTGTAACAGGCACGAGCAGATGCTGTTAAATCCTTTGAACAAGATCTCCGGCTTGTTCTCGTACGGTACTACTACTATCGAAGTCCTCAACGGAGGCACTTGAAGCCCGCAAATTGCAGAATCCATCTAGAATTGAAAACCTTGAAATTCAATGGTTGCACGGTGCGAAGCATGATGGATTGAAGGCGGTGGTACATCTATCATTTGATCAGTTGATGAAGAGAGTAAGTGTATTTTTGCAGATATAGGTTGGTTGTAAATTATTGGATATAACTCTGCGCGATTTTTGGAAAATACAAACTGTGGGATGGCTAAGGAGCGCATTTTTAGTACTCTTCAACTTATAATTTTCATTTCTCGGTTTGAAAAAACACTCAGTAATTGTCTAACTTCACGTCACCGCTATAGGTGGTGTTAAGCTACCAGTAACATCTTGCCAACTATACAAAGTGATCACATGAGGACAATTTTAGCAAATTTAAACTTTAAATAACCGTGGTTAGTGAAATATTAAAATTCAAATTTGCACCAAAATTAAAAAAAAAACCCGCTCATCAATTTTCTACCATCAATGTACTTTCATTTCTCGTTCTCATTCCCTTTCCTCACCTTCGCCTTCCTTTTTTTTTTTTTCTCTTTCATTTTTACCATTAGAGTTCAGGTGCATCAGGTACGAATATATCAGCCACTTAACCCAGTCTGAAGCTCACCCTCTCCTTTTTCTTCCCGCTTTAGCTTCTGCTTAAAGTGAACAATTCTCCACATCTTTAGCAACTTCATCAACTGCAACTGCCCCAATCCAATATGAATGAATAGCAATTGTACATGTCTTCAAGGTTGACATCAAATGAAGGACAGTGCACAGCAATAGGAAAAAGAGTGGATCTGCAGGGTCCCAAATGAATTGGCTTATTCGAAAAAGGTCTTGTTCTTTGGAAGATCTATCTCGTGTCTGGTACTGCATGGTTCCACTCTGCAAGAACTCCGAATCATTCTCTTGAAGCTCATCCTCTTCATCATAAATGATCCGCTCGCCCCGAAATGACCTAGACCAATAGGGAAATCCCAATTCATTGGGCCTTTCGATACAATCAAATAGAAAGCCCCAAGGGCGCCATATTCTAGGAGCCCAAACTATGTGATTGAATAAATCCCCCCTATCTGTTGCGGCAACATCTTCTCTCCTCTTTCTTCCATAGTTATCAATATCGCACCGGTACCGCCGGTACATATTGTTTTTCCTTTTTACTAGTACGGTATCATTTATATTTTGTACCGGTTAAAATATCGCTATGTATCGGCTGGTACAGGTCATACCAGCCTAGAATTACGTACCGGCCGAGATAGTGAATTTTGTACTAGTCCCTTAAAAAATGTAAAAGTGACATTTTATTAGAAATTTTGTAAATTGACCGTATAAAGCCTAAATATAAAAACACTCTAAGTTCTATTATACCAATTAAATCATCTATAGCTTCTTTCTCAGAATATTCATTATAATTTGCAAAATCTTTCCTGATAATTCAATCTTCACAAAGCTTTGATGTACTTCAGATCTGAAAGTTTTGATCATATTCTTTTATTTGCATAATGTACTGCTTTACACATGCACGCATGCGCACACCCAGAAAAACAGCTTATTCTTGAACCCAAAAATGTCACTATGGAACAAATAGTTTATTCATATACAAGAATTTACAAACGAGATCGTCGAAAAAGGTAGGATAAACAACTTCTTTGGGAACTAATAGTTTATTTGGAACCTGAGATACTTCATGTTTTATAGGACAAACATTTTATTCTAGAGAAGCGGCGAGTAAGAAAATATATATGTAATATATTATTTGTTCACCAATGAATGAATATTACACATGTATAGTATTGATGAAAATTTTGAGATGGTATTGAAATGGTACCGGTACCGGTACGTACCATTTCGCAAAAAAGATTGATATGTACTCCGGTACGATATTCATAACTATGCTTTCGTCTCCATTCTCTTTTGTTTCATTTTTCGACAACTACCAACGTAGAATATACCATATTTACAAGAGCAAAAGTGGACTTAGAATCAAAAAAGAAAACCTGCTGCTCCTAATTTGGTCCATAATCTTTGCATGTAAAAGATAACTCACAAGTACGTAACCAGATTCAGGTGCATCAACATCGTTAAGAGTGATAATTACCGAAACCCACAAAGAAGAAACAAATAACTAATGCAACAAATACTACAACCTAGCTAAGAAGATTTTCTAAAATAATAACTGCACAAATAATATTGAAGGTACAAGAAAATTTGAACCATTAAATTTTACAAATCGATGGCTACACAATTCCTTAAAACAAAATTCATTCAAGATTTGGTATGTATCTTGATCAAACTGATCAAAAATCTGAAAACCGTGACACAACCATCTTTAGAGGAACTTCTTGAATGGGTGGACGCAGCACGTTTTCGCCGCCATTGTGTGGTTGAAACACAATCTAAGACAGTAGACCTAAACTTGGAAGTTGTCTTGAATAACTATCAATTGATACAATTGGCAATGGCCACTTAGATATACAGCAACAATGATGTGTTCGAAGTCGGTGAGCAAGGACCCAAAAAAAAAAAAAAGCCCAGACAGATTCAAGGCGAGTGATAGAACGTGTGGTTGTGAGGAAGAAAATATGATGCTTTAGGTCAGAGATGTGACTTTTATATTTTATGTTTTATTTTTTGTAATGGTGAAAATGAAAGAGAGAAGAGAAGGAAGATGCAAGTGAAGAAAGGGAAGGAGAAAAAAATGGAAATATATTAATGGCAAAAATTTGGTGAGCGGATTTTTTAAATTTTTGGTAAAAATTTAAATTTTAATATTTCGCTAGTCATGATTACCTAATAAGATTTGCATGACTGTCCACATATGATCACTTTGTTGAGTTGACAAGATGTTAGTGATAGTTTATCACTACCTATTCTGGTGACGTGGCATTAGACAACTACTGAATATTTTCTCGATTAAATGGGCTCTCAAAAAGTTAAAATTTTCACGGAATATATGTGACATTCAGGCAATTCCTTTGTTACACCATTGTCAAATGCCAATAGACAATAAAGTTTTGAAGACCTATAAGGAGAGGACTACAATGTTCAGTTGTACTGAAAAAAAATGTCACTAAATGTATTTTAGTAACAAAAAAGATACTATAATTTTCAGTGCAAGTTTTGTTATTATAGCTGTTACGGCACATATATTTTACAGTAGATGATCCTTAAACGAATGTTTTACCGCTGAAAGTAATAACAAAAAAACAAATCATTAAACGATTGTTGTACGGCTGAAAACACTGGCAAAAAACAATTATACGGTGCAGCAAAATGGATTGATAAACAAAGTCATATGGCAAAAGGGTTGACCAAATAATTCTATCTTCTGGAAAACAATATCCATAAATTAAAGCATCAACTTCCAATTTTAGTTTATGGAAGATATTATTCTATATTATTATCAACTTCATCATAAAGAAAAAGGACCCGGTCAAATTTGACCGTCTGGAAAAGGACTGGGCAAATTTCAGCCTTCACGCGCTTACATTTTCTTTTCGATAAATGAAATAAGAGAGCAAGGCTAGAATTGGTTATTCATTCATAAAGTTCTTTTTAATGGCATTTATCAAATGGAAAAATGTTTCAAAACAAAAAATAACCAAGGGAAATGTTTTCACGAGTAACATTTACATTCCAAACTAACATAAGCAGGAAACATACTAACATAAAGTTAAAAAGGAATGAAAATTTTCTTTACTGCAAAATTTTTGGTCCGGAAAAAGAGGATCCACTAGGTTTGATTATCAAATAGTCGAGATTACTAGTAAATGATGATCGGAGTTAGTGACTTGACAGAAGCGCTTTTTTATGATAGAATCTTATGAATCATGGAATTCTAGACCTATTTATTTGTAAGTGAATCGTGTTGATATGGAAGAGAGACGGACTGGGATGAACACCTTAGTAGAGAAATGTTACTAATAACAAATTGTCACTATAAAGTTAGCAACGATAAAACATATTTTTATTGACAATCTTCTGATCGGGGATCCTTGTGGAAGAGAGAGAAAAGTAAATTTTTTTTGATCGACTAAATTCTATATGGCAAAAGAATATGGATGTTTTACTATGCATTAAATCAGATTAGATTTAGCACAGAAAATTGAAAAATTTTCTGCAACAAAATAGCATTAGAAGAAAATATATTCTTTTAAATACATCAGACTGATGTGAGAGTACGTCATTACTGAGGAGTAGACAATTGCGATCGACGCTAAAAATCACAAACCTCTTGAAAGATGGTCCCATCCACTTCGTGCGTATTCTTGCCAGTTTCCACCCAATTGACTTGTACAAATATATATATATATATATATATATATATATATATATATATATATATATATATATATATATATATATGGACTTGGCTTCCCCCTTTGATCCCACTTTGTACTTCCTTTACTTTCCTTACAACCCCTCTCTCTCTCTCTCTCTCTCTCTCTCTGTTTCTTGCAATTTGGAGCCGCTCCGAGAAGATTTATCTCTTCTTTTTGTGAAATCATCAGGTACTCCCCCGCCAAAGATCTATTATTTAGATTCTGTTTCTGGGTTTTAAATTTCAACTCCTCAAAACCCTTATCAACTTTACCATACCCACTTCATATCTATCTATGTACAAGTCTTGAGTCTTTTTGGATTTTCCCTGTTTGGGTTTTTCCTTGTAAACATACCATGGTAAAAGAATTACTCTGATAGATTTCTTTGTATAATTGGGTTCATAAATTGGTGAAAAGCATAAGCCTTTCTTTATTTGTTCTTGAATTCATTTCCTACGGTTATACTGGGGTTCTTAGGTTCTAATTGTTGATTTCTTTTTATGGGTTCGTCATTTGTTGTGACTTAATTGATTTGTTTGCTGTTATGAGGTGCAATAACTCATCTTGATCAGGAAAAGTAGTTGGTGTTTGAGACACTTGACTTGACTGGAGGGATGTGTTTTCTCTTGGATTTAGGATGACTTGGTCAAACTTATATTCTCTAGTAGCTTTATCTCTTCATCCAAATAGAGTTGGTGTTACTAATGATGCTTTTATTCTTGTTGGAAATGATTGACACTATTGCTTTTATGATGGCTTTCCACCCTCTTTTCATTTTCTTCTCGAAAATTTCTGTTCTTTCAACATTTGGGAGAACAAAAGGAGCTGTGTTTCATTTTTAACTTTCTTATTGTTAATTTGCCCTTTGCATAGACAGTAATTGTGCCCCATTAAAGAGGGTCTAAATTTGGATTACCTTTTCCTTTTTCGTGTTTTGTTCAGTTTACTCAGTTTTGCTCTTCCCCTTGTTGATTAGCTTTATATATTCCATCATATTAATTTAAATCTTCCATTTTTTTTTCTGTAGTAATTATTATTCTCCGCATTGCTGTTAACTTTTTCACTATGCACGTTTTAACAAATTGACCTTGTTTTTTTCTCCCCCTTCTTTCATGCAGAATTCTGTGTCCTGATTTATATTTGTTCTGGTTCTTCAACCCATCATTTGCCTAACTGAATCAGCATTTGTGCCTATTCAGATATGTTGGGTCACAGGAGTTTGAACAAAATTCCTAAACAAAAGTCAGTTGACCCTGGTTTTCATAGTCCAAATCCTTTTGATTCTGACAATGAGTCAGATAATAAGCAATCACATAATTTCTCGAGGAGAACATCTTCAGAACCTTCTCTCGTCACCCCAAACCTTCGTGCCAACCTTTTTGATGACAATGAGGTTAAAAAGACCTCTTCATCTTCTTACTCTCTAACTTCAGCAGCAAGAAACAAGTACAAGAATGATTTTCACGACGCAGGAGGATTCGAGAGTCAGAGTGTGCAAGAGTTGGAGAATTATTCTGTGTACAAGGCTCAAGAGACTACAAAGGCTGCCAACAACTGCCTGAAGATTGCGGAGGACATGAGGCAGGATGCAACTCAAACTTTGGTCATGTTGCATCAACAGGGTGAGCAAATTACTAGGACTCACGTGGTTGCTGCTGACATTGACCATGATCTAAGCAGGGTATGGTTCATTTACCTAGCAAGAACTTATTTGCATATTTTAATTTTAAAAAGTTGACTTTAACTCTTAGTTGCACAAAGCGGGGGCGGGGGCGGGGGCGGGGGCGGGGAAGCGTAAGCACGAAGAAGAATCTGAGGTTGGGAGCGGCTTGAATAAATAAATGCGTAAAGAGTATTATCATTTGTTTAGCATAGTTTACATAGATAGCAACAACAGACAATGAGACTTTAAGGACTTGAAGGAAGAGAGAAATAAGGAATTGAGTTGAAAAGAGCTTGATTTTCTTGTATTCTATCACTTGTTCCATGCATCTCTATCCAGCTAGCGGGATCGAGCTCCCATCTTAGCTTGGGACGAGATCCCATGGAGCTCCTAACTTGGGATTGCAAAAGCGAGTTTCCGAGAGAGAAACGTCACCATATTAGGAGTTTCCTGCAACTAAGCTTTAACATGTTCACCGTGAGCTTCATGAAAGGGATCCTATATTGGAAAGAAAAGCATTCTCAAACTGTTAATCACCATGAACTTCATGATACTGTCTAACGTCTTAAAGAATGTGCTGTTCACCTCTGATTGCTGGTCTAGAAACGTATATGTCGGAGCGCGTTTGAAGTTATTGATATATTAGCTGGAACACTTCCAGATCTCCTGATTGTTTTGGATACTCTGTTGTATACTTTGCATCTTTTCAGTATTACATATATTTCTATAAAGGATAGGTTCCAAATCCTGTTCATGACTTTATGTTAAAAAATGTGCGTTACGTGCCTTGAATTTTCTTTATGTCAGTGTAAATTTTATTTTCCCCAAAACTAATATGTATTTTCACTATAGTTCATAATATGTAATATGTATCGTGCTCCTCTTCTTTCTAGAAGTGTTTTTTAGTGTAAAATAAATAATTTGACCATTCATAATTAAGAAGAGAAGCAAGACTTTCTACGCTACTCTCTCCTCTATCTAAATAAGAAGAAGTTGAACTAGGTAGTAGCTTAATCTAGTGCTATACTGTAGATAACTAGTTACACGCTGCCATCTCCCTTATGCCCACGTTAAACCCATAGAAGCAAGTGCTGCAGTCCTCTATAAGGGGATTGGGATGGAGGTTTCAATCTATTGTGTCCCCCCCACCCCAAAAGAAAAAAAACAGTACTTCAATGAATAAGAAATATATAAACAAGTTGATAAACAAATATATGAGAAACCGCAGCATGGAAAAACAAATCAGTTATGTGGAACAATAACACCCTCCTGCCATTTCCATTGCCAAAAAACTGTCACCTTCCTGCAAGTATTATCAGGAAGCTTTGTTTAATAATAAAGCCTAGTTTCTCTTGCTGTGTTCGTTTTTCCTCCAAGGTTTTTGAAGAGGTTTAGACTGTGGCTCACTGTCTGCTGACTCCATTGCTTTCCTTAAGAGCTAGTGTAGTCTGGTAATGCTGCAATATGACGATTAGCATTATCCGAACATTTGGTCTAGCTGCAGTTTCCTTGAACAACTTTCTGCTGACTTAATGCTTGCTTTTTATGCCAACCATTTGTTGTGGTAAAGAACATCTACCTCCTGACTCTTTTTATCAATCTTTGACTTGACTTTGATGATGTCTAAACCACCTTTGTAAAGGCCTCTGAAAAATATCACTGGTCATGTCCTAGAATTATGGTGCAATGATGAGCTGAGTGACAGTAGTGGTGTTGGACCTTGAAGATAATGCTTCTTTTTACATGTCAATTATAATCACTGTCATTGTTCTTCTTCCTGTTCTTTGTGCTGAATGCAATTGCTTGTTTTCTTTATGATCAATGAGACCTAGATTATCTGTCATTTCATTTCAGGGGGAAAAGCTCTTGGGAAGTCTTGGGGGCATATTTTCAAAGACGTGGAAGCCTAAGAAGACGCATCCAATAAAGGGGCCTGTCATCATGAGAGGTTATATTCTCAATGAGCTTGAAGTTTATATACTTTTTGTGTCTTTCTCCTAGAAAAACACTAAATTCCGATTGGTTGGAACCTAGGGGTTAAGTATTTGGGTGTAGCTTTAGAGAAAGGACGATTGAGAGGCATAGAGGTTATTGACCATGATTTGGAATTCTTCAGATGATCCAGTTCAAAGAAATGGTAACCACTTGGAGCAGAGGGACAAATTGGGATTGACTCCAGCACCAAAGGTGCGATCAAATTCAAGAACACCACCTCCTGAACCCACAGATGCAATGCAGAATGTCCAGGTATGTGTTGTAATAGTACTGTTAGGTCTATCCAAGAGGCAAGAGCATTATTTAGTCAGATCAATGCTCAGCATGTTTGGCTTGTACTGTGCCCTTCTTATTTCTTGTAGTATCGAAGTAGATTGATTGAATATACATACCTGTTTGCTCATACGGCTTGCCGAGAGCTGGGTTTAATCTTAAGAACTATAAGTTATACAATTTTTTGACTCTAAAAAAATTAAAGAAAGATACATGCCAGTCAGCTCTTCTGTGCATTCCATTGTTTCTTTGTCCTTTAGATAAGTTTGATTTAGTTGGACAAATGTTTGCTGCTTTATTGTTGTTGACAATGCCTGATAAGGGAAGTCATTATATGTGTGGATAGCTAAATTCTTCCTATTTTTTCATCTGATATCAAACAGGCAGAGCACACAAAGCAAGATGACACATTCTCGGAAATAAGTAATATATTGGTGGATATGAAGGATATGGCTATTGACATGGGATCCGAAATCGAAAGGTAATGTTCTCTCCCTCTCTCTCTCTGAAAAAATGAAAAGCTTAAGTTGATGCTATGGTCATCTAGTGCAGTATAATTATCTTATTTATTCTGAAGAAACTTTATTTGCGTATGTTTGGACTATGCAGGCACAACAAAGCTCTAAATCCTCTTCAGGACGATGTGGATGAGCTAAACTACCGAGTAAGAGGTGCCAATCAACGTGCACTTCGTCTGCTACGGAAGTAGAATTGTTGAGAAGATTTTTAGACCGACCTGCTATATAATATTGGCTCGATTCATTCCTCCCGTTTCTTTAGCTGTGTTTTCTCCACATTTTATCAATATACGTATCCCACGAGTTTTGGATGTACTGTTTTCATTTCTCTGTATTCGGTCAAAAGGTATGTGAACTAAAGTTACCAGTACTTGTTTTGTCTGCTGTTCTGTGAAAATGGATCTCAGATTTAATTACTACCATATTTACTGGAGGAGCTGATTCTACAGATAGACACTACCAGATGGGCAACTTTCATATCAAAAAAGCCCTTGAACAACTTCCAAATCAAGTACTCCAAGGGTCTTAAAGTAGCAAATAGTGCAATGTGGGTAGTTAAAATTAGGTTGGTCTTTCATACTTGCTTCAAAATGGCAAACAACAGAACAGGGTAACCCTGCAGTTTCTAATGAAGACATACCTGAAGAGTGAAGGCAATGGCATGCTCCTGAAATAATTTCCAATGTATTCCACTTCTTTTTATTTATGTACTTGTGCAATTTGACTTAAGAATTAATACTTTTTGAAGTTCTTATGTGCTCTTTTGAATTACAAGAGAGAAAATAAGTATTTATAGTTTGCATTCCATATATGTATATTCTAGAAATTTTACCAATTTACTCTTTTTTTAATGCAAGTTAGTTAAATAAAAGAAAAAGGAGAATAACATAGTAGTAGTAAAACAAGTGACACTGCCTCCCTATATTTGCAGTTTGGCGACTCTTACAGTCGTACATAAACAAGAATTGACATTACCTCCTTATTTTTACTTCTTTTTGTCCTTACGAAAATATAATTTTCGATACAAGAGTGGTAAGAACCTGTTCAAAGAAGGTTGTACTATGTTACAATTGTTGTGCTGACATTTTTCTCCTAAAAGAGAGCCAGGATGTATAGAACACTCGTGTGGACCACATTCCATCTACTTACAAGATGTAACAAACAAATGTAGTCGCATGAAACTTTACAATTAAACAGTAGCAAGTAAACATAACGAGGGAAGTTTCCTTGCCAAATAGGCCTCACAAGACGTGTTCTTCGAGCGAGGCAAAAAGCCACATCATACCAGGCCTCCACATGTCAACTCGTTTGTAGCACGTTCTTCTCACTATCGCTCAGAGAACTTCCAAGTACATTGGAAAGGAATGGTTGTTCATCCACCAACCAGCACTAGCACTAGCACTAGCACTAGCACTAGCACAACGAATGAGACAACTAAACGACTTTGCTCAAGGTCACAAATGACCAGCACTAAAAGTAGTGCACCCCCACACCACCCCATAAACCAGTCCCCGCAAATAAACACTAGAAAAACACTAACTCCCACCAGACATAACCGGTAACAATCTAAACCAACATGCTCCCTCTGAACACCACAGATTACTCCCAAATGCGACCTTAAGGGTACCTCCTCAGGAAGGGGAAAGGGGGGAACTACCTAAATTGGAAGAGGGGGAGGGGATGGATAGAGTGGAGATCCTTACCGACGCTTAGGGGAGAGAATAAAAATATGTTAGAGGTACCACCCTAACGCTACAAAGTAACAAGCTGATTGGACAACTAGGTGGTAGAGAGGGGCTGCAAGTAAGGGGAGAAAAGTGGGGAAAGGGGAAAACTTAGACAGTACCACCCAAGGACTCACAAACCCAAAGAAAAAACAACCCCTCTCAAACCCCATGCGCCGCCTTGACCCAACCCTAACATTATCGTACTACCATCTGACCCAGAGAGAGACAACCATTAAAAATTTAAAGGGAAACAACGACTACTAGAAGGTTCCAGCAACAATGAGTTGATCTCGACAATAGCGACGGCAAGAAAACATCAAAGGCAACAGAATACATCGATTTAGAAACTAAGGTACCGTTTGAAATCACATTCAATTTAATTTTTTTATTTTTAAAAAAACAAAAATCAAAACTAGTTTAAAACAAATGGGTGTTTGATTACCTATTTTTTATTTTGAGCTTTTTCTCTTTAGTGTTTGATTACCCAATTTTTATTTTGAGTGGTGGTCTCAAAATAAGAAGTAAAACTGAAAGCCCAGTTTTAAAAACAGGTTTTAACTGAAGAAAAAAAAAATGAAAACTATATGTCAAACGAGTTTTTTTTCCTCAAGTTTACAAAACTAGAGAAAAAACTCGTTTTTTTTCGAACAGAGCCTAAGATCTAGATAAACATATAAAGATCCAAATTTGGAGATTTTGCAAATTAGATGTATCCTACGTCTACACAGAATAGGAGAGGAAGGGGAGAGCCACGAAGACAAGTACCAACCCCCCCAACCCCCCGGGACGGCAACAGCGAGTTTCCTGTTGTTGTTTCTCTTGTTACTCAAATAGGTTTTTAGCCACCTTATTTTTGAAGACAATTTCCACACTACTCAAAATTTGTCCACCTTGTTTCTCAATCCTGACTTCGCCAATGCATGCAACCCCAACTTAGCCAATTAATCTGTTGTCCACTCAAGTTTTGGACATACAAAATTCGGCACGCATTGCCATGATCTTACTTTCAATTCCTTAATCATACAGATTTCAGAGCAATTTTACAAAAAAAAAATGATTCCAAGCTCTCTGCTAAATCTTAACCAGTTGTGGCATATGTATACCTTTTCTCCTAGTTATCAATGATAATATTCACAAGCATTCTATGCTTGAAACACACTTTCGTCGTATGGTGTCTTTTGGTAGGACTGCTCATCCGTAACGATACTCCATTCCGAGTCTTCACACTCCATTTTCTCGTTAATAAATGGACTACGGTTTTAGCGACAAAAATAGAGGTGTCATCCTTTATGCATGTCCGAATAGCATTGTCCATTTCCGAATTCTTACCCCAAGGGTAAGAATTCATCCACACCAGCACCAGAATTCTGCCAACCTTCATTCAATGTGCTGATGGCCACCACCCCAACCAAGCCATTAATGCCTCGGGGAGTTTTGAACCTCGAGCTCTTTCAAACATCAAGCCTTGAATTGAAGTGCCTGCCAAAATTCCAATGGTCCCAAAAAATGTTTTCCCTTGTACTCCTTAACAAGAAAACCAGCCTTTGTCCTTTTAGGTACCAATGCAAAAGTTTCCATTCATTACAGCATTTATGCAAGCAAGACTCTAGCTAGCACTTGTTCAAAGCCTCTTCTTCATGCACCAAATCCTCCTTGTCATCCATCTTTCCTTGATGTCATTCCCGTTACAAGCAGCATGAAGAGCTTTACCTCTTTAGGTCATCGGATGTCAGCAGCTATCTTCCTCTTTCTCATTGCAACACCAGCAGAGGTTCGGTCCTCCAGTTTGGCAGCACAAGCAAACCCTACCTCTCATATGCAAGACAACCAGAAACACTACTGCTGTCTTCATCTTCCCAAATCTCTCTCTTCAAAGCACCCACCTTGCTTTTGCAGATTCCGACATCGAAGGAAGAATCAGGATACTCTGCGACCGTTGCTAGCCGGCGACATTGATCCACGATTTGGCATTGATAAGCGGTTGGTTCCTAGTGGCCCCAACCCACTCCACAATTGAGGGCTACAAGTCCCCCACCTCCTGCGGCCTCGCAGAGCGGGTTCGGAGCAAGGGGAAGTGGCTGTTTCTAAAATACAGAAGAAAATACTGGTTCATGGTTCCGGTAGCTAACTAGAGGGGGAAGAAGATAAGTACAATTTAGCTTTTGTTTTAGCAATTTTTTTTTAAAAATTTTCGGAAGTAGTCTTTGCTATTAGATTGAAGCATTTAATTTAAAGCTCATCTGGGTTGGGGAACATCAATTTATATCAGTTCAGTGCACCAGCTTTTCTTAGAGGACCTGGGTACATGAGCTTTTCTTTGCCCATGCCATGCAGCTGAAAAAGCCTGCACTACTATTGACATTAATTTGCAACTCAACTTCGCTACATTTATCAACTAATTCCATGATTACTCTCCTATATTCATGTATGTCTTCGTGTCTAGTACCTATCTAACATACCAAGGCTTACCTCAAAAGAAGCATGGGACGCTTGTACCTCCTGCAGGCCAGCAACCAAAACCTTCTCTAGTGGAAGCGACCCCTGCTTGAAACAAGTTAGCAAGCCTTTCTTAAAGCTTACTTGTACAAAACCAGAAACTAAAACACAGGATTTTCAGAAAGACATCCTTAGGTTAATGATCTAGTTCTATAGATACGGAATTCAGTTTTTTCACCAATTTTAGAAAGAGCGCAAATGCTACATAAGAATAACCATTATTAGCAACTCTCTCCTCTATTCACTTGGAAGGCGACATGCTTCCTCCCGTATTTATTTTCAATGATCAACATTGCTTGTTCGATATTTGAAGTGCTTAAACAAGTACACGATCCAAAATTCATCAACAACCTCGTTAGAAGCAGCCTGAAAAGTGCAAGCATGACCAACCCCTTTTTCATATCTCAGAGAACACTATACAAGGGTGAGCCTTGGCAACATGGTGAAGATAGCAGGTCATAATGCGTAGATCTAACTCTACAAGACCCTGCAATAGGTGGCGTGTAGTCCACGGGGCTAGCCTAGAAGGTTCAATACTCTGCTTGAAGACAGCGAAGGTTCAATACTCTGCTTGAAGACAGCATTTGTTCTCAATGTTAGTTTTGGCGATAGGAGCAGTGCTATTGGGAGTATGACTCTAGGCTTGAAGCAGGAGGAGACTTGGTTGGCAGCCTTGAAGGTGGACGAAAATGCGGTGCAGCAGCCACATAAAAGGATCTTCACCGTTCAGAAACCAAATGGAGTAGGCTCCAGTTTTTCCTAACTTGGTACATGACAAACACGGTATCATCTAGCAAACCAGAGCATCCATCACTGTAGCTGCAAACATCTGGTGCAGAAATTAACCTGCCCCCACTAAAGCCTAAAGAAGGTTGCTGTATTCCTAAATGGAAAATTCCGAAACTGTGCCAGAACTTAAAAAACGAAGCAGCTTCAAACATATTTTCACATCAAACACTAAGCAGCATAACTTAAGTATAGGATGTAAAATCATGGCGCGTAATTTAAATTACACAGCAAAGGCTCGGTGATAGCATCCACTAAGTGGTAACAAAGTAATAAGGGGCATATTTCTATTTGACAAGATCATCAATCATGCCACTGTAAGGTAGGGAAGCTCATCCTGTTTGTTCAAAGGGGAAAAGAGATGAAGATAAAATTAAAAAAAAAAGAACTGGAAATGGCAAATCAAAGGCAAGTGAACACCGTCAGTGCAGAATAAACAAGTAGAACACATTATACAGAGATGAAAGCAATTACCACATTGTGAGTGCATTACACTAGCCGTGCCACTGCTTGGCACACACAAAAATTCAATATGAAATGCAGCTTATGTCAGTGATGAGTAACAAATGAAGCTAAAGGTACTGAGGGCGTAGGCTGTTTTATATTGATGACAACTTTTCATAGCAATTTGTTCACATAGAGACACATAAGATAATGGTTCCACAATGCCTAGTTGGCTACTAACAAGAAAATATGATTGACTAAGACTATCACATTCAAAGTATTAGCTATCGTTAAGCCTTTACTACATTATCCTTCCACAGAACACTATATCACAATAGATTTCTACGCAAAAAGTCGTTCGAGACCACCACTAAAATCGGTATTAAATCTTTTCACGTCCTGATCGCTAATGTTAACAGAAGTTCTAATGCTGTGCTAAACCATTCACCTCTCTTTTGAACTGCAAATGATCAACATTCTATGATCCAAAGAAATGAGAATCACATAACCAAATTGACCTCAACTCTCCCGTTAACAAAGGAGCTTCATATCCATAATCATCTGTCATGTGTCGTGATAAAATAGACTACATTGTTAGCTGCATAAATGTAACAACACATCATGGGATGACTTCATAACTCTCGAGAGGAGTGTATAACAACTTATCAATTCACAAATATAGTTGATTCTCATCTGTGTACAACAAATAAGGGAGATTGGTAGCAATACACAGATGGAACATGAACTTTATGGGTTTCTCCTTAAAAGCAATGCAGGGCGGCCAGTGCACAAGGCTCACGTTGCTGCAAGGTCTCAGGAGGGTTGATGCATGTAGTGTCACCACACTGATATCGAGAGGCTGTTTCCACATTTCGAAACTGTGACCTCCAGGCCAGAATGAAGCATTTCTCAGTATGTCTTATGGAAAAAAACACTTTCCAGCTATTATGAAGGACATACAGATTGATTTCAGCCCAGAGTAATCCTTACAGAGTTTGTGGCGCAGCTAATATCCTCTCCTCTTGCACATACAAAATGATTATGGTAACACTGAGCCAAGCAGTAGAACGACCAGTAATGGTTTAACACCACACGCCTTATCCTATATGGGCTCCTCATAATAAAAAGAAAGCAAGGAAAAAAAAAAAACTCACGAGTTTAGTAATATTTCATGCAGCCATGTATGTAAACTCGTATCTGAAAATTGTTCGATAGTCAATTAGATTCATACTGACGGTTCATGCTACCTCTCCTTCTCTCAACCACTTTTAGTTCCCCAGAAGTTGCACATGTAGTTTGAGAAACCGCAACAAGCTAAATCAGGTTGATCCGAAAGAACCCACAATAAAACTACAAAGCAGATAATCTAACATGTAGTGCAGCTAAACCATTCAAAAATTCATGCACTTAGTTGCATTTAGAATATTCCACCTACCCTCCATGCATACTACATACAGAACCCTAGTTATGTGTCCAAAAGCCTTAGAAACCTCTAAGTTATTAACCAATACTTTATTGAAGCCCAAATTCATTCACTTGCAAAACATATCTAGTAAATTCTTGTAGTGTAAATTCACAAACTTCAAGTTCAATTAAAATCCTAAATTTCTGACTAGTACAAACGTAGAACCTAATTTTAGTAAATTTAAAATACCCAAAGACGAATAAATTCGTGAAATGGTAAATCCAGATAACCCAATTGAAACCCTAAGTTACTCACCATTGCATGATTAAGTTCTAAACTTGATCAATCTAAAGATGCCAATAAATTCTTGAAATGTAAATCCACAAATTTTAACAAAAAATTCGAATTGTATTAACAGTGGATAGAAAACCTAGTTCAGATAATTACTCACCCATGCATAGACGTTCATCAGCATAGAGATACCCAATAATTCTTGAAACGTAAATTCTAAAATTTTAGCAGAATCTCGAATTGTATTAACACTGTCTTCAAAACCCACTTCAGATAATCCAGTCAAAAACCCTAAATTACTCACCAATGCATGAATAAAACCTAATTTTCCATCATTTATTGTATTGATATACCCAATAATTCCTTGAAACGTAAATTCACAAAAAATTAACAGAATCTTAGATCGTATTAACACTGGTTACAAAACCCAGTTCACATAATCCAGTTAAAAACTTTGAGTCAGCATCAAATGATTGCTACAAATACCATTCAGTTTCCATTAAGTATGAATCTCCATGATGCTCTTGACCTTGGGTGCGTAGAGCGAGTATACGACGGCCTGCCTCCTGGCGACCTCCAGCTGGGACTTGCCGTCGGAGAAGGCGGCGGCGGCAGCGGCCGGGTGGGAGATGTGGCCGTTCCGGCGAAAGGCGTCGGAGGTCCGGCGCTTGGTGTACTCCCTGATGTTATAGTCGGTGTACTGACGGGCCGTGCGGAGAAAGGAGCGGAAGAGAGCGAGGATTTCGGAGCGTGATGGCGGAGGAATTGCCATTTTTTTTGCAGAGGGGTTTGATCGGCAGGGTTTAGGACAGGATTCGGATATTAATTTAGGTTCTCATGTGCCTTTGTTGTCATGGATTAATATTTTGTGGCTAATGTAATTTCACTTTGTAAAATTTTTTTGGGTCAGTTTTGGCACCGTAGATTTTAGCAAGGGTGAAAGTGGAGAGTGGTTAGTTCACGGCTACGGCTACATATCGATTGTTAACGGATATTTCACTCATATCGAAGGAAAATGTGAAGTTTACGATAGTTATTGTCGTTTATGAGATGAATGTAGCTTAGTCACATTGTACAACGAGAAATTAGTTTGGTATATAGAAGGTGTGTCTGAACCGAATGTGATTTCTAGTTTTCAACTTTCAAAAAATAAAAATTAAACCATCCTTTAGTTTCACAAAGCAGGCATTTTTTTTTTTGAGTTTTTCTTTTATTATTATATTTTTTTTATTTGTTTTCTTCTACCCTTTCATATTTTTCTCTTCTACAAAAGAGCACTTCCTCACCACCACCACCACAATCAGTTTCCCCTCCCGTTGTTACCACCATTAACTGAACAGAGTCGAATATTCACCAATAGTTATTAGTTCTTCTAATAACAGTTATTATAGCCTAATTTTGTCCTTTCGAAAGTAATCACCATGTGAAAGGAACATCATGAAACTTGACTGCATTTACTTTTAATACGCATGAAATTGACTCCTCTCCTACTTTACAGATGAAAAGGCCACGCCCAACAAGATTTCTTTGAACCATCTCTACACGCCATTACTTTCAAGAAAACCTCACAAAGGCACGAAGTGGCAGTATCATTATTACAAGAAACACTCCTGAGCAGTCAAAATCTTACTCCCTCCCACTTGCTACCCTCAGATCTGAAAGGTTTTCTCATATCCGTCATGGTCGCCAGACTGTCAATCCGGTTGGTTTGGGTTGACTTCTCTCACCATTGTTACAATCACCACAAACTTCGCTAATATCCTGCCCCATCACCGCCACCTCACCCATCGATGTGCCCCTCCCTCAGTGTGTTTGTGAATGAAATGTGTGTACATGTGAGTATCAGAAGAGGTAGAAGGCTGTACGTGGAGTGTGTGCTGCGTTGGGTACATAAATTGAGAGAAGGGACGCATATCCCATGAGGACGGCCCCCGCTATTAATTCTACCACCTTTGATAATAGCCGTAGCGGCAAGCAAGGGGAACTTGATGGTGTTGGCGCAAATCTATGAATGATGACAGTAAAGGGGTGGCGACGACAACGTGTTTAGATCAGGTTTGTTGTTAAGATGGTGGTGGAGGATGTGGTGGTGATGGCGGATTAATTCGTAATCCTCCTTTTTATGACGTCATTGTTGACGATTGAATTCTTGCCATGGTATGTATTTTTTATGTATTAAAGTACTTAACTCACATGATCGACCTCTCTATATATTATTTGCAATTTTGCATAACAATATTGTGATCTCCAACAAGTGCTAATTGATGGAGGTGTAGGAATCAACGAGGTGATGTTGGGTGTGGGGGGGGGGGGGGTTAGGGGGTGAGTGGTGAAAGTAGTGGAAATGATGAAATGAAGAATAATTTTTGTTAAAACTAATACCCAAGTAATGCTCAAAGATAAAGGTGTCAAGTGGGCCAGTCCGACCCTACCTAAAGATGAATAGTACTAGCCCTAACTCGTAGAGCTTTGGGCCAGGCCTATTTTTTTCCCAAATTTATCTAGGCTAGGCCCGACCTGGCCCGCCCTTAAAAAGCCCGGGTCAGGCCATAAAAATGGGCTGACCCGAAACCGGCCCAGTTTTTTAGGACTGGCCCGACTCGGCCCTCTCTTGGCCAGAAAACTAGCCCCCAAATTGGCCCAAAATTGGTCCCATTTTCAGCCCTAATTTTGGCCTTACAACATACCTTATTTCTGGCCCTAAAGTGGGCAAGTCCTACTATTTTCAAACATTTTGATTCCCCCCGCCCCTCCCCCAACGGCTAGATTTCCCATTTTTTGTCAAAATTTTGCTTTTACCCCCGCTTTAACAGCTATATAACGGCTAGTTTGGAAGGTATTTTCGTCCAACTAATTTTAACAACTCTTTTAAGATTTTTTTTACACTTTTGCCCTCCCAACAACTATAAACGGCTAGTTTTTAGGGCATTTTGGTCTTTTGTAGACTTTGAAAAATCTATAAATTCATACCATTTCTTTCATATTTTTCACACCAATCTTCTTACTCTATCTTATCTAAAAATTCTACATTTCTACAAGCTTTACTACTGTTTTCCTCTTCAATTTTCAATTACAAGTATTAGTTAATTGTTACTAATTACTACTCTTGCTAAATTCTAATTACTAACTACTGCTCTTATTCATTTGTTTCTTCTAATTCTTTTGTTTACTAATTAATAATTAGTGAATTCTTATTTATTGCTGTTACTAAATTCTTTTAATTACTAACTCTCTCCAATTTTGAATTACAAGTATATTAGTTAATTTTTATTTTTAATTAATAGTTACTACTCTTATTCCTTTGCATTTAGTTACTCTTACTAGTTTTATGTTTTATTCTAGTAAAAAAATTTAACGTCAAATATGTCTGAATTTTTGAAAAAACTGAAACGTGGATCATCATCACGAAGAACACCACCACCACCATCACCACGGCCATCACAAGCACCAATCCAAGCACTACCAAAATCATTCGTTCTTGTACGAATGAGTACATGCTGTATGATAGATACCCAAGCCAATTGGGAGTTCAACTAAAACATTCCAGATCTTGAATACATGTCTTCACAAGATACCCCGCATTATAGTGAAGGATGCAGCTCGGTTGGGGAAGCTACTACTCCATGGCATAATGTTAATCCAATGGGCGATCATGATAGAGAAGGGCCGAGCAATCCTTCCGGTAGTGAGCTAAAAGTCCAAAAGGCGAAAAAAAGAAAGCCAAGTATTGGAATCATTTTGATGAAATTATGGTGGACGGCGTCCGAAAAGCTCGATGTAAGTACTGTTCTAAATTATTTTCATCTAGTAGTGGTAATTGACATCTTAACAGGCATTATCCTCAGTGTGCACCTCGACAAGGCCACGTCGAACCTACCCAGATGCAGTTATCTTTTGACAGTAAATTATTTATTAATAATCAGTAAGAGTAAAAAGACGGTCTCGCTAAATTTATTATTCATTATGAACAAACCTTTAGTTTTGTCGAATGCCGATAATGCTAAGCACTCTAGATATATGAATTCTTACTTGCAACCTTTGTACAAAAAGGTTCGTAGAAACACAACTAGATCTGATGTACTCAGACAGTATAATACTGCTAAAGCATGCCTGATTGATTATTTCGATCATTTTGACAGTAAAGTTAGTCTTACTTCTGATATTTGAAAATTTTTGTTTACTTTTGTTAGTTATACTTGTGTGACGGCTCATTGGATTGATGTTGATTGGACTATGAACAAGAGAATCATCGCTTTCAAACTTTTTCCTTTTCTGCATGATGCAATTAACGTTGTTACTGTTATAATTAATGCATGTACCACATTTAAATTAAAGAATAAGATTATGAGTATTAATTTTGATAATGTTATTAACAATAAAGCTAATGTTGCAACTTTAAAGGAGAGTTTTCAACCTGTACTTGCAGGTGAATTATTTCATGTTCCCTATGTTTGTCATATAATTAATTTAATTGTTCAAGATGGTTTAGCTGCTGCAGGAGATATTCTTCTCAAAATGAGGGGTATGACAGCGTTTATTAATAGTTCGGGCCCGAGAACACATCAATTTAAAGCATTGTGTGTTCAATATAATATGCCTTGCAGGAGACCACTTACAGATGTGGTCCATAGGTGAAACTCTACATATCATATGCTTTTACATATTATGTCATACAAAGAAGTGTATACGCATTTCCTACTAACTGCGTTCCCAGACGGCTTGCCAACTCCCATCGAATGACAGATGGCTATACACCTATATGAATTTTTAGAGATATTTTACACGTTTACTAATATATTATTCGGTACGTACTATCCCACCTCTCCTATTGCTGTAATAGAAATTCTCAAGATGGCTATAATGTTAACAAAATGGAGATATATATGGCTCTTTCAGGAAATAGTAAAAGAGATGGACAAAAAGTCTAATAAATATTGAAAGAAACTGCCTATTATTTTTGTTGTGGCTACTTGTTTGGATCCTAAGTTAAAGTTGCATGGCGTGAACGTCTCAATACAAGAGATTGCAAGACTAATGACCTACACAGAAGCGGAAACAACCAGACTTACAGCGAAAGTGACCAAGACATTTAAGGATCTATTCAACCTATATCATAATTTCCCTGACATGCGCGGGTGAGCTTCATCATCGAGTAGTGAAATGTATTGCGTCATATCTTAAGGGCCTTGAACATCTAGTAGCAAGACAACTACCAGGTAAATGTACTTCTAATTCGGCAGGTTCGTCTAATGAGATTGGTTTATATGCTAATTTTAATCATTATTCTGCTTTATCAATACAAGAACAAGTTAATTTTAATTTGTTAGTATTTTGGACACAAAATCAAAACATGTATAAAATTTTATCCCAAATTGTACGGGATATACTTCCAGTGCAAGCCTCCACGGTTGCTTCAAAGTCGGTATTTTTAGCGAGCATGAGGGTTTTGGATGACAAGAGGAGTCATTTTAACCCTGAGTCACTTGAACTATGTGTATATTAGAAGGATTATCTTGATGCAAAATATCGTGAGAAAGATAAACCGATTGATGATAGGAGGAGCAGCGACTCAGACGTTGAAATACTTCCTGATGATTAGGTAATTTCTTTTTATTTTCCTTTTCTCAAGTTTTTAGAATAATTTTTTCACAAAATATAGATATTTTTTCACACACACACACACATATATAACTTCGCCTGCTTATTTACAAGCAGTCGGTCCCAAGCCTAGATAAAAAAATGAGAGCGTATGAATAAATTTATCTTTAATTTAAATCCATCAATTATTATCACCTTCTTCTCACTCCACCACCCCAACGTACCACTGAGGCTCGACCTCCTGCCAGGACTGCTATTCTGTTGGCTGATCCTTTCCCCTCTGAGGTCAAAGAGTTTGATTTAATGGTTGTCCCTGAACTACCATAAATGATGTACATTGCATATTGTTCTTTAGTATATAAATGACATTTCAACCAAATAAGAAAGAATTTGGTGTTATTTCTTTAATGTTAACTTGATAAAAAGGGATTAAAATTTTTTTAGGTCCTAGCATTAGTAAACCAATTAAGATTTTTTTGTATATTTGAATGGTAGAAATATTATTGTCTACACACATATTACTACATATATATATATATATGTACGTGCCTAGGCATTTTTAGTTGCTTGCATGGACATATATTAATCATAGTCATAGTACTACATTACAATTTGTTTATATAATAGTAAACGGAAATTTAAGTTTTTACCTTGAATAATAAGAATTTTTGAAAAACAATATAAATAGTTGGGCCGGGCCCGGCCCTAAATATTGGGCCTAGGGCCAGAGCTTGGACTGAGCCTAAATACCCCCCTCATCTGGCCCGACCCGATTTCCACTTCATTTGGCCCGGCCCCGGCCCGTTTTCACTTTTGGCTGGCTAGGCCGGCCCAAGTCTGACCTATTGACACCCCTACTCAAAAGCTAAAACATGGTACTTCAAGAATCAAATGAATAAATTAAATAAGTACATTATCTTAATGCATGATATAGATATCAGTAGATATTTTTATTTAGTTTAGATTAAGAAAATATATTTATGTGTTGATGGTAGATACTAATAAGTAGAGGTGTCAAATGGGCCGGCCCAACCCAAGCCCATCGGGCCTCCAAAAAATCGGGCTAGGGCCGCTGTCAAACGGGCCGGGCCAGAATGAGAGAAATCTGGGCCCAGTCCAAGCCCAGGCCCTAGGCCCAACATCTAGGGCCGGGCCCGGGCCCAATTTTTTTTTGTTATTCAAAATAACAAATACACCTTAGTTATTCTCACTAATGATCTAAAAGTAATAGATTTCTTCTACATTTTAGTCATAGAAGGCAAGCAAATACACTTTAGTTTAAAAAAAAACTGAAAAGGCCATTTTTTGGGCCAAAAGAGGGCTGGGCCGGGCCAAATCCGGGCCATTTTAGGGCCTGGCCGGGCCCGGGCCTGTTTCTCAAAAAGTTAGGCCTGCCCTGGCCCTGACCCAAGCCCTAAGGGTTAGGGCCAGTCCGGGCCAAAAAAAGGGTCGGCCCAGCCCGGCCCATTTGACATCTCTACTAATAAGTGGTATTATCAATAAGAATGATAATGAAGTAACCTTTTACAGTTACCAACATTGATTAACCGTAAAAATCTCCCTCATATTGTGTCTTATTCTCGTGATAACAAATGTAACGAAGCAATAATGGTAAAAGGAGACTCTCCCTTTTTACCAATGTTTGTAAGAGCAACAGTGACGTCACCTTCTAAAGAGGCTTAAAAATTATCGTGACCAAGAAAAATGTATTTTTATAATTTTCAACATGAAGCTATACGTTCTCTATAATATTTAAACTACCTTTTAGACAAAAGAGATAAATCCACTCTTTCGTATGGTTCTAATCATTTGCAGAATGACTTGCAATTAAGCTTTGCTCATTCATTTTCAGTATAATAAGAAGGGGAAAAAAAGACAAGCTTGTACTTTCTAGTCCTTTCTTGACATCAAATATAAATATTTTGACCGGTTCCGTACTAAAATAAATTACTATATGATGTTTGAAATGAAGCTAGAGATTTGTGCGTGATAATATGCTCTAATTGATAAATGTTGACTCTCTGATCCTCATTTTTCAAATTAATGGCCGTAAGTACAACCAACACTAATATTATAAGATATATCATGAATAATTTTTGAATAGAAAATATACATGTGATCAGTAGAAAAATGCTAAAGAACTTTGATATAATAACATTGAGAGGAATTTAACACCATTAGATTTTTTTTCCTTTTACTTATTCCTTGTATCCAGAGAAAAAAAGGAGTTGTAAATCATTGTTACACGCACATAATATACACTTTAGCGTCAAAGACTATTTTTTCCTTACACATATGAAACTTATTAGTATTATTGAGATGAAACTTGATTATACGAAAGCCATATGTGTAATTCTATAAGAAAATATCTAGTGGTGCCACCTTATATCTATCATTTTAAAGTAAAATATAGTAAAGATAAGGCTATTTTTACTTTCTACTTTGCAATTCCACTCTCATGTTTGTACCAAACAAGGGAGCTAAGGTCATTAAAATATATTCAGCGACAAAAGATGGGTGAAAATACATATCTTCGTATTACTAATGCACCTTTATGCATGATGTACTCTTGCGTGTCCAACTTGTTGGGCTTGTTGAAGAAAAGAGGATAGTTACCGTAGATAAAACCTTGTGCTATTCTTCAAATGTTAGTTTAGTGGAATGAATTCATTGCTATTATTATGACGTAATAATTTAGTGCAATGTTTGCAAAAGTTAATTAAGAAAACTAAATAGAGTTCAAATTTTGGACGGGGGAGAATAAAAAGGACACGTGTCACAGAGCCATTGAAAATATTATTACCATTGTCGTGTTGATATTGATATATAAGTTATAAATTGCTTTCAATCAAAGTTGAAGGTTGTATATCAAAACATAAATCAAAATAAAACTAAACCGCCGACCAAACATCAACGTTTTTTTCAATTTTCAAAATTGAAAACAAAAACTCTGTTAATCACCACCTAAGTTTTGGGCCAAAACTTGTCGTATGAAAGTATGGTTTGAATGTCTTAGATGATGTAGGAAAATATTCTAAGTGCCACCTAAGAAAAATTCCACATAAATAATGAACTTGCTACAATTGAATTTATATTCTTCACCCCTTTTTGTGGTTCACGGTTACCATTTTCCTTGCCTTCTATCACAGACCACTTCTTGATGGCTATAAACCCATTTTTCTCTCTGAACCACATGAACAAAGTGCCACAGGTTTGTGAAAGGTAGAAAACAAACTCGGAGCTGACTTTTGTAATGGAACTACGGGAACGAAAGCTATGGAGTTTTTTTGCACAAAGGGTGTTGTTCAAAAATAGTAACTATGTCAAGATCAAACATACTTTGCTAATAGATCATGTGTCGTTGTCGTTGAATCACCAAGATAGAAGCTCTGCACTTTCCATCAATTGAGGCTAGCAAGTCTCCGATGACCCCCAACTCCGAAAATTCACTCCATTCTTCGAGGCCTACAGTCTGTGGGGAGTATTCTACGTTGTCGCGCGTCCCCACGATTATAAGGTCATGCTCATCCACCAGACGACGAACAATCATGGCGGTTTGAGCTCCTTCATTCACTTTCTCTACTTTGTAAGCAACATGCTTATTTTGGTCCATGCTCTTCAAGGAGACCTCATCAAGCAATCTCTCCTTCTCGTTGGCACCATCGTATTGGGTGGCAACAAAGTGGACTACTGTTAGGCCAATGCTTCCGTTTCTAGCCAAGCGTCTGGCATATGCCAATGCCTCGCGATCATCATTTCCTCCGAAGAACAACATGGCAACGGAGCAGGATGCCTGTCGTTCTGTAAGGCCACGATCAATAAGTATTCCCACGGAGCAAGGAGCTCTATCAAGGATTTTGCAGTTAAGTACCCTTAAGCGTTGGTCCTCAAACTCAACGGATCCAAAAATGTCCCACTTACGGTGAAAGGGGATTATGATAAGGGCAGCCACTTTGTCAAGGGCAAGATTGCACATGTCTTCGTACATCAGATTGCATGGAGAGATTGCGGTGAAAATTTGTGCGTAAATGGCACCAAGATTGTTTCTCTCGTACTGTCCAAAGGCAACAAGGACATTTGCAGAGTAGGATTCTTGGTTGTAGGAAGTCTTTTTTTGAAGCTGGTGGGAGATGAAGTGAGCAGACGATTGACCACGAAGCTCGATAAGGTGAAGGACATATATTGCGATAGGGCTGTCTTTAGTTGGGCCTGAGGTATCGAGTAGGTTGATTATTCCAGCAATGTTATCTGTCCTGTGGATGCAAGCCACAATCCTTAGCTCGCCATCGTGTTTGGAATGTATGATGTTCCTTCTTTGGTAGCCAGCGAATTTCCTCGATGGATCGTAGAACTTCCTCACACAAATTGGAATAACCACCGCTGCAAAAGCAATGCTGGCAATCATCAAGGCCATGGTCTGTTCAGTGATAATCTGCAGCAGAGTAGGGAGAAAGAGCAAATGAAGATCGCCAACATATCCCTGTAAATTCGGCTAAGGCTTTTAAGTAATGGCATTCCATAATTACCATCGAGTCTCTTGCAAAGCTGTATGAGGACATCTCAATTGCACCTTTTGCGCTCATGATTAGGCCAAGCGCGATAACATCGTTGAAAGGCATCTTACAAATAAATGCAGGTAACATGCAGCCTGCAAGTTTTGCCAAGAAAAGAACAGGCAGAAGGATGGCATACACGTATACAGAAGAGTCGAAGAAGATAGTTCTAAAATTTGCCCTCGAGGTATTTATGGTTATAAAAATAGGCACAAACAAGCCCGAGACAAATGGCTCGAGCTTATCAACCAAAGCAGATCCTAAAGGTGGCCCAGCCGGTACAGCCAATCCAACAATAAAAGCACCAAACAGAACTAATAGTTCAACCCAGTGAGTAAATACACTTGCCATAAGAACAACCAGAATGATGCTATAAGTATAAATGTCCTTGACAGGTCTACCTTCTGGTGTTTGTTTTACCACCCATACCATGGCAGGCCGAATGATGAACAAAATGACAAGAACAAAACAAGCAAATAATCCCACATCTGCGAATATTCTTCCCAGTGAATTTTTTTCTTTATAGACTCTATACAGGGTCATCACTGACACAACGGATACACTCACCAGTTCACTGATCATTGCTGAAGATAGCGCTAGTCGACCAAGCTCTGAGTTGAGAATCTTTAGGTCCTTGAGGAGTAGAGCAATGCTAGGAAATGGGGACAGAGATTGTATTGCCACAACAACCTTTATTGGGAACTTCTGTCCATCTGCGAGGAATCTTACAACGAATGATCTGCTTCCCATGCCAATTGCTAAAGGGACCATGGGGGATAAAAATCCGATCGCAAATGCCTTTTTCCCTGTTCTCCTTACCATGGTTACATCTGACTTCACTCCAATCAGAAACAAAAGAAGAGTGTAACCAAAAGTAGCCAGGATAGCAATTGTTAACTGGGTATCTACAGGGAAAAGCTTGGATGTATATTTTCTGACAAATTGAGGCATTGTAGGACCAATGATCACCCCAGCCTAGATCATCACAAGAATGAAAAGACCTTGTAAATAATCCTTGTCAAAGTATCCAAAAAAAAAAGTATTAAACCAATTCACGAAACAACAATTATCCATATATGGCATGGTTGTAACACAACAAAAGTTCTTGATTCAAAATGCTATTACACATAGTAACGTCTAAGGTAAAAGATTTCCAAATGTTATGTGTTGAAAACCTCATCGTTCATGTTTTTTTTTTTGGTTACTATTTTAGACCCCGTTTTACCAAATACACGGAAGTCAGAATTTGCTCCTTCTTGTTCCCATCTTTCACAAACTCCTCATGAATCTAACCCCTACCAACTACGGAAAGCAACCAAAAATAAGGTCGTACAACTCTTCGAGAATGAATCTGTCTATCGCATGGTTATCACATGGCTGGACCAAATGTTGTTCTCAAAATATGAAATATATATAGATATATCCAGTTTCATCTCCATCAGACACGCTTCAAACAGATCAGCTAATGATAACAATCACTCCCAGAGTCTAGACCCTGAAGCATGGTTATACTCAGCATGCACCAAAAGTTAGCCCAGTAGATTTCATCATGTTTATAGCCAACTAAAACTTTTTTGCATGCATGCTTATCAAAGTGATTGCTCATGTGGACCAGAATACGTAAGAGCTTTCTCAACCATCTCTATTTTGGGAATGTAACAGGAATGTTTGGGGAAAAAAAAAAAAGAAGAATAACACATACAGGAGAAACAAGGGAGCAAAAGGAAAAGAGTGCATACTATAATCTCCGAGAGAAGTTTGTGAAACCCGAAGCGCTTGAGAGGATAATAAATGAGTTGGGTAAGAGAGAAAATTACGATCATCTGTAGCTCAAGTGCAGGTATTGAATACTTGAATGGGTTCGACCGGTCCCAAAGGCCCATTGAAGTAACCATTGGTGGGTACTTGACACAGACAATCGAGTCGTTCATTTTGGCTGCGCAATCCCGCTCCCCAGGATTCCCCTACTTGTCGAGAGGCGCTGCTAAAGACAACATTTCAGAGAGAGAGGGATGCAAACTGGAAACGGTGTGCTGTACGTGCTAGAGAGAAGCAATAAACAGAGGGACAGGAGAAAGCACAGTTTGTCAAACAGAAATTGCTCAAAGTTCAAATATACACGAGGAAAGAGACTACTGAAAAAAGAAATCATGACCACATCCCTCTTATTGTCCAGCTGTGATTATCAAATCGTCCATTCAATTGTGTCTATGCATACATACCTATGTACGTAATCACCAATTCGATGGCGCCATAAATAGGTAATTTGACCAGAGAAGATGACATTCCTCCGCATTAGTCTCATTCTTGAGACACTACATTGTACAACAAGTCCAAAATTTTCATCCTCTCAGCTTCAGGTAATAAATCACGCTATCCGAATATTTTCCTAGCAATTCTTTCCTTCTCACATATTTGTGCATTAACAAGTTAAAGTCTTGAAATAGAGGTGCAAACCGGATTCACTTGATTTCCCATTTAGCTAATTTCTCTTCTCTAGCTATTGGGCTGCTAAAAAGACAACGAGGTTTCCATTGCATAATCATGATAATTTTAGCTGAAAGTAAAAATGAAAGAAGTAAAGAAGTAAAGAAGAGCCACAAATGAAATTACAAAATGCATCAATTTCTCAAAACCCACCCAATTGAAGAATTTCCCAAGTTTCAAAGGGGAATACATAATCAATAACCATGGAAATGTAATGGTTTCAACTGTGACAGAGATTGAAACAGCATATGCTTTGGAAACAGTGTAGGAAGGAAGAGAAGACATACAGTCACGTTGGTCCTTGAGAGAGAAGATTGGGATATTGAAACTACTCGAGGAAAATGTAGAATTTGGGTAAGGGCGAAAATCACCGCTGCTTTGTAGCTCCAGTGCTAGCAAGCAGTGCACTGAAGAATCTCTTTCGTCCAGAAAACCACTTGAATCCATCAGGGGAGGGAAGGTAGCACGCAGAACTGAATCCTTTTGTTTTCTCGTCACATGCCACCAAATAGCTACAAGCCTCCAATCATAGAGCATATATCAGGAAATTATCAATCACCTGCCAACTAACCGAGTTGGTTCTACCAAAATAAATTAACTATTTACAAGTTCCTATTTACTGAATTGGGAGCAATGGATGACTGCACAACCGAAGAAGGGCCTTCCTCTTTTTGGTATGGGTAAAACTTCTTTTGTTTCATAATTCTTTTCTGTTTTGACTCCCTATGAGTTTCTAAAATAGATTTAGTGCATGACGACGGTTACTCTACTTATTATGACGATATTAAATATATTCTATAAAAATTATACGAGAAAATTTAATAGAACATGATGAATACATTTTTACTTTTCTAATAACAGTATAGAATGCACGTAGGTCAGCTGGTAAGGGGTTGTCTTAACTTAACTAGAAGTCTCGGGTTCGACTCAGAAATTCAGCTGTGTTAAAACTTGGTAGGGAGAACTTTGCCACCCATGTAGTCCTACCCGAATTAGTCGGCTCCCAATATGGTACCTGGATACCGGGTGATCTAACAAAAAAAGAAAAGAAGGAATGCACGTGCCCTCAATTTGCATTTCAAACAAGCCAAAACAAATAGGAAGCTGCACTTTGGTTCATATACTTACACCAGCCGCCTGTGATATGATCCCGTTGTTTGAAAAAATGTGTTTTAAACCTACCTCACTCACGAAAAGGGTGTGTGCAGTGCATTAACCGGACGCATGGCAGACATTAGTATCCTAACAAGATCCTCTTATTCTTCACTATTTTCCAAGTTTCTCTTTGACGTTTAATTGTTAATTTGTTGACCCTCATCCCATTTTTTTCTTTAAATAGGTTCAAACTCATGCGTTAGAAGAAAAATAAATTTGATTAGAATGTTATAATTGCATTTTTAGAAAGGTGTTACATAATCCGTTCTGAAAGACTTAGAAAAAATAAAGAACAAATTGTGCACAAAAACCAAACAAGCAAGATTCATTTTGTCTGCAAAAACCAAACAAGCAAGAACAATTTGTCACTCATGTCATTTTTCATTTTCCCTTCATTTGCTTAAACGTATCGGTGCATCTTATGCCTTAACCACCCCCACTACCACAACTACTACCACCGCACCACCCCACCCAACTAAGGCCACCATCACAACCTACAAACCCACCACCACATCAACTGTTAATCACCACTATCACCTACATTCAAACCCAACATAATTACACCTATTAATCACCACAACAATAATAAATCCTACAACTCCCCAACCATAGCTCCCACCACCCTAGCCACCCCAGTCATCCGGCCTCACCACTACACATGCAAAACCCACCACCCTCCTAACGTGTAAACCAACCACCACCTCAACCGGTTAATCATCACTATCACCCAACCCAATCATACCTATTACCACCCCAAAATAGACCAAACCATCGTCATTCGCCCCACCACCAAAGTGGCCAGCCATCCACCCCCCGCCATCACATCCCACATCCTCCACCATTCTGCTGCACCCACCACGACATCGCATTACCCACAATTGAACAACACTTTCGTATCCACCACCACACTGTCGCACCTAACACCACACCACGACATGAACCGCCTTCATAACCACCATAGCCACCGCCATTGACCACCGAAAAAAACAAAAATCACCACTCGCTGCCATCCTCCTCAATCTTCCACAATGATCTACTGCAACCCTAACACACATCCACCACCGAAAAACAGACAAAAAGTGGCTAATCCTTCACTCCAAACTGATAAAAGAAAAAAAAAGTGGCTAGTCTTTTAATTTTGTTAAACATCAGGGGCGTTAATTAACGGACGTGGACGAACTTATATATTTTTTTAATTAAACTTCATAGGTGTCACTCACACGCCTATATCTTGGACGTTATGGTCCAATGTGCACACTTATTTTGAGTGAGGATAGGTTCATCATACAATTTTAAACATAAAAGGGCTACATGTATTGATGCAAGTATAAAGGGTCAAAGTGCAGTTTTTCCAAGAAAATAAGCTAGCTAGACATATAAAAACTAGAACAATAAAGATAAATTGTAACAAGGGGCTAAAACCTCCTATTAACTATAATTGATATCATAAGTACATTCAATAATGATGTCTATAAAACCAAAATGTAACGTCCTAGGGAAAAATGTATCAACATAACTAAGTAAAAAAATTTAAAAGCCAAAAGTTTTGAATTAAAACCTCAAAAACATCCAACAAATTGAGACTTTAGTGTTTTCATTTTAAGTTTTGCAATGATGACTTTGATATTTTTATCGTGTACGTTTGTTTTTTTTAATTTTTATTTTAAAAATATCTAACTAAAACAATACTAAAATGTGAAAATAATTATATTTTTATTTATTTTCAGTTGTCTCTCAAAGAAAACTAAGAAAAGTTTGTCAAATAATAAAAATACACAACATTATCTCCAAATTTGATACCAAAATTATGAAATAAAAATGAAAACAAAAACGATTAACGAACAGATACTTGAGTATGTTTGAAAACATGGAATTGATGAGATTTCATTTAAATACTTAAGTTTTATTGTTTGGAGTATTAAAAGAAAAATTAGAATTGGATTTCATGAAATTTGACTGAATTTATTTCTATAGTATGAAATCTGATGAAAAATTTGTCGAATTTCATAGAATTTGGATGTTCTGAATTAAAAATAATTATTTATATATCTTATCCCCTTTTTTTGCATCCCTCCAACAACAAACTCATTCTCACCGTCTTCATTGTCGCTGCCGGCACAACCACTACCACTACTTCCACCACCTTCACCACCACTCCCACTACCAATCCGCCACCACTGCCACCATTACTATGGCTGTCACTACTGCTGTCAGCACTATTGTCACTACTATTACAACCATCACCACAGTCATCACTACTATCACCACTGTTGAGCGCCGCCGCCGCCACCACCGCTACCATACTGCTACCACTTTTACTACCACCGGTGCCACCACCACTACCATTACAGCTTCCACAACTACTGTCGCTGCCGCCACCGTCTTTACCACTACTGCCACCACTATCACCATCACCACCACTACTGCCACCACTATCACCATCACCACCACTACTGCCACGGCCTCCGTCACCACTATTACGACCATCATCGCCACCGCCACAACTACCGCTACCACCAATACTGCCACCGACGTCATTACTGGCGTCACTTGACCACCACCGGTTACATCTCAATACCATTACTATCATTATCAATACTTGATCATCCCACCACTTCCATCGCCGATGTCGCTACCTTGTGTAGTGACGCCACCACTACCATCATGCGGTGGCACTAACACACTTGAAACCATTTATCATAACTTATTTTTAATCTTAAGTCAAGGATATAGTTGTTAAAAAAATTATTACCTTTCCATTTCCTTTATTTTGCAAACAGAATATAGGAATTTTGTGATATAAATTTCCTTCTGTTCCAGACAAAAAAAAAATGGGAATTTTAAAATTCAAATCTTAAAATAATTAGTTTCAAAGAAACCGCTATTTCTTTTTTTGTCTTAAATTATTTCACTTCTTCTACACACTCCCTCAGGGCAAACTATATAAGAACGCAACGCTAAAATCTTATTTGTCACTAAATAAGTATTATTTTTTTGGTCGCGATAGCACTTCCTTTCCGGACTTTACTGTACGGTGGCATCCATACAAAATGCACCCATCAAAGTTTGAACTCTATCCAACTGCTCATCGCTCTCTCTCGCTCTCTTGTCCGGTCGTCCCCATAACATGGCGACCATACTCGAATCAATACCACTACCTTCCCTTTCTTCTGCTTCTCAGCTCTCCGTTTCGAGGCGCCGGCTCGCGTCGCCGGACCAGTCCACGCCGTCGCCCCGGCTCACTTCAGTTCCGACCTTCAGAAGTTTTAGCCGTTGCCCATCAGTTTCTTGCAAATTAACAGCGGTAAGCTAGCACACCCTTTTCCCTTTAGTTAATTTTAATCCCATTTTGTATTTTGTATCAAATGTTGTTCCAATGCTATATATACGGTTGGGGGGAGGGGCAAATTAAATTCCATTTCTTAAGCTTTCGTTTATGGTTTTGTTAATATGAGATATCTCTATCTCACACTAAGCTTGGAAGTTGAAATTTGCTTAAAGAATTGAAATAAAAATACAAATGAAATTGGACCCATTTGCTTAAAAAAAATGATCCGTTAGTTGTATGCTCCTTGTTTCAACTGTAATTGTAGCTTATATAACTGTGGATATATTAGGTCCTGTGATATCTATGCTGAAATCTACCTCATGGTGCTGACTAGAGAGCCCCATTAATAATGGTTAATGGGCTTTGCTTCGGAAATCGTTAAGGATTTGTGGCTATAAAAGCTTAAGCTGTCAGAGGATGGACCTCAAGTTGCTTGCCCGTATTTGGATGCTCTCCCATTTGCACATGGAGAGTCAAATCGATATGTTGGTCTGCTTGCTCGCTGTGGCAGAACCAGAAATTTTATGGGGCAGGCACCAAGTTTTTTCAAGTAGTCTTCAAGTATTGGGTTTAAAAAGTTTAAAGAAGAACCCTAAGACTTCTGTGTAATTGTGCAAGTTGCACTTGATTGTTATTTGTTTACGACCATTATGAAGAGAAATTTTTTGCAGGGAAGAAGAGTTCCTTAGGAACGGAAGGATCTAATAACTAATGTAAAAGAGAAAAGCAAGCAACCTACGGGGTTATCCCACATTACTTAAATAGAGAAGCATCCTATCTCATGAAAGATGTCAAAAGTTCCAGTCTTTGAACTGCATTGTCTAGTATGTGTGACTTAGTGATATCACGAATTTTTGTTAAAGAAGTGATCTTTTTAATCAGCATCCTACCGCATCTCATTATTTCTACATTACCTCTATACTCTGCATTATCATCCTCAAAGATCCCTTGGTTCATTTGTTCCTAGATGAGTAAAAACAAAGCTATTGAAGTACTTCTGATTATCACGTAGTGAGCACGAATATGATGTAGAAAAACACGATTTCTCATACCGGTCAAACTTCTACATCCTATGCAACAATGGTGGTGTTGTTTAGTTGTGCATCTTCAGCAATTTCTGAGACATGCACCAGCGCTAATAAATAAGACTTTGTTTATGCTTCCAACCAAGATGAACATAATAGTATCTGTTTTTTAAAACAAAAAATTGTGCACCAGCTTATTTTGTCCTGTTTCTTACATAAGTTTCAACTTTGGTACTTCTCAAATTCTTAGACGCCGAGTTTGGTCTGAATTTGATAAAGTTGATAAGTATCAACTTAGGCTTTGGACTGACGGCTTACTGATAAATTACACGCAATCTCCAACCCCATCATATGTACCCTGATGCATGCTTTCTTCTGTATAACTAGCAAATGAGGAAGGACTCCATTGCTAGAACTATATAAAACAACATGAGTTGGATCTGGGGAGTGGAAGAAAAGGACTTGTATAGCTGTCCCCAACTAGTTTGGGAGAGAGGCTTAGTTGAGTTGAGATGAGTGCTAGCACTCGAACCCAATTAGCGACAAGAAGAGAGGCCCACAAGGCTTATAGGTAGTTAAGTTAGTTTTGTGGTAGCGTTCTTAACGTGGATTTCTTCTGTGTTATAGCTAGATCGTTGGCATGTCCACTGTGTTCAGTTTTAGATACTTCAGTAAATGTATTTGAAGCTACAGTAATTATCTGTGTTTTCCTAAAGTGGGGCTATTTGATCTTGCGTTGACTGCTGTGCTTCTGTCCAGGGAATTGGGAACTTTATATGATACTTGAAGCTTCATCAGTCGTCTGCTTCTGTCTTCTTGATTTTACAGATCTTGCATTGATTTCTTTCCTTTTATTTTGGGGATACATGATTTCTATTCACTACCACCTTGGTCTGCTTTGAATAAGACATGCTACCATCAATGCTGTTTTTAACCTCTGAATATGCAGAATGACCTAAAGAATTTGTACTCATCTAAACAGTGGCTAACTTAAAGTAATATCTAAAAGCACCTTGTTTATAGCACCAAATAATACATTCTTAATTTTTCCCTATGATTTCGGACGTTTTACTTCTCTTCTTGCTCTTTAGGTTCACCTTGATATCAACCCGCAATCTGGAGCAACCAGAAAGCTTAAGGAGATCAGTACTGCTTATGAGGTATGCGAGGATATAATAGTTTATAGTCTTGATTTCTGTGATTATTTTTCCTTTTAGTTCTCTTCTTCGCTGAATTTCTTTTAGTATTTTGGACATTTTTTCTTGAAGTATGGGCGAAATGAAGAGCTTCACAAATTTAGATTTTGTCTGGTGTTTCGATTCTTAATATCACATGGTCCGGTTTGAAATGATTACGTCGTGGATGTAATATTATGCACATCTCTTTTTAGTCTTCTGATAGTTGGAATATAATAGTGGGTCATTCTTGTGACGAAGTTTCACAATTTTGCTATCAATTGCTTCTGCTCTAAAAATAATCACGTGGTTGTTCACTACTCAATGCCTTTCCTTCCATACAGTATACAGTGTGGTGGACATAAAGTATTTTTTCATCCCAACCACATCTAGGATAATTGACTTACAGGTTTAGTATAAGATAAGAGAAGTCGAGATGACCCTAAAGAAGGAAGTGAGCTTCAGTTTACTTTCTTCTTTTTTTGAATGAAAGCTGTTGGACAGGGAAAATCTTTATCGACAGTCCAAATATGATGCCTCTCCATGCCATTTGTTTCTAGTCGATTTTATACGACATTGACGAATTTGTTGGCCAGAGGTCTGCAACAGGTAGGAATAGACCATTTTATGTTTCAAATAAAATAGGAGACATAAGATTCATGGCATCGTGATGACTGCACGCCTGAGCACCCAAATTGCGGACACACCACGCCGAGCACAAGCAACTATATCGTATGCTTTTGACAGTTTGAAGACTCCTAGGCTGCATATCTTGATTGATGTGCCACGTGGTGATTATTTAAGGTTACCTGCATTTCCTTGAACCAATAAATAAATGAAAGAAAGAATTGCATAGTTTACTTGAGGCCAGGAGTTTCATGTCTTCAATTTGGAAGAGAGGATGGAATGGGTGGATATGAGATAGGAGCCTGTTAATAGTATGTTATCTATCGTATTAGCAATATACTCTAGCATGCATAACATGCGCACAATCATGTGCACAATCTCCGATCTGGAATGGATTTTGACCATAGATTTTTCTTACATATAATCAGACTAAAGGTTTTGCAGTTCCAAGGAGGAGCGTGATAGCCCTGATCTTTTCGGGTGCCTTCATCTCACGAGTGGATTCTTATGATGCGGCATATGCTCAACAATCCGTTGGGTTGAGGGAATACATTGATACTTTTGATGGGTACTCATTTAAATATCCTCAAAATTGGATTCAAGTCCGAGGTGCCAATGCTGATATATTCTTCAGGGACCCTTTTGTTCTGGATGAGAATCTCTCTGTGGCGTTATCGTCTCCTTCATCCTCCAAATACAAGAGCGTAGAAGATTTGGGCCCACCACAAGAAGCTGGAAAGAAAGTACTTAGGCAGTATTTGACAGAGTTCATGTCTACTAGACTTGGGGTCAGGCGTGAATCAAGCATTCTTTCTACTTCTTCCAGAATATCAGATGATGGGAGAATGTATTATCAAGTTGAGGTAAGGACTCTTGATTCTGTGGTTCCTAACTTCAGGCACTGGATCTTATTTATAATCAAGATGATCCTGCCAAATTGATTTGTTTGCCATGACTACTGATTGTTAGGAACAATAAGTTACAAGTGCCTATAACTTTTTGTCCATCTGATACTATGTTCACTTAGTAGAAGAAATAAACTACTTCCATGTTTTACTTCATAGATGATACCATAAGCTTGGTAGGTTTTCCTTCACTCCTTGCCTTATGAAATAGTTTCCATGTTGGCCTATTCGTGTCCATGTTTCATAGATGGGGATTAGATGTTTTGTTTGGTCAATGCTTCAAGTTTTGCAAACAAGTAAATAAGTTTTGGTTGAGTTCTATTCTACTGTAGAATTGTGTTAGTTTAGGTTGGAAAAAGTGCAAAAACTCACCTTGTCATTTGCCTCGGTTACAAAAACACCCTCTAGTTTTATTTGTTGCAGATAGGCTTTTTTGGTGCTTATTTTGTTGCATCCATAAAAAACTGTAATAGATTAGAGAAATCTCCGTTTTGCGCTCTTTATCCTTCATCTTCTTCACTTGATCCAAACACCAACACAAATGGACCCTAGCTGCCGCTTCATCTCAACCACCCCAGCCCCACCCTAAACCACCACGCTCCCTGCCTCCAACGAGCCCAACTTCACCCAAATCGAACCCTAGCCGCCTTCGCCTCCACCCCCACCAAATAAACCCCTAGCCGCCACCCAGCTCCCTGGCCCCGACGACCCCAGCCCCACCTAATTGAACCCTTACCCCCTAACAAATGTTATTTCCACCATCCTTCCACCATTATCCTTCTATTTGCACATATTGAACCAAATCTGTGCATGTGAGTGGTGGTGGTTGGACGATGTTTGATATGTGGTGGGCGTGAGTGGTAATATTGAACGGGGTTGGGCTGGTGGTGGGTGGATGGGGCTGGATTGGTGGATGCTTTGTGGTGGTGGCAGCGGCTGTGGGTTGACGGGGCTCGGACATGGGCCAAACAGGGCCGAGGCTGGTGGCGGTGGCAGCGGACGCCGCTGGGGCTGGTGGTGGCGGTGGACGTGGCTTGGTTTGTGGCGGACAGGTGGGTGGTGATGGATGGGGCTTGGTTGGTGAGGGTGGCGGCTACCGTTAGGTTTGCTTGGAGTGGAGAAGAGATAGAGACATGAATGGGAGAGAAAAGAAAATGGAGGGTATTGTCATCATTTCTTTATAGAAATTTGTGCAATACGCACTTTTCAAGAGCGTGAGTATCACGTCCCGTCATTTTAGACGATAACGGTTTCAACGGAATCGGCACCACAGAGGGCCATTGGCAACATATGAACTAAAGGTGCGTTTTTGCAACTGGAGCTAACTTCTAGGTGTATTTTTTGAACATTTCCCGTTTAGGTTATTGCTGATGTAGATTCGAATTTGGGTAAACACATGATTTAATGTTAAAGTGCCTACAGTAGAGGGAACAACTTCCTAAAATATACAACTTTCTTGTTCCTTTTTCATTATAGTCAGAGAATACAATTTCATTCTTTAGTAATTCTTTTGTACTGATTTAATTCTGTTTTTGTTTAGGTAAATATAAAGTCTTATGCAAATAACAACGAGTTGGCTGTTATGCCACAAGACCGAGTAGCCCGTTTGGAATGGGATCGACGATATCTTTCAGTCCTCGGTGTTGAAAACAACCAGTTATACGAATTGAGATTACAAGTACCTGAAAATGTATTCGTAGAAGAGGAATATGATCTTCGCCAAGTTATGGATTCCTTCAGAGTGAACAAATTGGTTGCGTGATCAGCTGCGTATTATGAAGTTTTTGTCCGTTTCCTTTCCGAGATGCAAGTGTAACTATATTTTTCTTGCTCCATTCAGTCTTTTAGTTCATTATGCTGTTTTGTGATGACAATCAGTGCAATTTGTCGGTAATCTTAATAGTACTAGCGAGTTGGTATGGCATCCTGTATTAGCAGGGTTTTTAAAGGAGTCGTTCCTTGCACATGCTTCAGCAATTATAACGCCCTTTCAATTTGAATGGAAGTGTGTATATACAGAGGCCATGATTCACCTGTCAGAAAACCACACCCAACTCCCTTCCGCGACTTCTTGCGATGGCAAGTACACGGTGAGCTCGCCAGAGTCGGCGATTACCAGAAATCAACCTTGCTGTGTACAGGTCCTCTTTTTGTCTATGGGGTTGCTTTTCTTCTAATTTGTAGTTCAGCAAGCTCTCTTGTAGATCAGTACCCCCGACGGTGTAGAAGTTAATCATTCTAGCAAATACATGTTCTTATGACTACGTTGAGAATATAGCAGATGAATGGTGGTTCTAAAGTCCACCAACCTTTCTAATAAGATATTACATCGTCACTCTTTACTTTCCTATACATTGAGAATATAGCAGATGGATTGTGGTTCTAAAGTCTACAAATTTTCATTCTTTCCTTCCCCCCCAACCAAGTCCCCCAAAACCACAAAGAAGTCGATATCCAACATGTTTCCTCCAGACTACCTCTTCTCATTTCTGTTGTTGCTGCACCACCAAAACAGAAGCTCTGCACTTGAGATCAGAAGAAGCAAGCAGGTCTCCAAGGAGCCCCAACTCTCCATCTTCATTCCAATCTCCAAGTCCTACTGTCTGTGGGGTTGGCACATTATAGCGTCTCCCCACTATTATAAGGTCATATTGGTGCACCATGTCACGTAGTACCAATGCCGACTCAGAACCGTCCTTCACCTCCTCCTCTACATATCTTACGTGTGAATGGCCAACATTGTGCTTGACATCATTCAAGACTTCAGCATCGATTATCTTATCCTTCTCGTTGGAAGCTTGATCCACAACCGTGGAGACCAAATGAACCACTGTGAGGCTAATGCTTGGGTTTCTTGCCATGCGTTTAGCAAAAATCAATGCCTCCTGATCATCCTTTCCTCCTATGAAGATCATCGCAACGGAATGCGACTTTTCTGACAATCCTATTGAATTGGAGCGTCTAAGATGGCCACGGTCCACGAGGATACCTATCGAGCATGGAGCCCTGTCAATGACACTGCGGTTGAGGGTTCTCAAGCCAGGGTCTTCAGCTTCCACTGATCCGTCGATGCCCCATTGACGGTGAAATGGTATGATGATAATGGATGCCAGCGTGTCGAGGGCAAGGGTGCATATGTCTTCGTGCATTAGCTTGCGAGGGGAGATTGCTGTGAAGGCTTGAACCGTCACAGCACCCCAGTTGTTCCTCTCGTACTGGCTAAAAGCGAGGATGACATTTTCAGAGTACGATACATTAGCGACAGTTCTTGTCTGAAGTTGGTGCGAGATGAAGACGGGAGAGGCTCTGCCACGTAGCTCAATTAGGTGAAGGACATAGACGGCGAGGGGGTATTCTGAAGATGGACTGGAGGCTTCAAGGAGCTTAAGGACAGCAGCGATATTATCTGGGCTATGAATGCAGGCCAGAACTGGTAGTTTGCTGGTTTGTTTGGAATGCATAATGTTCCTATTCTGGTAGCCTGCATATTTCCTCGAAGGCTCATAGAGCCATTTTACCATGATCGGGACAGTAATAGCGTTCGTTATGGTAGCAACAACCAACACTGCGTAGCTGTTTGCAGATACCGTCTGCAAAACAGATATTAGGCATCAGAATGCAGTTCAAGGAAGAGGCTTATGTACTTCAACAAGTTAATTCAGATTAACCACAATTCAACAAAGACATGTTTTCTTTGGCCCAATATAGATCACGCAATGCCAATGTAACTGGACCACCTTGCATCAGCAACATTCAGTTATCCTACATATATTTCATGAATGTCTGGTAAGGCTGAACTAAATAAAATTATGGATTTGAAAGGAAGGGATTTGAGACATTTCACTTAACAAGCTCCAAGTCCATTGATCTCAAATCCTTCAAATATATCTAAACACGGCACCGTATAAGTTTCAAGAGACTGAATGCTATCATCATACTATAACTATAATTATACAGACGACTATGTTCATCTTAAGATGCAGGTGATTCCACGTTAGTCCCAAAAGGTGAGTTTTACAAAGGCTAATGCTATTGCCCAAGCTGATTTGGCAAGCCTCATGCAAGGCGATAGCATTACCACCTTAAGTGACTTTTTCTCCCCTTTATGGATGCACCAGTTAGAAGATATATTAATAGTTCAAACTTGGAAAAATGGACTTACGTTATTGTCTCTTAAGAAGCTGTACGATGCCAAGTCAACTACTCCTTTGGCAATCATAATAAAGCTCAGAGATACAGCATCGTTAAAAGGCATGTTGCAGTATAATGCAGGCAGAAAGCATCCTAAAAGCTTCGCTACCGAAGTGACGGCCATCAGGTTCTTATTGCGCTCTGCATTTTTTCTCTTGAGGTCTATGGCCATCAGATTGGTCCTCAGAGCATTTAAGCTTACGAAGAGAGGCAAAAATACGCCATAAGCAAAGGACTCCAGCTTATCTACCAAAGCAGATCCTAGTGGTGGTCCTTCTGGTACAGCCAGTCCCATTATAAAAGGGCCAAAGATTGCTGTTTGCTCAAAATAGTGTGAAAAAACACTTGATACCATGACACCAAGAATAATCAAGTAAGTGTAGAAATCTTTCACAGGCCTACCTTCTGGTGTCTGTTTGGCAACCCAAATCATGGCTGGCCTAACAATGTAAATTGTAACCGCAAGAAAAAGAACACATAATCCTAGGTCAACAACTGCTCTTCCAACTGAATGTTGTCGACCAATATCGATCACATTGCCCAACACCGTAATTCCTGTACCTAATAGGTAACTGATGAGTGTTGAAGATAGAGCTAATCGCCCTAGCTCTGAATTGAGGAGTTTGAGGTCCTTGAGGAGCAAAGCAATGACAGGAAATGCAGTAACCGAATTTGCTATTACTAGTGTGGGAAGATTTTGGACTCTAGCATCCTTCGTGCGTCTCCCCCATCCAAGTGTGCCTTCTGTTATTCTTACGTAGATAAAACCGCATACCAAGGGGGCAATCACATTTAAAACACCAATCCCCCATGCCTTTGTACCTGTTTTTCTTATCATGCTGACATCCATTTTTGCTCCACTTAGAAACATAAAAAGCATGTAACCAAATGCTGCTATCGGGCCAATTACTCCCTGGCTCTCCAGAGAAAAGACAGTGCCTTGGTAATGGTTGTAACGTCCAAGAAATGTAGATCCAAGGATCACCCCGGCCTGAGTCACACGAGTTTGGCATGTCAGTGTGTCCAAGAGAAACTAAACAATCAGAAGAGGCTAATCTTTCATTAATGTTCTAGATGCTGAGTTCATCTCCATATACCTTTCGAATATGCAGTCATTAACAGAATGTTCAGGAAAAACAGAAGCAAAATAATGTCAATGAGGGTGGTGACATTTTCATCAGGTTTAGCAGAAACAAAATAGGTCAAGATACCTCTCAAAAAATTTCTATATTTTGTTGTACATATAGTCTCCCTCTCATTGTAGTTCTCCTTTCAACAGTACATATGAACAGAAAACGACATTTCTGTTCTCTTTTTCTCTTAATTAGAACAAAATGTTTAGTTGAATAATCCTTGAAACAAATTGGGGTTGCTGTGATGGTCATACAAAAAATGCCTAATCTCCATTCTTGTTTCACTGGTGAGCTTTTCTCCATTCATAAATAGAATGTGTTGAATGACAGAATAAAATCAGAAAAATGAGCGTGAAACACGTATAAGGATGGTAGAAAATTAGACATAGATAGTAAACACCCAAGAACGAAAAAGAATTCTCGAAACACATTAGGCTGATTGTGATGTTCCGAAGATTGTATCCTTCAAACGGAAGAAGAAAATTTATAACTACTTTGGTCATCTTCATTATCATCTTGTTATGCATCCCATTTCTCTGTACCAGTACCTCCATGAATCTTCTAATTTGCTTTATCGACACACAAAGCCCAATTTTCATTCTTGTACCAAAGGGTGAGCTCATCTCTGCGTAGAACAGGACTGCATTCAATAGCAGTGTGGACAGAACAAAAGAATACCCCCCCCCCCCCCCCCCCCCCACCACCCCCAAAAGAAAATAGACAGAAAACGAAAAATTGTCCCGTTCTTTAAATTCGGTCAGCCAAACAAGAATAATATCTTCTTGATTACATTCTTCCCATGCAAACTTTCGGATGATTAAACACCCCCCTCTTTTCATTTTATCTCCATTAAATTTCGTAAAAGCGGTAACCCAGATCATAGATAAAATGGGAAAGAATGAAATGGGGTTGACAAAAATGGAGAAAAAATAACGTACGAGAAGCTCGGAGAGGAGCTTGGGGATCCCAAGGCGCTTGAGAGGGAAATGGAGGATTTGGGTGACGGAGAAAATGAGGAGCATTTGCATCTCTAGGGTGGGCACGGTGTACGTGAACCATTCTGATTTTCCTTTGCCAAACATCCCCGTCGAGTGAACCTTTGGAGGGAACCTCACACAGAGAAACCCGGCTGTTTGTGCATTTGTTTGTGGCGGTGATGGGCCTATTGTTGCATTGGTATTCATTTTTTTTTCTCCCTGTTTTGTTATCGTTTTGGCGATGCAGCTGCGGCGGCGCCACTTCCTCCTCCGGAGATTTTTGGTTGTGGACAAGGAGAGAGACAGAGAACGAGGGGAATGACGGAGCTACAACACCCAGAGAAGAAAGAAAGGTGGGAAAATGGAGGAAAGGTTAGGGGAAGCAATATGCACCTTTGGTCATGTTAATAATTTGTTGTTTACTCACTAAATATTGGTCTTGTCTTTATAACATTTTGCTAATTTCTATTTTCAATTGTTATCTTTGGGGTTAACTATTGAGTCAAAACTGAATTGACAATTGTCCTCTCAACAATCAATTTCTTCGGAGTATAAAAAAATCGCATTCTTTACAATCGTATGCATAGTTGAGAGGTGAGACTTCAACGGCTTATATATATCCGAAAATTTTCTTTTTCTGTATGAAATTAGTATTTTTGAATAAATAAGTTTGTGATCTTTTGCTAAAATTAAAAAAATGATTTGGAATTGTTTCTGAAATTTTCGGTCGAATGAAAATAGTTTCATTTGAATCAAAACTATTTGATGTTAAAGTTTTGGAGTCTGAAAGATTCGGTTGAAGGAAAGTGGTTTTGCTTCGAATGAAAATGAGTTTGCTTCGAATGAAAATATTTTACTTCGAACGAAAAGTATTTAAATCGTGTAAAATGTGTTACTGAAGTTTTCATTTCATTCGAATTAAAAGTTTTAATTCGAATGAAAACCTGTTTTCAGTCGAATGAAAGATGATGTTTCGCTCGAATGAAATTTTTTTTTCCGGTCGACTTAAAGTTTGGTTTTGTTCTATATAAATAGTTTCTTATTTTCCTTTCGAATTTTTTTGATTCTCTGCCTACTTCTCTTTGCGAGAGCGAGAGAGAGGAGGCTTGGAAGGTTCGTGATTTCTAAAGTGGAACTTAATGATTTGTATTCTCAAAAATTTGGCTAAGGTAAGGGTTTATTTTCAAAATTCAAATCAGCGATGGACCAATCGCTCACATAAGTCCTTAGTTTATTTTTGAAATCCGAGCTTCTTCGAATTGAGTTAAGAGATTCTTTTCTCCTTTCTCTATTTTGCTTTGAGCTTTGTTATGAATAACTTGTTCTCAATACTATGACTTGTGAAATTCAATTTTCGTCGAATTCGTTTGACCTTAGAATTTGCGATGTTGATGTCATTCGTTTTAGAGATTGTCATTATTTCGTAAACTCCGTGTATTATTTGACATGTCTGATATTTGATTGTGTTAAATTTCTTTGTTTTGATAACTCTATGAGCCATGTCATAGTGTATGTGACTTATATCTGACTTACCCACCTGGATTGAAATGTGGACTAGCTCAGGAAAGTTGAGCTAGAGATCGCGATCTTACTTTCTGAACCAACCTCATATGTCAGTGATGACGTATGTGACACTTTCTGAATGGCTCCCTAATGTCTATCTCTATATTCATATATTTGACATTCGAAATCTGGTTTGATTATCCGTTCCGTCGAGACCCTTTGTGCTTCCGAAATTTCATTTCTCAGATATTTTGCTTCCGTTTGATTGGTCCTTTGAGCGACCTTACTGGGCATTTGGCTCACTCCCTTATTGTTTCTCCTTTCAGGTGATCAGTAGGTGGGACTTTGGGATCGAATGGCTAGCTGAGTGATCAAGAGTTAGCTGCCTTTGTTTCAGAGTTAGTACTGATATTTTGAGTGTGATGATTGAGACATATTGTTATTATTTAGGTTTTATTTTGGAAAACTTCGTGTCGAGGTATTTGAATTGTACAAAGGCGTGGGACCGTTGTGTTAAATGTTGATGTATTTTGAGAATTTTTAGTGTATGCTCTGAATTACCATTTTGGAGTTCTCTAATAATTATAGAATTTTATCTGATCTCTGTGTATTTGGCATTAATGCGCTGTAAATAAATTCGGGGCATTACAGTTGGTATCAGAGCCTAGGTATGAGATTCTGTAGACTCATGCTTAGGATCGGATCAGTCGTGAGATGGGTAGGATGGGTAGGTTTAAGCGTAATGTCTTAGTCTGCATGCGACTTTAGTCGTCTTTTGTAACTATGGCAAGTAGTCGTAATAATAGGCAAACCCGAAATCGGAATGTGGAACCTCCAAACGTCACCGAGAACGAGAACCTGCCAGATCTTCTGACCCTCTTGGCAAACTAGCAAGCTCAGTTGACTCAATTACTGGCTAATCAACAAGCTCAGTTAAATCAGCTGAATCAACCTAACCCACCTCAGAATCTGAATACTAGGCAGACTCAGACCCGTAGCTTGTTAGAGTAGTTTGATAAGAAAAATGTAGAACCTTTTGGAAGAACTGACGACCAGATTGTGGCGGAGAAATGGATTTCTCGACTTGAAAAGGTGTTTAGGCCTATGGTGTAATATCCCGAACGTAGGGTTAGCCCGTTATTATTACTTTAGCGACAATTTCAATCAGTGACGTTCCTTTGAATCTTTAGCGACAACTTTTATGAGCGATATCATTTAGGACCTTTAGTAGATATTTTTATGATTTCAACTTACGATGATGAAGCTGGTTATATGGTAATTTATAGCAATATATTTATTTAAATTTTTTTTGCAACAGATTATATGAATGATGTTCTTTGGAGTATTTAGAGATGAGGTGCATGAGTAATATCATTAGCAATCATGGATAATAACCATCAGTTACCGACATAAAAAAAAATAGGCACAACAGGTAAATAAATGAAATTGAAGGGGAAGACTTTGAAAATTTTAATTTCAATTGGGTCTTTGTTCAAATATAGATATAATGAAAAAAAAAAGAAGAGAAAATGAAAGAGAACAGAGAAAGAAGACACGTAAAGAGAGAAGGGCAAGGCAGCCGGCCCTAGAACGGGCGGTGCCCCATCTCTCGGACTAGCTGAGCCATCGGTGACGGCGACACCAAAGGGCCACCAGGGACGACACCAGAATAGCCACCAGTCCATCCACCCAAGGGCTGCCGTCGCTAAGCCCAATGTTAACAGATTTGCGAAAGGCAGTGCTGGTGTCCTTTTACCATTGATGGGCATTGACCAGCCATGACCGACAACCACCGCTATTTCATCGATGACTGCCGATGCACAGAGAGAGAGAGAGACTGGGCGGGGTGACCGGTAGGCTAATCGGCAGTGGTGATGTCGATTTAATTGACGGTTGGAGATTGCGGCAGGTGGTGTTTTAGGCGATTGAGATTGGTGGTCTGTGCCGGCGGTGATGTCGCGCCAATGGTCGATGGCGACGATGTTGGTGATGCGTTAGTTTGTGAAGATCACAAAAGTTGGTGCGTGGCTACTTACAGTGGGGCAACGGCTGTGGTGTTTTTGTATTGGGTGCACTGGCAACCGTGGTGCTTAAGAGATTGCACTAGGATAGAGAAGGGAGATTTGGATGGTCGGATTTTTTAGCGCCGACGGTTCTGCTATGAGAGCGACGATGATTGTAGTGGAACCATGGGTTTGTGGTGATGATAGTTGACAGTAGCGATACGATGGTTTGACACGACAGTAGAGAAGGTTTGTTGCTTCTCTTATGTTACCTCCGGTGAGTTAGGTGGTGGAACGGTGACCGGGAGTGTGCCCGATTAGTGATAATTGGTGATTGGAGGTGCATCTAAGGTGGAGCTTGGCAGTTGCGACGGTGGTAACACTTAATACTATTGATTTAATGAGTTAAGACTAAAGAATTTTGGTGACACTCTGTATAAATTATGAAATGGGTTCTTGTGGGTGCCTTTGTTCTTGGTGAATGAAATGGAATGAATGAAATGGTTATTTAGGTGTACGTGTGTGTGTGTCTGGCAGGAGTATAAGTGTGGTTATTGTCAGACGAGCGTGTGTATTAGGGTGAAATTTGTCTGGGTGCATATGAGGAATATGATAAGGGAGTTTGTTTTTAGGTTTAGAGCAATAACTATGATGGTGGCGGACTAGTTATGGGGTTATTAGAAGGTGGTTGTGGTTGGGCGATGCATGTAACATGGGTGCTTGTCAGACATTATTATGTAGCTGTGTTTGGCGTGAGAAGTACGATTGTGTATGTTTGGGGGTGTGGGTGAGTATGTGCGGATGGAATATATATGGTTGTACAACAATGTGCGTGAATGTGTAGTATGTACAATGTGTACATATAGAGTGTGTCAGTGGGTAACATGGTATAATAATTTTGTGTGCATAGTGTGTAGTGTGAAGTTGACTTCGTGTGTAGAATAGTAACAATCAAGGTGGTCAAATGGTTGTGGGTTGTTGGAAAGTGGCATCTGTAATGGTAGATTGGTTGTGGAAGCCAGCAGCGGGTATGTTGGGTTTTGGTGGTATTGATTATGAAACGGGGGTTCGACGGTACGAGTTCAATATTGTTGTAGTTAATGGTTGTGGTTTAGCGGTGGTGCTCGAGGTGACTGGAGTGGGGCAACCGTGGTGGAGTGTATATGGCGGCGGTCGATAGAGTTTAGGACCCTGTTGATTGACGAGGGAAGTTATTGGTTGCAATGGTTGATGGGTGTGGCAATTATGCTGGGATGGAGTAGCTGTCGGTGAAATGTGTATGACTGTATAATTCTGGTATCTGGGTGGGTTGTGTGCTGGCACCGATAAGTGTACGTGTTTCATGTGTTTAGGCAAGTGTGTATATTGTGTAGGCGTGGTTGTGGCTGAACGATAAGGTGTATGCATGTTGGACATTATTGCATGAGTACAGTTGTGTATATTGTAGCAATAGGGCATGCTCGATGGGTTAGTGACATCAAGTTAGTTGAGAGAGGCTCGACAGCGGTGATGAAATGCCGAGAATGGCATGGTGAACTGGGCACAATTTTGGAAGGGTTGTGTAGTGGGCGGTCAGATGCGGCGTCGGAATTGTTTGAGGAAATAACCAACAGGAATCATCAATGATGCCTTCGTGTCATAGTAAAGCTGGGAACACGGAGATAAAAAGAATGGCCCTAACTGTTCTTTTAGCAAGATGTAGCAGCGAGATTGTCACTCCAGAGACTTTGATGTGGGAAATGCGTAGCGTCAAGTAAGTACCCTGCCATATTCCTCCTTATACCCTACTTGAAAAATTATATATTGTATACATGTTCTTAGTTAAAATTGAAAGTTTTGAAACATTTTCATTGCCATATGTCTGTGGTAAATCGTTTGATAAAATTTTAAATAAAATGCTATGGAATTGTTGTGTGAGTAACTGAATCATGCTTGGTACATGTGGAATGAGATGATAGTTGACTGTGTCGTTACTGCGCCCCATATCCACGGGGGAAAGTGGATTCGGGGTCCCGGTCAACGGGACCATACATTGACGCACAGTACTGTTGCACCGTGGTTAGCCCTTGCGTCCACATTTGTTATCCCGGGTGGAGGAGGGATTTTGGGTCCTAGTCAGTGGGACCATACGCTGACCGTAGTATACATGTTATGATTAATTGTAACAGTGCTTGATGAAACTCTTGGTTGATCTTATTCTAATTAGAAAATCTTTTGATGCAAGTACATATATATACATGGATATGTTGAGTGTATTTGTTTTGCTAACATTGAAATTTTATTATGAAAAGGAAAACCATGGCATGTTTGAAACCCTCAAATTTATTTTAGGAATATGGCATGTGTATTTATTGGGCCCCCAGCTCACCCCTTTTCATAAATGTTTTCAGGTGAACACCTAGATGAACCTCAGTACTATGAGGGTAATGAAAATGAAGCCGCAGGAGATGCTGATTAGGAAGTTTGTTTAAGCTTTTGAGAAATTATAGAACCAACCGCCAGTTAATTATGTGAATCGTTCGTATATTAATTCCAGGAAGTTTTCTTTAGAATAAATACTAGTAGTTTTCATGGAGGAATTTAGTGGAGATAATTTTGGAAAGAGCTGTAAGGAAATCTTTAGAAATACATGTTATGGTGTTAGTAAATGTATAATTATAGAATTGTGAACATGTTTTAAATAAGGCCTGACAGAATCCTAATTAGTTGTCTTAATGGGTTTGTGGCCGGTCACGTGCCTAGCACATGGGCTTACCCATGGGTTTGGGTCGTGACATATGGGTTGCACCGATGCGGAAAAGATAGAACTTACAATGTATAAACTAGATGGGGAGGCAGACCATTGGTGGAAAATGATTGAGGATAGTAAGACGGCAGAACAACGCAGGGCGATGACATAGGATCAGTTCAAGGTTTTGTCTTTGACTGCTACTTCCCTAGGAGCGTAAAAGAACAGATGTATCATGATTTTCTTAATCTGAGGTAGGAGGATAACGAGAGCGTCGCCGAGTATGAGGTAAGGTTTATACGATTATCTCGTCATGGTAAGCAGTTGGTGGTGGCTAATGAAAAGGATAGAATGCAAATGTTCATTTAGGGTCTTAAGTCTAGCATTAGACAACGAATTGTTCCAGTCCCGATTGAGACCTATGTTCAATGCGTGGACATCGCGAAGATTATTAAATCCAAAGCAAGGGATTTCAGAGAGAGAAAAGAAGCCAAGACAGGTAAGAGAGATCGCCCATAACTATCTCAGTCACACGCAGCACAAAATGATGGGAGGAGGAAATAGGCATCTTCGTCGACTACTGTTGGTCAGAGGGACCAAGGTCAGAGGCAAGGTCAAGCTCAGGGTAATATGAGTAGGAGCTTTAGCCAGAACTTTGCTCAGAGGCCTCCGTCTACAGGTTCAGGTTCTATTTGTTAGAGGTGTGACAAGCGACATGGTGGTCAGAGTTGCCATTGGGATACGGGTACGTGTTTCTGGTGTGGCCAAATGGGTCATCATATCAAAGATTGTCCTATTGCAGCATCAGGGCCATCTGGCCCATAAGGTTCAATTACAAGGAGCACAGCTTCGGGCCCTAAAGAGAATATGAATCAGTCATCTGGATGACAGAAACCTAAGACTACAGGTAGGGTGTTCAACATGACGACTAAGGATGCGTCGAATTCAAAGGATGTGGTGGCAGGTACGATACAGATTAACTCAATTGATGCACATGTATTGTTTGACTCTCGTGCCACACACTCTTTTATCTCACTTTTGTTTGCACGACGACTTGGGTTAGACCCCAGTTTCTTGCCGATGAGTTGTCTGTCGGTACTCCAGTTAGAGATTCTATGATAGTTAATTCAGTAATGAGAAACTGTAAGATCCGTATATGTAATAAGGACCTTCCGGGGAACTTAATTCCTTTTGGATATCCGTGATTTCGATGTGATTTTGGGTATGGATTAGTTGGCATCCTATCATGCCTTAGTTGACTGCTTTGAGAAACGAGTCCGTTTTTACCTATATGATTTGTCTGAATTTTTTGAGTTTAGGGGTTCGAAACCTAGTGGGTTGTCCATTATCTCAGCTATTGCAGCTCGCCGCATGCTTCATAAGGGCTATAGGGGTTACATTGCACACGTCCGTGATACTAGTCATGAAGGTCTTGAAATATCAGAAGTACCGGTAGTCTGTGACTTTTCTGAGATGTTTCCCGAGGAGTTGTCCAGAAAACCCATTGACCGTGAGATGGAATTCACAATTGATTTAGTGCCCAGTGCGGCACCTATTTCTAAGGCTCCGTATCGAATGGCACCTTCAGAAATGAAGGAGCTAAAGGAACAACTTCAAGAGCTACTTGATAAGGGGTTCATTCGCCCTAGTGTGTCACCTTGGGGTGCTCCTGTCTTATTCGTTAAGAAGAAGGATGGTACATTGAAACTTTGCATTGACTACCGTGAGTTGAATAAGATCACCATCTGTAATAAATATCCGTTGCTGCTCATAGATGATTTGTTTGACCAACTTCAGGGAGCAAAGTTTTTCTCGAAGATAGATTTGTGTTCTGGATATTATCAGCTGAAAGTCAAGGCGGAGGATGTGCCAAAGACCGAGTTTAGGACCCGTTATGGTCATTATGAGTTTTTGGTAATGCCGTTTGGGCTGACTAATGCCCCTGCTGCTTTCATGGATTTGATGAACCGTGTGTTTAGAGAATATTTGGATCAATTCGTTATTGTTTTTATTGACGATATTTTGGTGAACTCTAGGTCGGAGGAGGAGCATCGTGAGCATTTGCGGATTATCTTGCAGACTTTGAAAGATAATAAACTGTATGCTAAGTTTACAAAATGTGAGTTTTGGCTTGAACATGTTAAATTTTTGGGGCATGTGGTGTCTAAGGAAGGAATAACCGTTGACCCTTCTAAGATTGCGGCAGTAATTGACTGGCAGAGACCGAGCAATGTTACCGAAGTACGAAGCTTTTTGGGATTGGCCAGCTACTATCGTCAATTTGTTGAAGGTTTTTCAAAAATTACCGTGCCTTTAACTCAGTTGACTAAGAAAAACACCTGGTTTGTTTAGAGTGAAGAGTGTGAAGCTAGCTTCCAAGAGCTGAAGGAGAGGTTAGTGTCTGCACCGGTATTGACTTTACCATCTAGTTCCAGGGGTTTTGTGATTTATAGTGACACCTCAAAGAAAGTCTTGGGGTGTGTTTTAATGCAACATGGTAAGGTGATTGCTTATGCGTCTAGACAACTTAAACTATATGAACAGAACTATCCCACCCATGATCTTGAGTTAGTAGCTATGATTTTTGCTTTGAAGATATGGAGGCATTACTTGTATGGTGAAACCTATGAAATATATACCGATCATAAAAGTCTTAAGTATATTTTCACCCAAAGGGAGCTGAACATGAGACATAGACGTTGGTTGGAGCTTTTGAAGGATTATGACTATTCGATTCATTATCACCCTGGTAAGGCGAATGTTGTGGCCGCCGCGCTCAGTAGGAAGAGCACCGGAAACTTAGCATCATTGATTATTTGTTAGCTTCAACTGTTGGAGGATATGATGAACTTGGATCTTAAGATTAGATGGCAGGATGGTGGAGAATACTTGGCAGCATTACATGTATAGCCTACTTTGATCAGCGGGATCAAGGAAGCCCAAGATGGAGATTCATGTATAGCCCACATCATTGAGAATATTAACATTGGAAAGCAATCTGAGTTCAGAATTGACGAGCACGGTGTGGTTTGGTTCCGTAGGAGACTTTGCGTGCCAGCTAATTTATCCTTGAGGAAGGGGTTACTGTCGAAGGCTCATAGTTCTAGTTTCTTTATTCAACCGGGGGGAACAAAAATGTATCATGACCTTAAAGAGCATTTCTGGTGGAGTGGCATGAAGTCGGATATAGCAAAATTTGTATCCTATTGTTTAGTTTGTCAGAAAGTGAAGACGGAGCATCAGAGGCCTAGCAGACTATTTCAGCCACTAGAAATTCCGCAGTGGAAGTGGGAGCATGTAACAACCGATTTTGTGGGAGGCTTACCGAGAACAGTCAAGGGTTTTGACACTATTTAGGTTATTGTTGATATATTGACTAAGACTGCGCATTTTCTTCCAATCAGAGCAACAACACCCTTATCTGAGTTAGATCGATTATATATTAGTGAGATTGTGAGGTTGCATGGTGTACCATTATCTATAGTGTCAGATCGAGATCCGCATTTCATTTTGAAATTTTAAAAGAGCTTCCAGAATTCTATGGGCACTGACCTTCGTTTCAACATGGCTTATCATCCGCAGACAGACGAACAGTCCAAACGTACCATTCAGACATTAAAAGATATGTTAAGAGCTTGCGTGCTAGACCTTGGTGGGAGTTGGCATAGTCATTTACCCTTAGTTGAATTTGCCTATAACAACAACTATTAGGTAAGAATTAAAATGGCACCATTTGAGGCATTGAACGAATGAAGGTGTAGGACAACACTATGTTGGGATGAGGTAGGAGAAAGACGGTTATTGGGATAAGAATTGGTGTAGTTGTCTACTCAATAAATTGATTTGATTCGGGAACGTCGCAAGGCGGCTCAGGACCGACAATGTAGTTACACGTCTCACCGTCCTCGTGAACTCAAATTTGAAGTGGGTGATCACATGTTTTTGAGGGTTTTACCTTGGAGGGCGATGATACGTTTCGGTAGAAAAGGCAAGCTTAGCCCTAGGTTTATTGGGCCATTTGAGGTTTTGGAAAAGATCGATCCGGTGGGTTACAGAGTGGCATTGCCACCAGAGTTATCACACGTTCATAATGTTTTCCATGTTTCAAATCTAAGGAAGTATGTCCACGATCCGACACACATTGTGTCATACGAACCTTTATCAGTTCAGGAGGACCTTTCCTACGAAGAGCAGCCGGTTAAGATTCTTGTCCGTCGTGATCGAGTATTAAGGACAAAAGTCATTCCTTTAGTTAAGGTTTTATGGCGGAACCACGAAATAGAGGAAGCCACTTGGGAACTTGAGGACACTACGCGTGAAAGGCACACTCAGCTTTTTTGACACTGAAGGTACGTTTTAAAATTCCGAGGATGGAATTCTTTTAAGGAGGGGAGAATGTTATATCCCGAAAATTTTCTTTTTCTGTGTGAAATTAGTATTTTTGAATAAATAAGTTTGTGATTTTTGTTAAAATTAAGAAAATGATTTGGGATTGTTTCTGAAATTTTTGGTCGAATGAAATTGGTTTCATTCTAATCAAAACTATTTGATGTTAAAGTTTTGAAGTCTGAAGGATTTGGTTGAAGGAAAATGGTTTTGCTTCGAATGAAAATGGGTTTGTTTCGAACGAAAATATTTTGCTTCGAACGAAAAGTATTTAAATCGTGTAAAATGAGTTACTAAAGTTTTCATTCGAATTAAAAGTTTTAATTCGAATGAAAACTTGTTTTTGGTCGAATGAAAGATGATGTTTTGGTCGAATGAAATTTTTTTCGGTCGACTTAAAGTTTGGTTTTGTTCCATATAAATAGTTTCTTATTTTCCTTTCGAATCTTTTTGGTTCTCTGCCTCTTTCTCTTTGCAATAGAGAAAGAGGAGGAGGAGGAGGAGGAGAAGGCTTGGAAGGTTCATGATTTCTAAGGTGGAGCTCAATAATTTGTATTTTCAAAAGTTTGGCTAAGGCGAGGGTTTATTTTCGAAATTCAAATCAGAGATGGACCAATCGTTCATGTAAGTCCTTAGTTTCTTTTTGAAATCCGAACTTCTTCGAATTGAGTTAAGAGATTCTTGTCCTTTTTGCTTTGAGCTATGTTATGAATAACTTGTTCTCAATGCTATGACTAGTGAAATTCAATTTCCGTCGAATTCGTTTGACCTTAGAATGTGCGATGTTGATGTCGTTCGTTTTAGAGATTGTCGTTATTTCGGAAACTCCATGTATTGTTTGACATGTCCGATATTTGATTGTGTGTTAAATTTCTTTGTTTTGATAACTTTATAAGCCATGTCACAGTGTATGTGACTTATGTTTGACTTACCCATGTGGATTGAAACGTGGGCTAGCTTAGGAAAGTTGAGCTAGAGATCGCGATCTTACTTTCTGAACCAACCTCATATGTCAGTGATGACGTATGTGACACTTTCTGAATGGCTCCCTAATGTCTATCTCTATATTCATATATTTGACATTCGAAATCTAGTTTGATTATCCGTTCCATCGAGACCCTTTGTGCTTCCGAAATTTTGTTTCTCAGATATTTTTGCTTTCGTTTGATTGATCCTTTGAGCGACCTTACTGGGCATTTGGCTCACTCCCTTATTGTTTCTCCTTTCAGATGATCAGTAGGTGGGACTTTGGGATTGAAGGGTTAGCTGAGTGATCAAGAGTTAGCTGCCTTTGTTTCAGAGTTAGTACTGATATTTTGAGTGTAATGATTGAGACAGATTGTTATTATTTAGGTTTTATTTTGGGAAACTCCATGTCGGAGTACTTGTGTAACATCCCAAAATTTTCAGAACGTTAACACTCGTTCAATCATATATACTAAGCAATATTATCTTCAAAACTTAACCAAATAATATCCCTACTTTCAGAGCAACTCAAATATCCATCGATGTATTTTCTCTCTGTGTACATTCATACTTGGAAACTAATGTTAGACTGGAATAATAAACTAGCAAGTCACCCACACAGGGGTTCAAAGAATCAATACCAAAAATTAAATCCTTTTCTCTTATACTCGTTCTAATCCGTACTCAGGCAACCTGCGGAAAGGAAGTCAAAGGGAGAGTGAGCTTTCGAGAGCCCAGTAAGGTCGATCAAATATTTTAAAACAAGAAAACGATACGGACGAGTTTTTATATAAATTCAAATGAAACGTTTTAAGAGTATTAAAACACAGCATTTTAAAATAGACGAATGATTCAAACGATTTTGACATTCAAGTCAAACAATACCTTTTCGAAACACTTTTCAATGAAATTTCAATTATTTATATATAAACATAGGGACGAGTATCAACTCAATCCCTTAAATCAATAATAATTTCAAAACGCTTCAAGTGAAATAGAAATAGAAACATGAAACATTGACCTTGAGCAGTATAAATATAGCAAAGCCACCCCTGCAGTGCTCGATACGATTTACGTATGCATATATACACTAACTAGTCCATCTAGGTACTAGTTTAACCAACCAGCAGACCATCCTTATAACTTCAGCAATACAAACCATCCTTATAACTCTTAGGTTTACTAACTCATGTCAACATTTAGAAAAAGAAAAATACAGTTGAAAATACTCTACGATAAGCGAATCAGTAAACAGATGAGAATGAAAAAAGAATTCCAAACAATTGTTATAAGGCTCAACTAGGGTTTTATAGACAGTTTGATAACATTTTATATTAATCATAAAGACAGAGCTCAATGAACCTTCTAAAACCATATATCAATAGCATTTGCAAAACAGTTGAGATTATAACATCTGAGTTCAAAATAATGAGTAGGTTCGAATAGAAAATCCTTACATCGGTCCAAGCTAAGCAATGCTACCAACATCGATCAATATTTTTTTGAATAAATCTAGATTGACAATCCATATGTTAGAACATAATCTATGCTGCAAGACTATAAACCTAATATCAACTACCCAAACGGCATTCGCTTCTAACCCCAGAATCACACAACTCAAAGCGGGTCCCACACACGGTCAATCTAATCAAAAATTCTGTACACTGTATAATGCATAACGACACTCTAAAATTTATAATAAATTACAATAAAATACTTTTATAGCTTAAAACATTAATCAAAAGTCAAAATATTAATTTTCTAAAATTTTGAATATTTTTTAATTAAAATAATTCTTTAAATGCAAGAAAATCCATAAATAGCCATAATTACTTTCAGCTACAAACTAAGTCCCATAATTTTTGTAACAGCTTTAAAATATGGATAACAATTATAGAAATTTAAATCAGAAATTAAAAGGTATTAAAATTATTTTTAAATTATTCATTTTACTAAAAACAATGCGATACGAAAATCATAGAAAATCAACTCAAAAAATCATCAAATTCAAACTAAGCTTATTTATACCATAAAGACATTATTATAATTTTTCCTAGAACATTTTTAGGGTTTAGAGGCTCCAAAAGAATTTTATGAATCTGAAATCACATAAAATATTAAAAATACATATGATTTTAAAAATTTGTAGAACTTTACCAGAAATTCTATTACACACTAAGGTATTATAATTTAAAATTTTACATGCTAACAATAAGCGTGCATTAGTATATGCACGTGCCGAACTTAACATCAACCCGTTAACCGATCCGTACTTCTCTTCTTCTTCCTTCAGCGCTCTCTTACCTAATGCACTCACTGACCAATTATTTCTTCTGTTCTTCTCTGCCCAGAACACACTCACACCCGCAACTGTCCACACTACCTCCTCACATACACTCATTTTTCACTCACAACACACACACACATTGCTCACATAAACACACACTTACACACTCTCATGCAACCCGCAACTCACACAAACATATAGGATGCCAAGCACACACCTGCATACATACACTACACACAAACACACACATTTTAAATCTCCAGCCATAGTCCCTTTTTTCCTCCTCTTTTCCCACACTCACCCATATATATATATATATATATATATATATATATATATATATATATATATATATATATATATATATATATATATATATATATATATATATATATACACACACAGGTCATAGTTACAACCCATGCACACTGCACATAATTTTCACACACTTATATAAACGCACGCACACATAGCTACTGCCTCACGGTAGTAGCTTCTCTTCTCCCTCTTTTACTTTCTTCTTGTTCCACTCTCTCACCATACCCATTACACACTACATACTCACACACTCAAATTTCAGTAAACATTACACTCACACACACACACACACACACACACACACACACACACTACTGCACAGAACACACACAAACCCATGCAAACACAGGAGTATCAAGACACAGGCTCACAGCTCACACACATTGAGAGAGCCACCACGACAAGCCTTACACACAGAGTCATATATTTGCACTTCCCTTTCACTCAACCAACACCAACTGAAACACCTCCCTCACTCACATCGCTTCGGCACTATCTTCGGCACTAATCCCTCATATAAAACAATCACATGCAGCTTCACTCACACACACAGTTGGACAATACACATACCTACACAGTTTGCATGCTAGCACACCCAAAATGCACCCACACAAGCACATTATAATGTCACATGAACACCCACTAAACGCACATCAACTGATCCCCTCTTAAGGCCACAATCCTAGCCTTTTTCATGGCTTCCTCACACAATGCAATACACCCCACACAGCCGCATAGACACGCACAAACACCTCCCTTCACGGCTACCATAAACCCATAAATCCGTGAATAATTTAAAGAGAAAAGGGTTAGAAAAACTTACCGGAAAAACAACCCGATTGCCGGAACAAATCTGCCTCTTCAAGCCCACTCTTTCTCTATCTACCGAGTTTAGATGAAATGAAAACTTTGGGGATGGCTATCCCTAACTCATATACATATATATAAAACCCTAATTGGACAATTACCAAAATCTCCCCTAGTATTCTAATTTTTTTCTTTTTGCCCCCAACTTTCTATTATGAAATGAATTATTTACTATAGTTTAGGTGCTAGAAATATTTTAATGGTTTTGTTAGATAATCCCGCTACACTAATCGTCGCTAATACCTCAATCAAAATCACTTATATTTGTCATCCTTGATTTATAACTTATGGTTTTCAAAAACTTTGTCGCTAAAGGTTGCCTATAAAATTTTACTCATGAAAATCGACATTAAATCTTGCCTAAAAAAGCCACCGCTTAAAATAAACTAACCGGCTAAGCATTATCAAGGTTCGGGGTGTTACAACTCGAATTGTACAAAGGCTTGGGGCCGCTGTGTTAAATGTTGATGTATTTTGAAAATTTTTAGTGTATGCTCTGAATTACCATTTTGGAGTTCTCTGAAAATTATAGGATTTTATTTGATCTCTGTGTATTCAGCATTAACGCTCTATAAATAAATTCGGGGAGTCACAGCCCGCACGATCTATGGACGATCTAGATCTTTTTTTCTTGTGTTTTTCTTAAGTCCATCTACCATATTATGTAGCGGATGATTTTTTGATAAAATTGCCCCTCTTTGCTCTACGTATATTGATTATCAATGTTCATCTACTACATTATGTAACGGATGATCCAAATCAAAATTTGCCCTCTTCTCTGTGCTTTGTCTGTGTTTTGTCTCAGTGCTTTGATGTTTTTTGTTTGCTTTGTTATGTGCTCTTTCAATTTTATCCAATAACCATAAATACTCTTCTAGTTTCATCCAATAACCATACAATCCCACAAACCAAATTCAAGCTATTCGACTGGCACTCGTTCATAAATTATAAAATTGGGATCTCGCTGGCTTTGTCATTAAGCAGTCTCTTTAAGTGTATAATGTAATACCCCGAAAATCCCGATATATTTTTATGGGCTAATTTAACTTTTTTTTTCTTTCGACAAATTATTACTATTCTTATTATTATTCTCTAACATCAATATACTTCTTAGCGACGAATTTGGGAAGCATTATAATGATGATCTTTAGCGACATTTTTTTTGAGTTGACGTCGATACTTTCGTAAAAATTTTTGGCGACGAAATTCCTTTGTGAACCTTGATAGTTTCTAAATGACCACTTTTAGCGACACATAGTGGAGCGGGTTAGTGTAACAATCATTAATAATTTACTAACATGTAGATCATTGTAAGTATTTTATTTTTGGATCATTTTTCACTATCATAAGTTGGGTTAGAAGTTTTAGCGACAAACCCTTATTTAGCATTAGTATATTTTTCTTTTTTCTTTATGACTTATAGTGACAATTAGTGAAGCGAGTCACGCGACAACATATGAGTAAATTTTTCTGACACGTGAAATGTCATAAGTAGTGCTCGGTCTTTTCCTTCGGAAATAATATAAAGCCGGGGCAAATACTAAATTAACTAATGACAAATTTAGTGACAAAACGAATAGTGCAAGGGGGTTTTGTGATAACTCTCAATTTAGGGTTGTCATTCATATATATATATATATATATATATATATATATATATAATGCATGATAGCCGACCCTAGTTTTCTCTCCATTGTGCCACCTCTGTTCGAGCGAAGGATACCGAGAGGAAAAGAGGGAAATCAGCGGTGATTGAAGAACATTTTCTAGTAAGCTTACTTTTCAATGCTAAGTTTATATGAAAGGATATTATTGTAGGCCCCTAAATACACCTAGGGGGGGTGGGGGTGAATAGGTGTTTTACAGCTTTGAGTATAAATTAAAAAATGAGATTACAAAGTAATGACAGATATAACAGTAATAAATTTAACACAGAGATTTATACTGGTCCGACCCCACCAGCTGTAACGCCCCCGAAAATCTGGAGCTCCGCCACCCCGAACTCCCGGGTCGTTAACCTACCGGATCACATCACACCTGTCAGACCTGTTCACTAATGCATATTTCAAATCATCTAATTCAACATCAACTCAAATTTCTCAAAAATACCAAATCACCAACTACTTAGCTTACATCATTACAGCTTAGGTTCTTCGCAATTCAAATTCTTCAGAACAAATTAACAGTACCGACCTGCAGAGGGGTCTTACTATACAGTGGTGATGGGCTCATCGGAATCTCACACTGACTCTAACCCATTCCCGAACCTACTATAGCTTATCATCACCTACAGAAGAGAGTCAAACGAAGGGTGAGCTTTTGAGAGCTCAGTAAGGTCGTACAAGGACTACCAACAGGATTACAAAATGATCCCAAGAATCCAGCGGACAAAGATTTTCAGAATACTTCAAATGATCAAAAACTCAATGATTCTTAAAACGATCGAAATTCACAGAAACAGATACCAAAATGAACAATAATACCCATGATGGGTTGCAAAACGATTAATAAAAGATCATATTCAAAATACAACAGAATTTTCTCAAGATATTTCAAACGTACACAGATCATCTGAGACAGTTCTTTTCAAAATATACAGAATTTCTCCAGGGATTTCAACCCAAACACAAATTATTTCAGAGAATACTTTTCAGTCATTACCGTAGCAGTCACGGCACTATACAGAATAGAGAAAATTAAAAATCAATGTTGATCCTGGGCGATTGCAATGCCATTCGGCACGCTAACAGAGTGTACACTTGCATGATGTACTAAAATACTAGTCAACTTGGGTTACTAGCCTGCTTTTCCTGCAGGATTCAGACCAGCCTTATTACGCCCTCCCACAGAACAAAAACCCAGGTCAACACAGAAAAATCACAATATCAATGAGCATTAACATAAGCTCAATCACCAAAATCAATTCAGATTCTAATAACAATAATCATACTGACACAAGTCAGCATTCGAAATTTTCAGAGGAAATCAGAATTTTCAGAAGAAAAATCGCAGATAACAACAAAAAATGATTACGAATAATTATCAAGTTTTACGCACAATAATCTGGAAGAACGGATACAGACAATTGTCAAATCTACTCAGCTCACAATAACAGGCGAGCATCACAAGATTTCCAAATAATCGATCCAGATTCAATATTAGGATTTTCTGGACAAGAACATGCTGATATCAATGCATACTTCAGAGTTCGACATTAGTCATAAGTAATTTAAAAGATTACTTATAAATACAAGTTATCAAAATAAGGGTTCGGACAAAAGTTCTTACCCAATGTTCAGATAGAATCCCTTACCTGGATCCGCAGCTAAATTATCCTAACTAGAAGTCTTTAGCTTTAACCTAAACGGAATAATCGAATCATTAGAATACAGCCTACAGAACAAAATTATAACTTAATACGGACTCACACATACTCCCAAAATGAACCTTCCCTCACCGGCTATGTAAAATTACTGAAACGCCCCTAGGGTGTAAAATTACTAAAATGCCCCTCTCGGACTTTAATTACCAAAATGGTCTTCCCATAAGTAAAATCACTGAAATAAACTTTTCATATGTAAATTTATGTAAAAATACCTTTCTTAGGTCAAATTACCAAAATACCCCTCCGGGGTGATAAATTACCAAAATACCCCTTCGTTACACTTAAATCATCAAAATGACCTTTCCGTATGCAACATCACTAAGATATCCTTACCGTATGTAAATTTACTCAAAAATACCCTTATGGGTAAAATTACCAAAATACCCCTCTAGGTGGTAAATTACCAAAATGCCCCTGGGTTTCCGGAACTAGAAAAATCCCAAAAATATCTTAAAATTCTATTTTAAGTATCCTGATGTTATTTCTGCACCGAAAGTATTTTAAAAATTTTCGTCCGAAAATCCCGAACCAGTGTCTGGACCGAGCGCTAAAAGACCAGTTTTGCAAAAAATACCTATCGGCCTCGGAATGGCCCGGAATTTTAGATAATGAATCATATCTATAAAATAAGATTTTTTTAAAATTTTTAAATCAAAACAGCTTGGTTTGCTATGTTAAATAATTTGATAAAGTTCTTTAATCGGTATCCCAATTTAGCGCTCTTCGCGGACTCCAAAAATTCTCAAAAAATTCCTTAGTGTAGTTCTTGTAAAAAATTAGGGGTTACAGTTTTTCATTTTGTCTAATATTGGCCTTAACGATTTATAAAAATTTGGATTAAAACTGATTATTTGATTTTCTACCTTTAGTGACAAAACCAGTCACTATTCAAATAAAATACACACACTATTACACCTTCACGCACACACACTTTCTTCAACCTTCAGCCGAGGCATATGGCTGCTCCAGTAGTCTAACTCACATATACACCCATTAATTTGTTCCCCAACACTTTGGAAAACATCTACATGGATTCATTAAAATCCACTAACATGATTAACTCCCACAATTACACCTACATATTCACGGATCATTACATATACACTCACCCGAAATATAAACACACACAAGAACACACCAGTTACACACACTCTTCATGGGTTCATGCAACATCCCCCTCCAATTCACTTGGAAACCCACTGTTTCACCTCATATCTTGCTAACATACACAACATCACATACCCATATGATACACAACCAATTCCTCACTACACCATACTTAGAACACTCACGCATACACACTGCAGCACCCAAAAAACACACATTGAAATACACACTAAAGCTTAAGAGTTTACCCTTTCCCGATTTCCTTTAGTTTTCCCTCTCTGATTTCAACTCTGTTGAAGCATGCCTCCTTTCCTCTTTGATTTTCTTCCCCATTTTCAGTTCTTGTTCTCTGTTCCTTCTTCTACTCTTTCTTTCCTGAAAGGGAAAGTTTCCTCTTTTGTTTTCTTTTTTTTCATTTGTTTCTTTCATTTAACGATCTTATCCCAATTTATTATTTTATAATTTATTTCATTAGTCATCAAATAACCAAGGTGGAGGTGGCACCATCTTGTAACCAATTTTTAAAATTTGCAAAATATCCCCTCCAATTTTCAAAAATTACAAAAATGCCACCAAATTTTAAAAATTATATTTTTATTCCAAAATTCTTTTAAGCTTTCACAAGCTTCTAATACCCAAGTATTGCTCAAAATTAGCGTCCATTTATTTTTTAGATCACGGATGACTATTTTAAATAGCTCCTGAAGCTCGGGATATTACACCAGCCTATGTCCAGTCCTCGAGCACTCCGCGCAAGGGAGACCTACTCGAGCATTTCACTAATCCAACTAGCTTCGGGTACTAGCTCAAACCGCAGTACAATTTTTGAAACCCTTCTAACAGTTTACAAATGAAAAGAGATTTATAATTTGAATACAACAAACAAGCTCCTTCTTGAGCAGATGTTACAATGAAAACTAAGATTAAGCCTTCTTAGGTGGGAAGATCTATATTCTTTTAAGAACCAAACCAAGAAGCTTACAATGAACTATCTCAAAGGTGAACTCACTCAACAGAGAATAGATGAGAATAAAAGATCAAGATGAATGAGTTTTTTTTAACAGAGAAATAATTCGTGAGAGAGAGATGTAAAATGCTCTCGAGGACCCCTTTTTATACAAGTAACAGAAGTGAACCGTTAGGAAGGGAAAGCCCAAAAAAGAAGGATTCGACTAAAACAAGAGAATGAGTCGACTAAAAGTTTTGGCTTTGACTAAAAGTGTTGATTTCGACTAAAACATTTTAACTTCGACTAAAACATTTGACTTCGACTAAAACATTTGACTATGACTAAAAGTTTTGGCTTCGACTAAAATATTTTGGCTTTGACTAAAAGATTTTGGCTTCGACTAAAACATTTGGTTTCGACTAAAAGTTTTGGCTTTGACTAAAACATTTGGTTTTGACTAAAACATTTTGGTTTCGACTAAAAGATTTGACTTCGACTAAAAGTTTTAGCTCTTTACTAGAATTTCTGTCAAATCTTTTAAAAAAGACTTAGAAATGCTAAAAAGGAAAAATAGACTTCAGGTTCTTGCATCTTCAATATAGTCCAAGTCTTTAAATCCCGAGTCCAAGTCCATGTTCAAGCTTTGTCCATGTCAAGTTCTCGTCTTTGTTTGATTAAGATGAATCCTGAAATATTTTTCTTAATAATGTTGTCAGATTAATGTTAGAGATAATAAGTCTGGAATCATCAAAATCAATAAGTTAACAATCTCCCTTTTTTTTTATAATGACAATATTAGTTCTAACATTATAAAGACATACTCCCCCTTAATCAGTTAACATTCACACAAGGAGATAACTTAAAGAGCATTTTTTAATATTTAACAAAAGAATTAATAAAGATGCATACAAAGAATGATCAATTAGTACTCGTTCTCCCCCTTTGTCAAATCAAAAAGAGGGGTAGCTAGTGCAACAAGCAAAAGAATAAATAAATAAATGCTAAGGCAGACGGCGGCGAGCACCCTGGGCAGAGGAGGAGGGATCAGCGGGCGACGGAGCAGATCGACGAGCACCTTGTGTAGAAGAGGAGGGATCAGCAGGCGGCAGAGCGGTTGTGGAGACTTCAACGACTTTGACGACACAAGGAGAGCGCGGCGGCAGAGGGTTGTATGGGAGATGCGGGTTAAAAAACCATTCTTCCCTGTCGGTGCTAGTGTGTAAAGAAGGAAAGATATTCGGACGAGTCACCCTAAAGCCATGGGTTTGATCAAAAATCTGATGAGCCAGGTAGTGGTTTTGTTCGGTCAGAATGCTTGTGGTAAGATAAGCCTGGCGACAATGAGCCTGAATGGCAGCTTCCTACTGGCGATGAAGATCATGTTGCATCCGAGTCAAACTTTCCAGGAGTGGAGTGTGATTTAGAGAGAGAGGAAAGGTTAGCGATAAGGTCATTGAGAAGGTTATGAAAGTTGATTTGGTTTAAGAGAAGCTAGGCGGAGGAGTGTTGAACCAACTGCTGAAGGGCATCAAACTCATGAAGGAGAACAATGTGGTTAGTTGCAACAGAAGCATCAAGGGTGGTTTACGATTCAAGTATTAACTGAATCGAAGTAGAGAGACGAGAAAGAGTTTCAAAGAGGTCGGAGTTGTCGGAAGAGAGGAACTCATCAAAATTAAGATTTGAGAAGTCATTAGGCGGACTACTGAAGAAAGGATCAGAAGGGTGAGGAGGGGGTAGATGTGGGACCGAAGAGGAAGGGTCAGAAGGAGGGAAGGGGATAGAGCTAGATGGGTCAGGAGGTGCAGGGGGTATGAACTGAGTAGAAGGAGGTGGTGGTGGTGAAATAGACGGAGAAGGAACAGAAGGTGCGGCTGAGGGAATTGTAGGAGTGAGGGCCAATACAGATTGGGTGTGGGAAGGGTCGGTAATGGTGATGCGCTCAAGAAGGACAATGTCGGAGGTGAGATCAGAGCGAATGGCGAAACTAACATGACGAAGAGAAGTTTTGTCAAAAACATGGTGACTCGGAAGAGAGATACATTCCGAGTTAGAGGTAGGTAGAGGGACATGAAAATATTCAAAAACACGGGTTAACGGGAGTCTGAAAATGAAGATTAGCAGATGATTTGGTTTTTCGGACATTCATTATAAGCATGATAATACCCGCAATGTTTAAGGGAGAACCCCAAATGAAGTGCGTGAGAAGAATGATGTCTAAATATAAAAAAGTATCATATGAGCTGGAATGGGGCCGGGAGATTATAACAAAGAATAAAATTGAGGACACGAAGAAGAGGAGAAAGGTCACCTAGACAAGGTTTGCGGGGTCGAGAAATGGACGGGTCGCCTGAAAGAGTTTGTGTTTGTTGGAGGGAAGTAAAGGAGCTGGTGGTACACCACGTGTTTGCGGTAAAAATAAGGGTAGATGATTGATTGGTAAAATTGAGTATGTGGGCTAAGGTGGTGGCATCGAGATGGATGTGGACCCCATTCACATATGTGGTAAAAAAGGTAGGTGATTGAGCAGTAAAATGCATGTTGGAGTAGAACATACGAACAAGAGCAGGGTAATAAATGGAAGGTGGAGAGAGATGGAGAGACAGCCAATTGTTCAGAAAGGCAGGTAAGACCAAGTTGAGTCATTAGATTGACATCACTTGGACGGCCAGGGACGACCTCCCGATTTATGAAATTTGTATAGTAGGTGATTTGGTCGTCGACAGATGGAAAGAAATGGGGAATGTGAAGTATATCGGTAGGGGAAATATAGGGGCAGGTAGGGGGTGGACAGGTTGGTGGAGGAGCAGATGAAGAAGAGGCAGCAGGTGAAGGAGGAGGAGTAGGAACAACAGTACCTGAAGATGACGTAGCAGTAGACGGCAGATGGACATGTGCAGAGGACGATGGACGGGGAGCAGTAGTTGATGTTTGATGAGTGCGGCGGCGGGAGGATGGCTATGGTGGAGCAACAGTAGCAGGGGTGAAGCAATAGTAGAGGTAGGAGCCATGTCGGATTAATCATCAGAGTCAATGATAAGACGACGCCGACTACGAGGGCGTGGATTGGAGTCCATGTAGGTCCTTGGAGTGATAGGTGGACTAGAGAGAGAAGAAGAGTAAGAGTATGTGAAATCGAAAGACAAACAGTGAAAAAAAGGGAACAATAAAAAGTTAAAGTGAAAAAAGGGGGGCTATATAAAGGCAACGGACTTTTAGTCTACTGAAACATGACTTTCAGTGGACTGAAAATGTTTTAGTCGACTGAAAGTGGACTTTTCAGTCTACTAAATCCAACAGATTTGGAAAGTGAGAGAGAACTTTTAGTCGATTGAAAATTGACTTTTAATCGACTTAAGAACTTTTAGTCGACTAAAAGTGGTCAGAGACCAAGGAGAGAAAAAAATGACTTTTGAAGCGACGAAGGAACAAAACTGAACAGTCAAAGAGAAAGATTTCGGTAATTTTTTTTTAGCTAAGATCACACATTCCTAAACGACGACGAAGAGAACAGAAAGAGGATTCAACTAAGGGTTTTGTAAAGATATCTGCGAGCTGATCTTCAGAGCCAACTTTCTTGAGTTCTATTAATCCTTTCTGAACATTGTCTTGGAGAAAGTGGTGACGAATATCAATGTGCTTAGTCCGCGAGTGTTGAACATGATTTTTACTAATATCAATAGCACTGCTACTATCGCACATAATAGGAATATGATCTATTTTTACGCCAAAATCTCGTAAGGTTTGACGCATCCATAGTACTTGGGCACAACAACTTCCAGCCGCAACATATTCTGCCTCAGCTGTGGAGAGAGCCACAGATGTTTATTTCTTACTGTGCCAGGACACTAAAGCATCTCCAAGGAATTGACAAGTGCCGCTAGTACTCTTGGAATCAACAAGACATCCTGCATAATCAGAATCCAAAAAACCTACTAGATCTAGCGAGGAGTTTTGTGGATACCAAAGTCTTAGATTTAAAGACCTAGAAAGGTATTTAAAAATACGTTTAACTGCAGAAAGATGAGATTCTTTGGGGCAAACTTGAAAACGGGCACAAATACATACACTAAACATTATGTCAGGTCTAGAAGCAATAAGATAGAGCAAACTACCAATCATGCCACAGTAAAGTTTGTTATCTACATCTTTACCATTTTCATCTTTGACAAGATTAACGCTAGGAGAAATAGGGGTCCCTCTAGATTTAGCATTATCCAAGCCAAACCGTTTCAAAAGCTCTCGTGTGTACTTGGATTGGCTTTAAAAAATTCCTTCTATTGACTGCTTGATTTGAAGTACAAGGAAGAAGGTAAGTTCTCCCATCATGCTCATCTCAAATTCCCTGTGCATACTCTCAGCAAACTCTTGGCATAGATCAATATTAGTGGCACCAAAAATAATGTCATCAACATAAACTTGAACTATCAAAATGTGCGAATTATGAATTTTAGTAAAAAGAGTAGCATCGACTTTACCATGAGAAAATCCATGATCATTGAGGAAGCTGCTTAGACGATCGTACCAAGCTCGAGGAGCTTCTTTAAGACTGTACAAAGCCTTTTTCAGCTTAAAGACATGATTGGGGTATTTTTCATTTTCAAAACCAAGAGGTTGTTTAATGAACACTTCCTCCTGTATTACCCTATTCAAGAAAGCACTTTTTACGTCCATTTGAAAAAGTTTAAAGTTCGTATGACATGAAAATGCCAAAAGCATTCGGATAGCTTCAAGTTGAGCAACTGGGGCAAAGGTTTCATCAAAATCAACCCCTTCGACTTGATTGTATCCTTGAGCAACTAGTCTAGCCTTGTTAAGAACAATATGGCCATTTTCATCAAGTTTGTTTCAAAAACCCCACTTTGTTCCAATGACCTTTTGTTGAACAGGAGCCGGAACTAGTGACCAAACATCGCTTCTCTCAAATTGATTCAATTCATCTTGCATGGCAAGAATCCACTCAAAATCGTTTAGAGCCTCTGAAATGTTTTTAGGCTCTATTTGAGAAAGAAAAGCAAAATCCGCGCAAAAAAAGACTTACCGTAGATCATGTTGTAACTCCACATTCCATATTACCGATGACTTGTTCTAATGGATGATAGGTGGAGTATCTCCATCTTTTTGGAAGAGGGAGAGTCTCGTCACTATTATTGTGAGAAGATGTTGAACACTCCCCCTCAGTTGAGGAGACATCAAGTTTGTTGTTCAAGTCCAGGGAGAGTTCTTCACTGTCATCACCTGCATTCTTACTTGATTTTTCAACGTTAGATTCTTCAAATACTACATGCATAGATTCTTCAACTGTCATAGTTCTACGGTTATAGATTCTATATGCTCTACTTTTTAATGAATAACCAAAAAATATTCCCTCGTCAGATTTCGCATCGAACTTTCTCAAGTTCTCACGATTGTTCAAAATAAAGCATTTGCAACCGAAAACATTGAAATAATCAATTTTTAGTTTTTGATTTGAGAACAGTTCGTAAGGTATTTTATCAAGAATCGGTCTGCTGAGTACTGTTCAACACATAACAGGAAGTGCTGACGGCTTGATCGGCCCAAAAATATTTTGGCAGAGAGTTTTCATGAAGCATGGTTCTGGCCATTTCTTGCAGAGTACGATTCTTTCTCTCTACAACCCCATTTTGTTGGGGTGTCCGAGGAACAGAAAACTCATGTGAAATCATTTTGAATACAAAAAAGGAATACAATATTTTTCAAATTCACCGCCATGATCACTTCGAATTTTTATAAGCTTCATCTCCTTCTCATTTTGAAGCTGCTTAACAAGACTGAAGAACTTTTCAAACGCTTCATCCTTATGAGTTAGAAAAAGAAATCGTCAACAACGACAAATGAATAAAATTTTCCACCTAGGCTGGCATTTCTTGTAAGGCCAAAAAGATCTAAATGAAGGAGTTGAAGAGGGCGAGAGGTGGAAACAACATTTTTGGCTTGAAAAGATGTTTTTGACTGTTTACCATATTGACAGGCATCACAAACTTTATCCTTGATAAACCTTAGTTTTGGTAAGCCTCTAACAAGATCTTTCGAGATAAGTTTCTTGATTAGATCCATGTGAACATGACCTAATCTACGATGCCACAACCAAATATCGTTATGCTGAACAGAAAGACACACTTCATGAGAAGATTCAGAAGCATCAAAAGATAGAGTATAGATATTACTATCTCTCTTACCAACCAAGGTACCTCCATCTGAGGCATGACTGATAAGGCATTGATTGCCTTCGAACTGAACTTTGTGTCCACTATTGATTAGTTGACTGATACTTATCAAATTGAACTTCAAACCGTCAACCAAAGATACGTTATCGATAGATATGGAAACGGTGCCAATTCTACCTTTACCGATGATCTTTCCATTTGAGTTGTCTCCAAAGGTAACAAGTCCTCCATTTTTTGGGGTGATGTGTGAGAAAAGAGAGCGGTCACCTGTCATATGTCTTGAACATCCGCTGTCGAGAATTCATTTGTTGTAATCTACCCTTGCTTTCAAGCATACCTACAACAGATTCTGGTTTCGTTCCTTTAGGTACCCACACTTTCTTGGGTCCTGGAAGATTAGATAAACAAGATTTTGGTACCCAAGCTTGTTTCATTTAGTAATAGAAGAGAATGACTGATTTTTAATAACATTTAGAGGACAATTTTAACTAAGTGTCCTTTCTTGTTACATACTGTACAGAGTGTGAATGGAGAGCAAGAAACTAAATTTCTATTAAAGAAATTTTTATAATCCTTTTGCTTCTTTGAAGGATTGTATCCGATTCCACTTTTCTAAAAAACACATCTTTGTCTTCCCAAAAGAATATCCAAATTCTCTCTTCCTTGGGTAAATTTTGAATGGGTAAAATTTAGATCTTCAATCTCCTTTTCTAAATTAATTTTTGTATAGAAATATCTTCCAGTTGAGATTTTAAGAATTCGTTTTCAACTGGAACTTTTACTCATCGGAGAGATTGGATTTCAGAAGACAAAAGAGAGTTTTCCTTCTTAGAAGCATTCAGATTATTTTCTAAAGAAGTATTTTCAGAAATATAAAGTTCAATCTTTTCTTGAAACTCTTCCTTTTCGCCTTCCAACTCTTCAACAGTATTAATCAAAGAAAGAGCTTTATTTTTTAGATTGACATTTTGAACTTTTAACTTTTCATAATTTTCATTGAGTTCTAGAAAAGCTGACTTGAGTTCATTATAATCAAGATTCTTAGAGATTACCTTGGAATTATCATCTTTGGCCATGAAGCAAAGTTGAGCTACTTCATCATCTTCGCTAATTTCTTTGTCACTTTCATCAAAGTCATTCCAAGTCAGTTGAGCTTTTCTGGATTTGAACTTCTTTTCTTTGAAATCTCGACTGTTGCTGCTTGCAGTCTTGTTCTTGAGTTGCGGACAGTTTTTTTTATGTGCCCAGTTCTGCCGCATTCATAGCAGGCATCAGGATTTTCCTGCTTTACATGTTTAAGATTTTGTCAAAAACTAATTTTCTACTCCCTTTAATCTTAAACATTTTCTATTGTTTGGACAAGCCCTATACTCTCCATCAGTCTTTCTCTCTATAACTTAATCTTTCTTCTTTTATTTCATTACAAGTTGTTAATGTATAGTTTTCCCTTTCATTTTATTTTGAATCATTTTTTTATATTGTTATTATTTTCTTGTTGGCCTTAAGTAATACAAACCTCAAGCACACGAGTATTATTATTATTATTATTATTATTGAAATCGTGTTCGACTAGTTTCCTACAGGAAGAGCTTATAATTTCTATACTATTAGGCTTCAAATCTTAAATTCGTAGCGAGTACCTTCATAATAGCTACATTAGTGATGGTTTTCCTTTTTCTTTTGCCTTCTGTTTTTGCTTCACCGGTAATCACATTACCCAAATCGTAGTGATTTAGTAAGCTTCCAAAATTTATTGGAGGTTCTCCTCTCTTTTTTATATTTACAAATCATTAATTACTATAATACTGCTTTTTTTAGGTACATTAGCTTGTGTGTAAAACTTGTTTAGATCTTGGTGGATAAGCTTAAAACTGAAGGAATTTATTTAGAATCCTTCATAATTGTTGTTAATGTGTTTGGCCATTTCATTTTGATTTCTTCTGAATTCTGTTTGCAGTCCCATTCTGAGGAATCTAAGGTATCATGGCGATGTGTGTCCACCTTAGGGTCTGACCCACTACTTGTTTTTACCTCTATTAGTTTGAATATATCACAGTGCCGTTTTGGCTCCAATCATTCCTGTTTGTTGCCTTTGTAGCATTTTATACCTAGATTTCTTTTATTACTGTAGTTTTCATCTTTTATTTTGCATGCTTTGTGAACGTACTTTCTTGTGAGTATGATTGGGAGTGCCTTGAAAATATCATTCTTTTACGAACTGCTTTAGAGGATGTCACTTTGATCATCTTGAGAAGAAGTAAAACTGAAGAACATTAGATATTGAAAGGAAAAATAAGAAAGCTACAATTTGAATATGGATTACAACTATTCAAAGCTTAACGTTCATAAAAATGTACTATTGTTACATTTCTGTTATGATTCATGTTTCCCCTTATAAACTAATCTCAAGAAGAGTGGCTCATAGGATTTGAAACACAAATTCTCGAAATAATAGTGTATATATGGGATTTTAAAATACTTGGTTATATTAATTGATATTAGATCTTTGAGTCAGCCATACAATCTTTGAGCAATGACAAGAGATCAAAACAATCGAAATGTAGCATAAATGGAAATTAATTTTGTTATGTCTTAAAATTGGTAACACATGTCTTATAGATAGTAAGATGGTTTTTGGAAGATATATTCCTGGAATAGAATATCGTGGAGCCTACAGATTGACAACTATAGTGGCATCACGAAACAACTTGGGATTGCGAAGGGTAATCACAGTTAGTCCCCCTCAAGAATGTCGTGTTCTTGGGGTAAGTCCTTCGGGTATCAATTGTGACAGGTGACCCCCCTAATCTATTGGAAATTTGACTTTTGAACAAATTTAGTATAAAATTTCTAGTATGCACCTAATACTTGTGATCTCCCAACAATTACCCCCAAATATTGCCAGAATCTATTTCTTCTCTAAAAACCATGTCCGCTGCCGCCGACAATGACGGCGATACAGTAGCACCATTTGGTCGGCCATGGCTCTAGTTCAACCCTTGACTCAACAATGGCACCAACCCATCAACCGCACCATGAGCACACACCATTAAACTTTGCCTTTTGTCGCTACACACGCCATCACCCACTGTGTCCATCACCCCACGAACCACACATGCCATTAAAACCTCACTGTCCATTATAGCACCACTACCAGCCGCCATCTATCTCACACCACATTCAAACCCGGCCTCCATCGTATCTCATTGGTATATTGACCACAACATGAATCCATCACACCACCACCACCATTAAGAGTGAGTGGATCTGGACGTCCAGATTGTAGCGGGAAAAAATGAGGAAATAAAAATTTCACCAAGGTTGGTTCCTTTGATTTGGGTAACTAGGTGACGGCGACCTTGTAAATTGTGGTGACTTGGAGGGTAGTGGACCGGTGCGTGGTGGACCGGAACCATACAACTTAGTTGGCGTTAATGCTGTCTTACAAAACTTTTCTTTAACTTGAGAGGAATGTTGCGATCACTTAACACCCAGAATCCTCATCAAACTCCCCCTCCTTGTGCATTATTAATCCAAGATACCTAAAGATATCTTCTTTTAGGTATGTTGAAACGATTTAATGCACTTACCACATAACGTAATGGGTTTGGAAACATATCGTACGAAGTCTCCAAAGACTCCGACGTAGGATCCTTATTGTTACGAGCCTCCAACACGCTTGATCTTTTTCGCAGGTACGAAAATGGCTACTAGAGTCGAGTTCTTCGTCCACGAACCAAATCCTAGAGCTTGGTGATTGCTCTAGAGAGAGTGCTATAGAGAGAGGGTTATTGCTATGACTTCTGATTTATTGGGATATCTCTAGCCTTTATATAGAGATACAATTAGAGACTGACTTTACCTCAAACTCTTAGGAGATAAAGATGTATTTACCTCAAACACTTAGGAGATAAATATCCTCTAAATAACTGTAATTATCCAGACTAACAAATACACATTATCTGTTAGTGGGCGGATAATGGGTCCATTGACCCAATTTATTAACAGCTCCCACTCGCCCACACACAGGGCAAATAAATCGTACAGTCCCTCTTTATCTCTCGTCCACTCATCTCCTCATACAGGAAATGGAACGTGCGACCTACGAGAAAGGATGTCCAGTTGAGGAGTATTGTATTAAGTTATCACCAAACTAACACAATACATCACTCCAAAAAATCTCGTATGTACCCCAGATAGTTCAACTACACCAGATTAAACACTCTCAAATCCCTCATAATGAGCAGTGTTAAACCTCTCATATGTTATGTATTCATGACTCATATCGAAACAAAAATCGACAAAGTCGCCCGGGCTATGAATCACACAACATGATGTAATATTGAACTTTCTTCCCAAAGCCCTCATGTCATTCCAATTAGACCCAACCGCTTTCCTAGACATGCCCCGCGAGACCGCATCATCCATGATCCAAGGGTACATGCTAAAGTAGCGACATTGAGTATCCTCTTCATGACATAGTCTAAGGTGAAAAGGGTACTATATAGGATCAAAAATATTTCTATCCAAGTGGCTCACACAGTGACGAAGCAGGGATTCATTCATCACTCCCACTGTCGGTCTGCATTTAGCACATGCAGTATGATTTGCATGCTATGGCGTAACCCGCAAGGGCGTGTCACATAAATGTATAATAAAATACGCCATACGAATCTAAGTCTAGTCGCTGTACAAGCGCCTAACCTGAGTTTTTCAGCCCAGTCACTCTCATAGTGCCTGCCTGAAATCTCACATTCGGCTGTAAACAGGCTACATAGAGTTGTGGAGATACTCTATGATCGACCTACATTTTTTAGGTCTCATCTTAGCTCCAACTAAGGCGACATGTTTGCTTTATAAGCTGTATCATCTTATTCGCCCACTTGGCGCTTAAGACAATTATGTCTCATCTTGCTCGCTATCTTAGCGCCAAGGTGAATTACCCGTGTGAGTGGGTCAATTCGAGCCTGGTGACACTCTCAATAAGGATGTATATGTAATCACAAAGATTATCCATTCATTCCAAAATAAACTCAAATCAAGGAACGAAAATTTAATGTAATAAATAATGTCAAGTACATAAGATGCCATAAACATATCAAAACCTACGTAGTCCCATACTCCTAATGTGAGAAAGGAAAACATCTCTAGCAATAGGCTTGGTCAAAGGATCAGCCACCATTCTGCCAGTAGGTATATGCTTCATGGTCACCTCTCCTTGCGCAACTAAAGTTCTAATGAAGTGATAACGAAGGCCTATGTGTTTGGCCTTCCCATGATATTTGGGGTCCTTTACAAAATCTAGGGCAGCTGTATTGTCACAGTGAACAGTGACAGACTCGTCTGCATGAGCTGTAACCCCTAGAGCCTGTAAGAATGACCTCAACCAAACAGCTTCCTGGACTGCTGCTGAACAAGCAACATACTCCGACTCCATCGTGGATAGGGCGATGCAAGACTTTTTCTTGCTGCACCAAGAGATAGCTCCACCTCCTGGTATGAATGCATAACCTGAAGTGGATCTGCGCTCATCTCTATCACCTCCCCAATCAGCATCGCTGTATCCTCTCAATCTCAAGTCTCCACCATGATAACACAGGACGAGATCAGTGGTTCCACGTAAGTATCGAAGAATCCTCTTCACCGCATTCCAATGAGCGGGTCCAGGATTACTCTGATAACGACTCACCATTCCAACGGCATAGCAGATGTCTGGACGCGTACACAGCATAGCGTACATCAGACTTCCTACTGCAGCCGCGTAAGGCACTTTGGACATCCGATTATTTTCCTCATCATTCTTTGGGCATTGGTCTGTTGTTAAAGTACACGCCTTGTCCATTGGAGTGTCTATGGGTTTTGAGTTATGCATACAAAATCGTTCAATGACTTTCTTGATGTATGTCTCTTGAGACAAACTGAGAAGTCTCTTTGGACGATCACATATGATTTTAACCCCGAGCACATAATTAGCTTCTCCCATGTCCTTCATCTCAAAAGTTGAGGACAGCCACTGCTTAGTGGCGACAATGAAACTCATGTCATTTTCAGCTAAAAGAATGTCATCCACATACAAAGAAATGATTAGAATATTTTTCTTGGATCATTTTACGTAAACGCAATGGTCTTGTTCAATCATTTCAAAACCTATAGAGGTAATGGCATGATGAAACCTAAAGTACCACTGCCTAGACGATTGTTTGAGACCATATATAGAACGTTTGAGACGGCAAACTTTGCGCTCATGTCCTTTGACTTCAAAACCCTCGGGTTGAGCCATATAAATCTCTTCGTCTAGTTCTCCATTGAGAAACACAGTCTTAACATCCATATGAAAAAGTTCTAAATCCTGCTGGGCGACAATAGCTAGGATCAGGCGAATTGAAGCAAATCTCACCACTGGGGAGAAAGTGTCTTCATAGTCCACACCCCGCATAGCCTTTCGCCACAAGACGTGCCTTATACTTGTCAATTGACCCGTCTGCCTTGCACTTGACTTTTAAAACCCACTTGTTTCCAACAGTCTTGCGCCCTGGCAGAAGGTCAATCAACTCCCAGACCTGATTCTTTTTCATTGAGCTCAACTCATCCTTCATTACAGCCATCCACTCATTACTAGCAGACGAAGATAAGGCTTCTTTCACAGAAGTAGGCTCATCTTCATCATTTGGAGTGCACATAAGAATTTCTCCGTCAATCTCAAAACGACAACGTGGAACTCTTCCCCATGCACCTCTACGCAGTTGAGAATCTTGTTGACCTAATGGTCCTTGTTGTGTGCTCCCACTGTCTGGGATACTCCCACTAGGTTGAAGGTCACTTACACTATCTTCAGCGACAACCAGATGAGGAACTAATTCCCTACCTTCGCTTGGAGATGGTAAAGTGGCTTCAACCTCCTCTAACTCATAGAGGTCAAGATTCTTACTCGCGTCTCTAATGCTAGGAAAATCATTCTCTATGAAATCGACATCATGAGACTCTATTTCAGTCCTTCCGCCATTTGGATGTTCACCATACATCACATAGCCTTTAGAGTTTTCAGAATACCTTAGAAAGATACTCTTGTTTGCTCTAGGCCCTAGTTTCCCATACTTATGAGAAGTACTGTGAACATAACCTGCTGAGCCCCATGGGCGCAAGTTATCCAAATTTGGCTTTTGGCTATTCCAAAGCTCATAAGGGGTGGATTTGACTGATTGTGAAGGCACACGATTAAGTATATAGGCTGCAGTCAAAAGGGCATCCCCCAAAAAGATATTGGAAGGTTTGCTTGCGCCATCATAGACCTAACCATGTCTAACAATGTTCTATTCCTTCTTTCGGCAACACCATTTTGTTGTGGAGTATTAGGAATAGTAAGTTGCCAGCGTATCCCTTTTTCCTCACAAAACTTCTTGAAGTGATCTGACAAATATTCGCGTCCTCGGTCAGTGCAAAGAGTTTTTAAATTCTTCTCTTTCTGATTCTTAACCTCAGCTACAAAGCGTTTGAAACAGTCCAAAGCTTCATAGAGGTGAGATATCAATACACATAACCATATCACGTATAATCGTCTATCAATGTAAGGAAATAAGAGGTGACATGGCGTGCCTTTACATTCATAGGTCCGCATATGTCAGAGTGAACTAGCTCAAGTGGTTGAGTTGCTCTCACAGCCTTTCCAAAAGGCTTCCTGCATGCTTTACCGACCAAACAAGCCTCACAAGTTTGTAGATTGACTTTTTCGAGTGGGCCTAAAAGGCCTTCTCTAGCCAAATGAGTCATTCTATCTTGGCCTATGTGACCTAGTCTTGCATGCCAGGTGGTAGAATCATTCACAATATTATCATTCACAACATAAGAATAAGAGGACTGAGAATCATTTAAATCCAATTGAAAAAGACTATCCATGCGAAAACCATGTCCGAACAAAACATCATCCAAAAAGTTGTCCAACTTATTACCCCTAAAAATAAAGGAAAAACCACTGTCTAATAAAGCAGTAACTGAAAGTAGATTAAGCCGAACAGTTGGTGCATATCGCACATCTTCAAGAATCAATGTGCGCCCAGTGCGTAACTTGAGCTGGTTAGAACCAATCCCTAGCACCTCTTCGAAGCTATTGTTTCCCATGAAGATATGTTTGCTTCCCACTGGAATCTGGTGATAATCTACGAACCCCTCTCGATCATGTGCTACATGTTTTGTTGCATATATATCCACAAACCACACAGGTTGGGAATGAGCAACTATCACATGTGAGGAAACATATAACTGAGAGAAAGATTCATAAAGTACCTTCTTCGGCTCAGTGCAATCACGAGCGAAGTGTCCTTTCTGTTGACAGTTGAAGCATTTAACTTTAGACAGATCCTTTTTCCCACCACGTTTTCCTCTCTTGCGTTTCTTCATTTTCCCTTCCTTTGGTGCAGAAGTGCTAGCCTCGCTTTTCTTGCCTTTCTTACTTTGTCTTTCGCGCTTGCCATTTGCATTGCGCTATCCCACTTGGGTGACATAAGTGAGGGTCTTGTCAGCGTCTCGAGTCTCGTCTCAAGGATGACATGCTGTGAAACATCAGAAAAGTTCTTGATGTTTTCACTATGCGTCAATATCTGTTTCATATTGGCCCATGAGGCAGGAAGGGACCTTATGACAGCTCTGACTTGCTGCTCATCTGTGAGCGCATGTCCAGCATCCCTCAGCTTACCAATCATATTGGACATCATCCTTAGATGTTCACTCATGGTATGCTTAGGGTCTTTTGTGTACTCCTCAAACTTAATCACAAGGCTACGAAGCCGCGTAGTTGAGGTTCCACCAAAAGAGAACTTGAGCTGCTCCCATAAAGCTTTGCAAGTTGGAAGTTCATCATACTGCCCAATTAGATCATTTTGCAAGCTGCTCAACAAGGTGTAGCGCGCACTACGATCTTTCTGATTCCATTTCTGGTAGGCAGTGTGGTCTCTTAGGGGTTGTGCCTCAGTTGGCGCGACCATCTCCTTGGTCAAGTGCTCCTCGAGCTCTTGTTCGTTCAGCATGAATTTCATCTTTTTGTGCCAAACGTCATAATTATCTCCGTTAAGTTTCTCACCCTTAACGAGATCAGCTATGACATTCTTGGTGACCATTATATTCACTACATTAGATTGCGTAAGGAAAAGACATTAATTATACATCCTTCTATTTATTTCAAAAAATTCAAATGAAAAACATAATCCTTCCTCACATCATGAAATCGAAAATTTGCTAAGCTCGTAATCATCTCCCATGTATGTGAGTTGGAAAAAATATTTTTCAAGTAATTTTTCGCAATAAATTTCATCATTATATAAGCCACAATATAATAAATCATCCACATGATAATTTAGAACAATATAAAATTGCACCATGCAATAAAGTGTGCAAGGACTCCATTGAGCCCCATTGGCATTCTAATAACTTATGCTAAGAAAATTCTGGCTTGAATAATGTGCATGCGAAATTACATCCCCGTACAAGGCTTTCTAAAATATAGGAAAATAGTATAATACAACATCTTTGAGAATCCTACTACAAACTATTCCAATAAAACAAATGGAGATGCCGCACAACACATTATTCTCAAAAGAATTTTCTTAAAACAAGAGTAAACACATAAACATAAGTTTTTTTAGAATGCCAATCTAGTATCCATCCATTTAACCTAAAACTAGCATGCTCAAATAACAAGTTAAAGGGTAATTTAAATGGATGAATATGCCACATTCTCCTTTCAAGGAAAACGAGCGTAAAGGCCTTGAAATTGGGTTTAAAGAGGTGTGGGTTTACCAAAAGCCCAACAAATATATCAACAAAAACATATTTAAACCATAACACGAATCAAGGCAAATAAAAAAACATAATTCATCTATGTCATATAGCTCTCCATAATATTTATTTCTGCTCACAAAGTACAAAAATTAATATTTGCGCATTATTCGTATTTTTTAGGACCACAAAAATACTCACAAATAACCCAAAAAATGAGAGATAAATTCTTAAAATATGACAAACAGTAAATTTAACTCTAATATATCCTCTGGAATTAAATAAAAATTCTGTTTGTATAAAACAAAATTTTAAAGCTAATTTTTATAGAAAAAATCGTTTAAAAATTAAACATAATACACACAAAGGGTATAAAGGTAAATTTAAATACCACAGAAAAAGTAAGCAGGCCATAGTGGAGCCCAACTCGCCGGCGATGAAAAACACCGGCCAAAACAAAACATTGCACGCGCTTCCACGCGCCACCACTGCGGGTGGGATTCTATCTGGAACTTCTGGCTAAGGCGCGTGGTTCCACGCGCGCGTGGGGAGCGTGAGATGAAGCCAGGCGTGTGATCCCGCGTGTCTAGTAGTCTCTGTGCGTGGCGACTCCTCTTGACGCGTGGCGCGTGTTTGCGACTCGGCTTGACGCGTGGCGCACGTGGGACTACTGTTCATCTTCTTCTTTTAAAAATCCTAATTTTTCAGCGCCGCCATGTCGCGATGCCAACTTTTGAAGGCCATATATCTCTCGTTTTTAAGCCAAATAATGCGTGCCATATATCGTTGGAAAGTTTATGTGACATAGATTAATTATGTACCAACTGATCATGATAAAAATTTAAATCATGCTCCGAATTTGAGTCCCAAAACTCAAAAAAATCACAGTTTTCTTGAAAAATAAAATCATGATTTCTCACAAAACCATGCATCCAAAAATCACGAAATTTTACGGAGTTCATCCTCAACCATAGGAGAACAAAAACATATAATTATTTTTCAGAAAAACATGCTCAAAAAATTTTGAATTTTAATAATGGGTCTCATATGTATCCTGAAAAAATCGCAACATGCACATAATTTATTCTAGCATGTTAAAAACGAATCAACAAGTAATCATGCTCTGATACCAATGTTAAAACGATTTAATGTGCTACCACGTAACGTAATGGGTTTGGAAACATACCGTATGAAGTTTCCGAAAATTTCGACGTAGGATCCTTGTTGTTACGAGCCTCCAACACGCTTGATCTTTTTCGCAGGTACGAAAACGGCTACTAGAGTCGAGTTCTTCGTCCATGAACCAAATCCTAGAGCTTGGTGATTGCTCTAGAGAGAGTGCTATAGAGAGAGGGTTATTGCTATGACTTCTGACTTATTTGGATATCTCTAACCTTTATATAGAAATACAATTAGAGACTGGCTTTACCTCAAACTCTTAGGAGATAAAGATGTATTTACCTCAAACACTTAGGAAATAAATATCCTCTAAATAACTGTAATTATCCAGACTAATAACTACACATTATCTGTTAGTGGGCGGATAATGGGTCCATTGACCCAATTTATTAACAAGGTACTTATTGAACATTGATACTTACCTCCTCCCGGACCTCCTCTTAGTTTTACTAAGTTGATACCAAGTACTCCTTCATAGTCTTGCTTAACCTAAAGGGGTAAATTTACTCGTTACCCTGAGTTTATGTTGTAATACGCTGGCTATCCCTCCCTTATTAGAAATTACAATGGCACCCCTTAACATTTTGTTCCTCGTATCGTATACCCCCTTCCGTTGTTCTCCTGTCCATTTTAGCGTCAAAGTATTTTGAAAACCCAAAAGTATTCTGACTTCCATCACCTTAACAATTGAAGCAAGCCCCAAAATCAACATCACCAAGCCCACTACTAACGCTTGCACCCCACTACTGATCACCACCAACACCGTGCCATTTCTTGTGCCCCGTCACGAGTTTCGACATATTTACACATACATGCAGGCACGTGCGCACACTTCAGAGTGGGTATGTGGTGAATCTGGTGTGGTGGTTGTGAATTTGATTGGTGGATCTACTCTGCTAGTGGGAGGGGTCATTTGGTGGTTATATCAAATGGTGGTGATTGAATCAATTGGTGGTGAGGGGTTTGCAGCAGTGGTTCGCTTGATGGTTGTGGGCCTGGGCTGGTGGGATCAGTTAGGGGTTTGTGGGTTTGTGTTGGAGGAATTGGAAGAGGGTAGTGGGAAAGTCGGTGGTGACATGTTTGTGGTGGTGGGATCGGTTAATGGTGGTGGGTCTGTGGTTGGTTTGTGGTGGTGGTTTGTTTGTGGTGGGTGTTATGATTTTTGGGATTAAGTTGGAAATTTTTGAAAATTCGTTACGCATAAAAAAATAAGAAAAGAAAATATAAAGGATAGGAAAACCTTGGTCTCACTGAGGCGTTCTAGGAGTCTCACCTAGAAGAAAAAATTAATGGAGTCTCCCCAATGGAAAAAGAATCAAATGCGCTTTTGAAAATTTTGTTAAACAATCTCTTTTATTTTTGCTTACAATGCTTGCTTATGTGGACAAAAAGTGTGAGACCTTTGCTAGGAAGAGAACACGACCAAAAAGAAGACTAGTAATAATAAAAGGACTTAAAAGATATAGTAACTACTTCAATGAAAGGGTAAACCTAAGAACAAGAGGACTTCGATAATATGTTAACTATCAAAAGCTTCTACCTTTTCTTGGATTATCTTGTTTTCTCTTTTTCTTTCTTTTTTAAGAACTTGCTCTAGCTTTAAGGGTTTGTTCCCTGTCACTCTTCTTAGTCTATGTTTAGTTACCCTCTCCCTGAGCATCATAGTGTAACTCATGGGCTTGATCCCTTTACAGTTGCCTCGTGTATAGTTATCTCTGTTATTCATATATATAGGCTCAAAATGGTTTATGTTAACTCCTCGGTTGATTTTTTAGAATTCAATATTTTGTTAGCTGCAAGCTTCTCCAAACATTAATAGGAATACCGTCTGCCTTCCTTATCCTTTCCAAGGTTTCCTTCATATGTTCTGATACCGTCAGTGTCATCAAGTGAGTTACCATTTCCTAGCACTGTGTCTCGCTTATATCCTATGTCTCATCTACTATAATTGTTTGGAATACTTTAACAGCTGCCAAAATTCAAAAATTAAGATGTAAATAAATAGTTATCAGTTAGGGATCTTGCATAGAGTGAAACTTGTCGTGATGGACCTGGAGGTCAATGGTTCAAAACGTGGAAACATGAGCTAGGTCCGTGATAGCTGCATATTGCACCCCCAAACCTTATTTATCACGAGGTTTTGAGCCATCTCAACCCTTGAGTCATCTTTGTGTTTCGTATATTTACATACGAAACCTTATAATTTGTGCTGATGTGCGTCCAGCTCCTTGGAGTTTCAATGTTGGCACCCAGCACCTTCACTTTTCAATTTGGTGCGTTCTTCCCCAGTTACGGTTTTTGTCCAACTAATTGAAAGGAATTTACAAAATGACTTATTATCAATTTCATTAAAGTTTTCCAGATTTACCAAAATGCTGCCGTGAACCATGAACAGGTTCGGACCTACGTGGTGACAAGGGGGGCTGAAGCACCCCCTCAACTTTGGAAAAAAAAATTTCGGGAATTGCACCGAGACCCCCTGGTTCCCCGAGACCCACACCAGTCGGCACTCTCTCTCTCTCTCTCTCTCTCTCTCTCTCTTACCGAGTTACCGTGACCGCCGGCGAGGTCGTTGACAGCTTGACGGCGGCGACGACCTTGACGAACTCCGCGACGACCTTGACACCAGATCTGGAACTCCGTGACGAGGCGATGACAGTGACTAACTTTGACTAGATCTGAAGCCGACCGGCGACCGCGACTGAAGGAAGTCTTAGGCGACGCCGCGACGACTGGCTCTTCGATCGGCGACCGCAACTGAAGGATGGCTCAGCCGCTCACTGCTCAGGCGACGCCGAGACAACTCGTCTTCGACGACTGGCTCTTCGACCGACAACCGCGACTGAAGGAAGCCTCAGCCGCTCACTGCTCAGGCGAGACGATTGGCTCTTTGACTGTCTGTCGTCTCACGTCTATGAATATGGAGTCTGTGACTCGTGATTGTCATTTACTTGTTTTTATGGTTTGAGACTTTTAGTCATTAGTCATATTATATAACTAATATAAGTGACTGAATTTATCCTTTTCATTTTCCAACTAAAATTTGATACTTAGTAGGCAATAATTTTAGTTTAATTTCAGTGATTATATAGAGGTTTAGAATATATGTTTGGTGAATATAATTTAAGTTTGATTTCAGTGATTATATAGAGATTTAAAAGAAGTTAAAAAAAAAATTGATATTATTTTACAAATAAATTTTTTTGATGAATTCGATATAATTTTTGCACTCCCTGAAAAAAAAATCTGGTTCCGCCCCTGACCATGAACATGAGTCAGGAAAGAAATCAGAGATCTTATTCTCCCGGTTTTTTGCCAACTTGAACCTTACCGATGTCTGATTTCTTTTCAGGACCTGTTTAGTGCTTCAACCATGAACACTGTAAGGAGATATTCAGATGATCTTCCTCTTTGTTACTGGAAAGCAATCAGAGATCAATTTTGCACCTTCTCCACCATCCATACACGTGTACCATAACAAAACACTTCATCTTCTCTACCATATTTTAGGTTTATGACTGTAAATTTTCCCATATTAATTCTTCACCAAGTTCACCATAAATCCACCTGAGACTCAATTAAAACAAAAGGCTATTGTAAGTGGTGGAGTGGGGTGTGTTGGGTCTCATTGTCGTGGATGGTGTTGGGTGACTGAGTTGAGTTGGTGAGGCTGACTTGACTCTTTTGGAGACTTAAGCTATCGTTAATTCAATTGGGTAGATCGCTCTCAATTAGTGAAGGGCACACCAAATCAAAAAGTCAAGGGCTGGGTGCTAAAACTGAAAATCCAAGTTGTTGGCTGCACAGTGACCCAAAGTATTGGCTTTTATGTGCCATTTATCCTTGTTCTTTTTGTCCCCTTTTTGAATTTGAATTGGCTGGATTCCCTTGCTTCACCAAAACTATTCGCGAACCTTAAGCCTAACTTATGGTTGGAACTGCACCCACCATCCAAAGCTGAAAGTGCTGGTTCCAATGCTGGTTTTATTCCCTGGGCTAGGCCAAGTGTTGAATTAGGGTAAATCTATCCCAACACCGGAAGGAAAAGTAATTGGGGTCCGGTGTTTTATTAGACCAACCTTTTGCCCCCTTCAGTTTTAAAGCAATATGGTGTTAAACTTCCCCTCGTACACATCATTCGGGAACGAATAACTGTGTGTGTATGCATGTTAATAGTACGGGAGTTTGTGTCGCAAACCGTGCAGGTCTCTTGTCCAATTATCTTCTTCGCAGTCATATGTTTTTAAATTTTAATTCAATATATTTGCGATACTTGGATTCTTAATCCTTTACTTTGGACGTCAAGAAGTTTCAGGGAGATTTGAAACTGTCTCCAGGTATAACTTATCTTTAGAACCAGAGTTCTTTGTAGCAGATTTACTTATTCACCCATATGTTGATCATCTTGCAGATCATGTATCTTTGTAGTTTATTTCTTTATGACAATGTATCAAATATCCTTGCAGTTCAAGGTCGAAGACATGGGAAGGCTTACTGACCTGCACTATGATTTGCTCAATTATATCATGATCATGGGGGTCAAATCATCAGATGGTGCAGCAGATCTTGCACGAACGACAGCTGTGTAAGACTGATTTGAAGCCTGTTTCGGCAGAGTATACAGCAACTTTAATTGATGAGAGCCCAATGACATGTTCTCAGGCTTTTGCCTTCTTTTTTTCCTTTCTTTCTGGTTGACGTACGAGAACAATTTTCTGGATTTCTCTTGCTTGTGTTGGCCAACGTATTCAAAAACCAAAATAAAGAATTGACCTAGAGTAGAAAGCACACATGTTCTGAACACTGGGATTGAATTGTCATTTCACAATTATTTGGAAGACAGTTTTCGAAGTTCTTGCAATTCAAGACCAAAATTGAACTGAGAGGTGAACTTTTGACTGGTTAAGATAAGGATGAGAGCTAATAGATTTCTTTGACTTCCTATAATTAGGCTTAGGCTCCGGTGAGCTAGATTTTTTGCCCTAAACAGCTTGGATATGATTTTAATCATTGCTTGATAGCACCATAGTTATATGAACAGTGATTTATGCAATCTCTTGCTGGAACTTTTTATTCCATCATTGCTAATATGGCTGTGTTTAATAATGTTAGCTTTAATCCTGAAATTTTCTTGCTTCAGTTGCAGAGCATTCATGAAATTTGCTGAAGATAAAAGTTTGTTAACAACTGTAGAATTTGATAGCACGAAGCTATCGAATCAGTTTCAGCTAGTCCAGCAGATGAATGGCTTTATTTACAAGTGTGCACGAGCTGGAAATGTAGCTGCCGAGTTCTTGCCCGCGAAGGTAACCATTATTCGACACAACTGAGGGAGGTTTTCTAGGTGATTGTAATACACCAGCTATACAAACCTGATTCTGAGCCATGTTGCATATTCCTTTGTTTTACCTTTCTTTGGCTTTCAAGATTAATTTGATTCGCTTGATTTTCTTTAAATTATAAAACCCCCTCAGAAAACCTTGTTTTTCTTAAGAGCAAGTTGAAAGGGTTTTTGTTATTGCCTTAAAAACCAACCCTTTACATGGTGGTCTTGTCTTTCACAAGAGGATGATAGTGATGAGCTCGTCTCAGTTGTTGGTAGAAGAAGGGGGGACAGGTAGCTCAAATGTTCCTAATCGTCGTAATCTAAAAGGTCAATTACACACTGGCATAATTCCGAAGGGTGATACTCCAGCTGGAGCTTTTATGGCTCATTATATGCGCAACTCAGCATGTACTTCATCGTCAAACTTGTTTTACCACGTGCATCACATGGAGTTTTTGCGCGAATGCAGCCCTCGCGATATAGCTGAATTCAGTGTGCATTTGGATAACTACATCGACTACTTTTTTGGAACTGGAAATAATGCAAGCCTTATTATGCACAAGCAGCATATCAAAGAGATGTGCAGGTTCGCTAAGCATGTCAGGTTCACGCAAGATCTAAAGGAGATAAAAGAGAGACTCGACCAGAGGATCGAATGCGTGAAGGATAATTGTGAGTTGGAAGCGGAGGCGAGCTTGGGGACTCCTCAAGAGAATGAAAAGAATGAAGCCCTCCTAGGTGCCATCGTGAGATGTGGCAACATTACGGCAGTTTTGAGGTCTAAATGCAGGGAATATATATGGTGGGAAGTTTAATGCATTATTTGGTACCTCCGTCACTGCAGAAAAACTAGAGGAGTATATCGGATGCTCCGACGCACTGTATGAGGAGATCTGCAAAAAAGGAGCCAGAGGGCTTGAGCTGTGCTTGCTTGAACTTGTGTAATTCCATAGACTGGTAACCCAGTCTGCGTCTTCAGGAGACTGAACTTTCTCCAAACCACCTTTTCGTATCTTACCAGCTTATGGAATAAATAAACCTTGGACCTGAAGCTTGTCTTGTATAATAAGTGTGATGTGCGTGCATGTGTTATGCCGTACATTGTTGGATCCAGCATTATAACTGTTGGAGATTTTTACAATTAATTACATTTGTTTTGGGTTTCGTTTAAAGTTTCCGATGTGTTGAAAGTTATTTTATTTTTTTTTTTGTGTGTGTGGTTGAATAGTAAAAGCATTCCATTGATTGATCTAATTGTGTTACAAACCATCCCGGCCATTCAGAGTTTTCAGTAGAGATTTGATATAGATCGACAAAATAGGAGTGCAACGCTAAATATGAACAAGCTAGATATAAGGAGGGTGGTGTCTACCCTAAAGATACACGAAATGCCTTGCTGGTTAAAGTAGCGCCGGAGACTGTTTTAATGACTAGACTCTACAAGAAAGAAATTATGACAGGAATATAGGTAGCATTTGAAATGGTTTTTGTTTTCTATTTTTTTATTTTAAAAACTAAAAAAAAATATTAGAGATTGATAAACATTTTTTCCCTTTAGTTTTATAAATTAGTTTTCAAAATAAGGATGTTTTTCAAAACTCAATTTTGGAGTTTTCACTTTGGAAGGAAGCACTTTGTGCCTCTTTTTTCCTTCAATCTTCATCTTCGTTATCAAATACTTACACTGCCAACCACCATACTCATTGACCGCCCCATTACCAACAGTAATGACCAACACCCTGAACATCAAATTACAAACACCCTAACCACCATGACCATTGATCGTTGATCTGTTACCACCACTCATCAACACACCCAAGCATCAAACTTACTAACACTGCCAACCACTGACTATCGCCACCATCAATGTGACCAACACCCATGAACACCGCCAACCACCATAGCCACTGATGACCACCACCACCACCAAACCCTATAACATCAGTCACCACTCCGACATTACCACTCCTCTAAATCCAAATCACTATCATTCGGACCACTATCATCCCTACAACAAACGCCACCAAAAGATTTCATCCATTAATTAGCCCTAGTATCTTTACACAGGTAAATTACAACGCAATCAAACCTATTCACTCGGCCAATTAAACCAATGAAGTCCTAATTCACAAGTTAGTACATTAATGCCATAGTAGTAGTTGAACGATGGCAGAGGAGATGTTGTTGATCATGGTAGGGGCGGTTATGGTTTTGAACATAAGAGTTCAAAAAAAGCTCTCAAGTATTGAAAAATAAAATAAAAGAGAAGAGAGAAAAAATTGAAAAATAAAAAATAAAAGTAATAAATCAATTATACAAAACTGCTATCACACAACCCATCAGTTTGATAAAAAAAAAAGAAGCTCAAAGAGATTTTAGTCTTAATTTTTTTGCAGACAAAGCCTGAACTGAGTTTCAAATGCACCCATAGACTTCCGAGAGATGTAAAATTTAGATTGTTAATCAATGGATACAACCTCACACGGGTGCAAGTGAAGGGTACAACCTTTCACTAAGAAACCAATAGATTGGAGCTCAATAACTATGGGATGGACACCATACTTTAATTATAGGTCTCTCTTGAGTTCCCCTTCTCTTCATAAAAAATAAATAAATAAAAAAAGGTGTACACGAAAGGTGCCTTAAAGCATTTAGTTTGTGGCCACAAAGTATTTTCACCTCCAATATAATTGTGTGTGTAATAGCAGGTTTAATCAGACGAGAGGACTAGTGGTCGCTACACCGTAGTGTGACTTTAGGTAATTTACCAACCCCTTTTATCTGGTTGCCTATTGAAGTTGGTCTTGGTTTTCCTTTTAACTTTCTTTCTATTAATTATTCTAACGGCTCGAGCCATGATTCCATAAAAAGATAATACTTTGCCCAAACTTCATTCGTTCAGTTAGATACTTGTGAGTTAATGAGTAGGGGCTTACACGACTGATTACAAGCTCTTTAATTCACATACAAAAATATTACAAGTAATAGTTCACTAGTTTTGAACTCGTGCGTTTAGACTTGGCAAACGGGTATACCCGTCGGGTACGGATAAAAACCGGTTGAGTACGGGTAAAAACGGATCGGATAAATTATACCCGAATTTTTTCGGGTAGGGTTTTGCATGATCCGTACCCTACCCCTGCGGGTAGGGTATTACCCGCGGGTACAAGTCTTTTTTTTTCTTTTTAACAAACATATATTAATACACTCTATACGGATTTTTTTTTCTTTTTGTTTCTTTTGCATTTTTGCTTATTTTTGCCAACACACTTCTTGTCTTTGGTTGTTGTAAAAATATTTTCACTTTTCAGTTTATCAAAAATTAAAAGTTATGACAAATAAAAGTATTAGCATGTTAATTGTTATACCACAAAACCAATTGCAAGCATCTAACCCCATTTCCCAATCCCACCCACAATCCAAAATATAAATCGGTAAACTTTAAACAACAATTACATCATTACATGCATAAATTCATTAAAATTAATTTAATGAATTTATGCATAAACTTTAAACAACAATTACATCATAACAACGGCGGTGGACAGGCAGATGTAAGCTTCTCGGAGGCCGTCGGAGCTGAAGAATGAGGCCGTGAAGGGGCTGACTCGGCTGACAGGAGTAAATAGGTGAGACCGTGAAAGGGGCTGACTCGACTCTTGAGTCTTGACTCTCGACGCGGCTACGGCGACCAAAATCTTGGGCGGCGACGACGCGGCCTTGGTTGAAACTGAAAGGGCTGATCTGACGGGGGAGTGACGGCAAGATCTGAGGGGGTTGAGTGACAGAGTGAGTCATGAACTCACGATCTGGTCGTCGGCGTCTCGTGTGAGATGGGCTGGGAACATATCTGTTGCGGCGGCGTGAGACTCTGAGAGGGAGAGAATCAGAGAAATGTGAAACTTAGAAGAAAATGTAGGGTAATCGATTTAGGGCACAAAGTTCTCTATATATACTTCAAAAAATGGGTAACACCGAGTAATTCGAAAACTGACCCGGATCGACCCAAAAATTACAGGTCGATCGGTTCGGATACGGGTCAGATTTTGGCGGGTATTGAATATTGGTACCAGTACCCGATATTTTGGACCGGGTACGGTTCGGGTAACGGGTACGGTCTTATTTTTGCAAGGTCTACGTGCATTGCATACGAGAGCATATTACAAATACTAAAAATTTCATCCACATGACGTACTAACTTTGAGTTTCAAAATTTCAAGAATTGGTAGTGAACAATGCAATTGGTAGTAACATACGTACATAACGTGATTTCCACATTATAGTCGATCATTGTTTTTTAAGAAATAAGATATGGCGTAAAATTGTTGTAATGGTCTCCAAATATTATTTTATATTCATAATTGTTGCTTAATTTTACTCATTAGCAGATGTTATAGGGAAAATAAGTCTATAAATAAACTTGTCACTAAATTTGGAACTTTTAATTGACAACTTAATTAAAAAAGTGGAGTTAGTAATAGTAAAAAGAGGCAACTATTTTTGTATCAAGGAAAACATGAAGCATTCAAGAAATAGGCAACTATTTCATGTTCGAATCATGAAATAAAGTTTATCTGTTTAATAATGCGTAAAACATGACTGAACTATATTATTTCTAATTAATAGCGGTTAAAATTTGTCCCTAAGCATTCCCGTCTCTTCATAAACAAAAGGTAAAACAAATTGTCTGCTGATTAAAGTAGAGAGAAAAATATTATTAGGAGGAGAAAAAAGAAGATTTATGTGTACATATACATCTAATTATATAAAATATTTATCTAACATTTTCTTATGCTTATTCACATCATTCTGACGCTTAAAGAGTCATACTTCATCATTAATGTAAATGGAATATGAAATTAAAATAGACTTCGCAATGATGATAAATGGAATGACCATATATACTATAGAGGGAACTGCCCATTTCTGTAGAACATGTTCTTACCAATTCATGCTGTACACAACCAAAGACATTAGAAACATATCATAAAAAACGATAAAAGAAATATGAATCATAAATTAAAAAGTGTCACAATTCAGATACCAATAGTTGTTGGGCTGCAAGTATATATTCTAAAGTTAGAGTTCATTATAACTTAAACAATAGAAACCTCTTCATATCCAGGAGCATGAAAGGAAATGATGGTTACATGAAGATGTGTGAGCCAAATAAAGAATTGTGCACATGAAAAAGAGTATGAGAAATTTTGGAGGTCTTTGTGAATCTCATGGATGAATAACTTGTACTCAAAAATAAATTTTCAAAAACAAACTAAAACTAATCAGATAATAGATAAAAAGGTCATTTTTTTTTTCAGCATTCAATACTTTTCGTGTTAAGAAACATAAGGCTAAAATTTCGGATTTTATAAATTCTTCAATTGTTCATGCTATAGAATAGGAGATAATAGACATAGCTTATAAATGTTTTTAGAGACTTAAAAATGAAAAGTATTAAGTGCGATGATATTAGTTTAGTGATAGAAAGATTGTTTTCCTTTGAAATCTTCCTTTTGAGAAATAATATCTCTCTGTCTTTAAATATTTTAGGAACGTTATAAAAGGAAAGTGATACATTTAATTAGAAATTGCTTTAATGTTTGAAAGAAAAGTTTTATTCCACATGGCAAGAAGAGAGAGTATCCACGTAGGCAGTGAAATGGCCACTTTCTCTCAACTTTGACTTTCATATATATATATATATATATATATATATATATATATATATATATATATATATATATATATGGGAGCTGATTCCTTGATAGCGCTAGCAAAATGGGACATTTGCTAGCGCGATCTGGGCCGTCCATCCTGAAAGATGGACGGTCCAGATCGCTCCTTTTTTTAAAACTGTCAGTAGTCCGCGACACAGTATCGCGGACGATATTTTTTACCTTTTTGCCCCTCCACGCCGTTCACGACACAGTATCGCGGACGACTGACAGGCCCTGACGCATGTCAGGAAAAAGTCGTCTGCCACACAGTGTGGCGGACGACCTCTAGGCTGACACATGTCAACACGTGTCCCTTCAGTCCTTGTCCTTATCAGTCACGTCAACAGTTGCAACTACATAGTGGCGGACACTATATTGTCCGCGATATAGTATAGCGGACGACTAATCTATATACAAAAAAACCCTAATTAAGACACTCTTCTCCATTCTTCCTACTCATAAATATTTCCAGCGGCGTTGGCAAGAAAATTTGCACAATTTCTTCTTAAGAGTAGCTTTAATACCCTAATAGATCACGTAAGTTCACAAATTCAATCATTTATATGTTCGTAATCCATAATTGTGATGAATATTGCGTTTTATACGAGGTTTTGATTATGCATTGAGCATGTACTAGCGATGATGAGGATTTATATATGTATGTATTTGTTCATGTGCTAGCGTTTCTAAAATTCGATTCCGTATATGTATATATATCTATTATACATATATTCATATATGTTAACATTGTATGTATTATGCATGTGCTAGCGTCGTATTTTTGCGAGCGATTGTCAAAATCCAAACTGAGAAGCTTTTTCCCTGATTTCAGTAGCAAAAAATAGAATTTAACCCTGGACCAGAAGATCCATCCGTGTTATACGACCAAGCCAACCATATCAGTACGCTCATATGGGATGGTGGAGTAAGATACATTATTTATCAAACTTTCTTATTCTTACGAACGTTGTATACCATTTGTTTTGCTTAAATTGTATTTATTAATTCATAGGAAAGAGAACTTCTCACCACCGTAGAAGTATCTCAGGAGTTCACATCATGGAATTTGAACAAGTCCCAGAAAAAGATACTGCGTGAAATTGGGTTTGAGATTTTCACGCACGGGCAGATCTTTCAACAGCTTGACCGGGCCTTGTAAGGTGCCTTTGTTGAGAGGTGGAGAAGTGAAACGAATACGTTTCTTTTCCCACTCGGAGAGATGACAATTACCCTAGAAGATGTAGGGTTCATCTTAGGGTTGCCGGTGAAGGGGTGGCTTGTAATTGCTCCTCCGTCGGAAGCAACGAATAAGAGAACCGCTAGGGACTTCTTCACTTCGATTCCCCAGGATCAGTTTAGCACTGGCGGTATAAAGTTAAAGTGGTTGGTAGATACCTACGGGGTTTTGCCAAAAAACTATATGGGCCGTGAGCTTGTGCTGTACACAAAGGCCTTCCTCTTGTGGGTGATGGGGACAATTTATTCCCAACAACGTCGAAGAACACGGTCAGCGTGAAATATTTACCGTTATTGGGTAACCTGTCGGAGGTTGGGGATTATGCCTAGGGTGCAGCGGTTCTTTCGTATCTGTACCGAGCATTGCACAAGGCAACGAGGCCAGACGCCAAAGTCATATGTGCATGTCTCTCGCTATTGCAGGTATATCATATAAATCCTTTCTTCGTTAATTTTTTTTTTGCTGAATCGATGATATAAATATAATTTGCAGATGTTCTCAGGTGTGGTCTAATGAACACCTTGCTCCGGTGCACCAACGCGTAGGGATGTAACTGATAAAGTGTGGCCTCAGTTGTGTGCTTGGGAGTACAGCCGGAGGGTTAGCCATTACCAGAGGAGAGTCGATCCCCATCACAACATTATGTACTATCGAGGGGAGTTCGACCGTTTATCTCCAGGCCAAATGCGTTGGGCACCGTACATACATTTGGCATGACGGGTGGGAGAGTCGTTCGTCTTCACGCTCTTCGGGTTGCAGCGCACACCCCTGATCCACTTTGAGGTCGCAGAGTGGCAGCTGCCAGACCGAGCAATGCGCCATTTTGAGTTGGAGCAGGGTTTGTCAGTCGATGGCCCAAATATGAGGGTTAACAGGAACCCACCCAATGTCGGACGGTTTGGCAAGGCCAATGCGCACAAATTGTGCGCGACCGAAATACAGCTTTGGAGTTCTTGGCAGGACACACCGGTGGCCATCATCTCGTAGCCTGACCCCGTTATCAGCATTGAATAGTACAATGAGTTGTACTACCGCATCACTCGGAGGAGAGTAGCCCCAGTAAACTTTGAACGTGGGGAGAGGTATGCGCCTAGGAGTCAGATCGATGAGCATATGACAGACAATCTCATAAGTTGCCCAACAAATCTGACTTGTCCTGAATTTGATGAACATAAATGTTTGATTGAAGTTACTTATTTTTTTATCTCTTTGGATGTAGGTTAATGCCTCGCTTGCATTCTTCCAGAAGTTGAATGAGCGGAAGGATCTGGTGAGCGCAATGGGCGAGTATCTTCGCCAACAGGCTGCTGCATTGGCTTTAGGCTGCGGGAATTTTTTATGCCAAGCATCGGGACAGTCTTCTGTTGTCAGCCCAAATATCGGTTATACCGGCGTCAGCCAGGGATACGGTGATCCCTCCGGATAGGCTTCAGGGGTGATCCCTCTGTAGCGGGGATGGGACAGGCTCAAGCGTCGTGGGACAATTACAGCGGCCCCGCCTTCAATTTGTTCTCAGAACCCCAACCCCTCTCTCAGAGTCAAGTCACGCAAGACTGGCCTTTCAGAAATGACGGTTTCTCCGAGGCACTACCCATTGTCCCGTGGACGGGACCAGTTGACGCCATCGGAGGGCAATATCCCCCGTTTGACCTCCCCGGGGGGCAATATCAGCCGGCGGAAGAAATGGCCGGAAAGCAATATTAGCCGGCCAAACCAGGAATTGGAGGCCAATATCCCTTGCTCTTGCCCCCGACTGAGGGCAAGTGTAACGCCCCCAGAATTTCGGAGCTCCGCCGCCCCGAACTCCCGGGTCGTTAACCTATCGGATCACATCAAACCTGTCAAACCTGTTCACTAACACATATTCCAAATCATCTAACTCAGCATCAACTCAGATTTCTCAAAATACTGGATCATAATAGCGGTAAATTACCAGATCAGCATCGACACATACCTCTGTTTCCCTTCTGTTCTTCTTCACTGTTCGTCCCTTTTCTTCTTCTGTTTCTTTTGTTCATTTCCCTTTCGGGAAAGGTTTCCCCTTTTTGCCTTTTGTTCTCTCTTTCTTTTTTTTTCATTTCTTTCTTCCTTGCTTTACCCGAAATCATTATCCAAATCCAATATTTAATAGTTTTAGTTAGCTGAGTCATTAACCAAGGAGGAGGTGTCAACATCTTGTAGCTAATTTTTAAAATTTACAAACCAGCCCCTCTAATTTTCAAAAATTACAAAAATACTCCCAAAGTTTCAAAAATTACATTTTTGCCCCAAAATTCTTTTAAGCTTCCACAAGCTTCTAATACTCGAGTATTGCTCAAAATTAGCGACCGTTTATTTTTCGGAGCCCGAATGGTTATTTTAATCGACTCCCGAAGTTCAGGATATTACAGCAAGATTTGCCAGTTAACCCCCGAGGGCAATATACGAAAGGGCTCCAGCCAGGCCCCTAAAGCCGCATAAATGCGAGCTAATTAGAGCCAGTTATTTTAGCAGGCCCCCCCCAAGACGGATAGAACTATGATGTGGATCACCTGGGGGGCTTGGATTATAATGCCCCATGGACAGAATTGGCCTAGCTGGCGCCGGGAGCTTGGTTAGACAACGGTGTCATCTTGCACTACGCGTAAATTTTAAGGCAAAGGGGTCGGGAGCATCCAAACATCGGTCCGCACATTTTTATCTTGGACACTTTTTTTCATCAGATCCTAATACAAATAGTGGAACGACTGGGGCAAATCAAGGAAGGGGAGAGGCCTGACCCAGTGGAGACCGTCCGCTAACTACAAGCCTATCTTGGGCGGGATAGTCTAGCGAGCTCAAGTGTTACCGACGTGTTTCTAATCCCATTTTTAGAGAATGCCCACTGGTACTTGGTTTTCTATGAACCAGTAGAGAGGATGGTATCAGTCCTCGACAGTCTCTACGATAATACTGACGTGATGCCTGTGATGGACATGTACCGAGGCATAGGCCAGTTGGATGCCATGGTAAGATCCTGTTTACTTCTTATTGTAACTTGCATATTCTAAAGCTGATTAATCTTATTCTATTTGCTATGTTTAATGGTTAATGCTTATTATGTTTATCGCATAATTTATTTGCTGCCTTGGTCAATGGTAGGCGTCAGAAGAAGGTACAGCGCAGGCCGGACCTCATTTTCTGATTGAAGAGGCGTAGGCCCAAACAACATAATTCCTCGGACTACGACGTCTTCCTCTGCATGTACATGGATTACATTTGTCGGTCTGAGAGCCTCAAGAAGACCGTCTGGAGCCGAGAATGCATACAAGGCTTTAGGTATAGGATGGCTTGGCAAATTATGAATGGCCGGCCTAGAGCTATTAGGTTTATTGTAAATCCGTGTAATGAACAACAAAGAGCCACAGGGGATGGGGGTCCCAATTGACATTGTAACATTATATTCATTTTTTTAATAAACATTTATTGAATGCGATTGATTTTTATTGACAGATATCATTGTGTTGAATTCAGTCAAGTGTTTGATTTGTGGTCAGGTCAGAGATAGTATTTTGGCTAATTGACTGATCTGTGATTTGCTTTGAATGCTGGGAAACAAAGTGTTGGATATCTGTCTTTCTGCAGGGCCAAAAAAAACTAAGTGTTGGGAAGTTGTCTTTCTGCGGGACCATCCGCTAGATAGTACAGCGGACGTGGAGAGAACAAAAAAAACCAAGTGTTGGGAAGTTGTGTTTCTGCGGGACCGTCAGCTAGATAGTATAGCGGACGTGGAGAGAACAAAAAAAAATAAGTGTTGGAAAGTTTTCTTTCTGCGGACCGTCCGCTACACTATATACTGGACGTGGAGAGAACAAAAAAAACTAAGTGTTGGGAAGTTGTCATTCTGTGGGACCGTCCGCTAGATAGTATAGCGGACGTGGAGAGAACAAAAAAAACTAAGTGTTGGGAAGTTGTCTTTCTGCGGGACAGTCCGCTACATAGTATAGTGGACATGGAGAGAAAAAAAAAACTAAGTGTTGGAAAGTTTTCTTTCTGCGAACGTGGAGAGAACAAAAAAAAACTAAGTGTTGGGAAGTTGTCATTCTGCGGGACCGTCCGCTAGATAGTATAGCGGACGTGGAGAGAACAAAAAAAACTAAATATTGGGAAGTTGTCATTCGGCGGGACCGTCCACTAGATAGTATAGCGGATGTGGAGAGAACAAAAAAAAAACTAAGTGCTGGGAAGCTGTCTTTCTGCGGGACCGTCTTCTACATAGTGTGGCGGATGTGGAGAGAACAAAAAAAAACTAAGTGTTGGGAAGTTGTCATTCTGCGGGACTGTCTACTAGATAGTATTGCGCACGTGGAGAGAACAAAAAAAAACTAAGTGTTGGCAAGTTGTCATTCTGCGGGACCGTCCGCTAGATAGTATAGCGGACGTGGAGAGAACAAAAAAAAAACTAAGTGTTGGCAAGTTGTCATTCTGCGGGACAGTCCGCTAGATAGTATAGCGGACGTGGAGAGAACAAAAACAAACTAAGTGTTGGGAAGTTGTCATTCTTGCAGGACAGTCCGCTAGATAGTATAGCGGACGTAGAGAGAACAAAAAAACTAAGTGCTTGGAAGCTGTCTTTCTGCGAGACCGTCCGCTACATAGTGTGGCGGACGTGGAGAGAACAAAAAAAAAACCCAAGTGCTGGGATTTATATGTCACAAATGAAGAGTGATATCTCTTCCAAGTGTTGGGAATTTGTAGACATTGTAGCGGACGGCGAAAATTCTGTTTTAATAAATTGGCAACCGAAGACTTGTTTTATCGATGAAATAAACAATCTCAATATCAATTAACAATAAAAAAATGTACGGTTAACTATCAACAATCTCAGTATCGACGGAATCTCAAACGGCACAATTAAGAACATAAATTCGGAACAATAATTAACATTAACATAAAATTATTCATAACAGAATTTAGGGTTCAACATTGGGGGAAAGAAGTTTTTTCGCAAGTGCTCCGATCAAACACCGTCACTTGAAAATTCCACTTCCCCCTGTGTTCAAACACTACAAAGTCCCCGAGTTGGAGGTCATGCTGCTACACGAATTCGTTCCAACCCTCTGCGAAACAAATTTGACCTTGGCCGTGCTTCATCTTGATTCTAACATGCCATGACCCCTTGCGGCTGGTTAAAGTTGAATCGAAATAAATTGTGGTAAGCCATTCGGAAAAGGCTACCGGTATGTCATAACATATTCACAATACAAAAAATAAGTTTTTAATCAAAGATCAAACTTTTAACACCAAAAGTAACACAGAGAAAGAGGGATGGCCTACAAGTTCTGTATCAAAACCAGGCATCATGACTTTGAAGAAGTGTCTGCCTGCAAGGTGCATGTTGCTTACAAATTCGTTGCTGCTCGACGAATCAAAAGCCATCATGCCGGGAATGTCGCTGGAGGCACCGCGGCGTTGGGGGGAGGATGGGGCTGTCGCCGAGGGCGGCGCGGCATCAGGGGGAGGACGGTGGTGTCGCCGGAGATGTGGGTCGTCGTAGATGGGGAAGCGGCTGGATGAGGTGTTCGAGACAGATAGAGAAACGGATGGAGTGATAAGATGATTGGCCTCTGCTGATTAATATATAACAGGATAGAGTCATCCGCTACATTGTGTGGCGGACAAAAAGAAGACCAACAGTTTTTTTTCTGCATACGTCCTCTACATTGTAAAGCGGACATAAAAGAACAACAAATCATGACTCTGTAGAGACGTCTGCTACATTGTATAGCGGACATAAAAGAACAACTCATTAGGACTCTGCAAAGACGTCCGCTACATTGTATAGCGGACATAAAATAAGGTCAAAAAATTTCTAAAATGTAGGAATTTTAAGACCCTGCAGAGGCGTCCGGGGCTAATTAAAAAAAACAACATAAACTTTTAGAGTTGATGGCCCTCATAGGTCCATTAGAAAATATATAACATTATTCGGTCAAAAGATTATTAGAAAAAAATTACAAAAATTTATTACAAATGTCAAACATAGTTGATGGCTTAAAAAAAATTATAGGTCCACTGCAGCTTGTTCGTCCTCATCTTCGGCATCATCTTCTTCCCCGCTTTGCAAACCCCTTGGACTTATCCCCAGTGCCTTGTAATGGTTCCGCTTGTCGTGGTCGGTCATTTTGTTGCACAATGCACACCTTCTCAGCTTTTTAGGTTGAGTTGCCGTTTCAATAGAGCTTTTCATCCGCGTAGATCTCTTGCGGCCTTTCGTTTGCGATATAATTGGATCCAAAGGCCGGATATCATTGTCGTCTCCTCCCCCGGCTCGTCATCTTCTGATCCCGTCGTAGGCTCGGTGTCAACCGCATTGCTGACTGAAGCTGCTTCCAACTGGTCGACGATGGGCTCTTGCTGCTGAGCTACCTCGAGGAGATGTTTATATCCGACCATTGTAGCAGCACCCTTTACGGACAAACGGGTGAACATCGTCACCAGATGATTATACCGCAACGTCTCTGATTCTTCAAAGTCAGTATACGGGTGCTCCGGAAAGGAAATGGTACCGTGCAACCTGTTTGCACCTTTCGTCCACCGTGGCAGGACGTATTTATCGGGGATTGTCCTGATATTCTTCTGGGTGAAAAACCGCAGAATGTGTCTACACAGGATGCCATGGAACTCAAACTTCTTGCAAACACATGTCACCGAGTCCGTCAATGTGTCGTGGCTCACCGTATAAATTCTGCGCAGCTTCTCAGGGACGAGGTCATTCACGAGCGAATAAACCTTGTACTCACGCGATGACTTTTCTGCCACCTTGTTTATACTGTATCAGCCCGATTTTTGCAGCTCTACTTGGTATAGCATGAAGATCTCCTTCGTATAGACTTTGGCACCGTTCAGCTCCAGCGGGGTCTCAAGCAACCTTCTCCTTTGCTTGTACGTGGTTGCAAAGTCTGCAGCCCTTTCTTTCACGAATAACGACGCAACCGCTTTTTGTGCGGATGTGACGAAACTCTTCAAATTGGTAGCTGTACCCACATAACTATCGAACATGGCATTCATAGATTCACTCCTGCCCGTCGTTTTCATGCCCGCAGAAAAATGCCTCCTCGTGTAAACGCCAATCCATTGCTCTTTGAGCTCGTACAAGTGCTGGAGCCACTCGTTGTCTTGCAATGAGTAATCCTCAACAAGCTTTTCCCACCTCTCCTCAAATTCCTCAATCGTTAACGACTTATTAACGCACTTTTCAAAATCCTGTTTAAAGTCTGGATACTTTGCGTACACGTGATGCAGACGTTCAGGGTATTTGTTGCTTATGTGCCAAGTGCACAAGTTGTGTCGAGTATCTGGGAAGACGGTAGCAATAGCCTTCTTCATTGCCAAATCTTGATCGGTGATGATAACGTTGGGTGCTTTGAAGTTCATTGCTTCCAGCCACACCCTAAACAACCATTCAAAAGAACTCTCGCTCTCGTCCCTTAACAAGGCGAACCCGAACAGGATGGAGTGATAATGATGATTGACCCCGTGAAAGGAGCGAACGGCATCGAGTACTTGTTGGTACGGTATGTGGTGTCGAAAGTCACGACATCCCCAAAATGCTTATAAGCTAGCCTCGAACGACCGTCGACCCAAAAAATTGTGCTAACTCGATGCTCGTCGTCAAGTTTATAATCGAAGGTAAACTGCGGGTCCTCCATCTGCATCCGTTTCAATAGGCTCATTGTGGCTTGAGCATCATTGAGGTCATACGCGGCTCGTCTATGGGTTCGGACCGCGTTACGAACGTCTGTCGTGTTAAAGTTTAAATTTTGAATTCCCCCAGCCTGTTCAGCAAGAACATTAATCATGTCAGTAGGTCCTAGCCGCGCATTGCTCATTGTGTGAATTAGGCTCCTTGCGACCTTACCCATCTTCTTGTGTTGATGCATCTGACTCACCTTAGAAGGGGTTACTAACGGGTGATTGTGTGCCAGTTCCAGGCTGGTAATAAGCCAATGATCTTGCTTGGCTTTATAGCTTACGAACATCTTGACCTGGCAATTTGTGCGCTCAAAGCAGTCCCGTCTTCTACGCGAATATCCTATTTCGTCATCACTGTCATCGTTGCCTACGCGTGTCTCATTTTGCACTGGGTTTCTGCCCCTATGACACTCGTATAAGCGAGAGCATATCTTTTTTGTTACGTTGCTTGTTCTTGTAGTCTTTATTCTAATGCCAAAACCAACCCTCAATGAATACGCTCGAAAACATTCTTCAGCTTCTTCCAATGTTTGAAAGATTCGTCCTAGATACGGATCACTAGCATCTACGGGGGTGTTGGAGCTCGACACGAAATCAGACATTGTGAAACAAGACCTATGTAGAAATAGACTACGCTTAACAATCAAATGACATTTTTAACTGAAAATATTATCTCAAAATTATCTTGGCGAATAGACAGATTTAGGATACCATATACATAATCTCAAAAGTGTCTCCCATTTTGCTAATTATAAATTTATTGAACATAACAAATTAAAATTACTAAGATAAACAGACAAATTCATCATGCCAAAATACAACAAACATATCTCAAAAAATTCGAATTTAAATAGGATACTTGTGTTGAAGTTAGCGAACTTCAAAAAAATCGAAATTAACTACAATGAATTAATTTAAAGTTAACAAATTAATTTCTAGAACATCACAAGTTGATGAATAGAGTGACAAATTTCTAGAACATCACAAAGATCTATACTTTTTTGTCCAAAAAAACAAATTATACTTTATCAGTCAATCCACCTAAAAAACTTTTGAGATCACAAACTTACCTTACTTGAGTGAAACTTGAAGCAAGTGTTACTCGAAGCTTGAAGGGAGCTGAAAATGGAAGCATGTGAATCTGAAGGAGAAGAAAATTTTGCTGAAAGAACTGAAAATTTTGCTGAAAGAGCTGAAAATGCTGCCGACAACTCTGACACGTGCAGATATAAAGGTCCATAAATATAATTTTGCATTTAGAACTGTCGCGGACATTGTTGACGTGACACCTACCGAGGGGAATGTGGCTCTGACGGGAGACTTTCTTCGCGGGTGACGGGACACGTGCTGACATGTGTCAGCCTAGAGGTCGTCCGCCACACTGTGTGTTAGACGATTTTTTCCTGACATGCGTTAGGGCCTGTCAGTCGTCCGCGATACTGTGTCGCGGACTACTGACAGTTTTAAAAAAAGGCGCGATCTGGACCGTCCATCTTTCAGGATGGACGGCCCAGATCGCGCCAGCAAATACCCTATTTTGCTAGCGCTATCAAGGCATCAACTCTATATATATATATATATATATATATATATATATATATATATATATGTGAGCCTGATCAAAGCCCCAGGCTTTATATCGTATTGCCGTATCAACTATCACGGGAATTGCTATTTGAATACAAATTAATATTATGTTTACATTTCTTTAGAAAAATCATGTGTCCCATCTCCTTTGTTACAATCACTTTGATAATTGGATTATATCTGAAAAGATAGAGATTCACTACTTTTTGCAGGAAATGTTTTTTTTTTCCTGACTGCATGAGTTGCATTGTATGTGGTGCATTTTATAATAAGAATAAAGTATATCATTTGGGATCATAAATGAAACTTGAGAAGTGCTAATTTCACAGCTGAGAAACATATGCTCATGAAATAATTTCATTTTTTATGACACAGTTAAAACTCTGTATGCGTATAAAAATATGGCAAGGTGACGCGGATTCAGCAACTTCCATTGATAAGCAAGCTTCTAGTGGTGTATTAAGTATTTGTACATTCTTCATTAGGGATATGCTATTTTCATCCTCTTTTATGCTTTTTGGACCCTCTTGTTCGCTCAAAGACCAACCATTGTCATAAAAAAAGTTTAGCGACAAAATGAAAACGTAAAAAAGCTAATAAAGTAGTGGAAATAGCGTTTCCATTTGAACTGTAAATTTTAGGATAAATTACATTATTGCAAATTATGTGTATCACAAATCGCAACGTGTTATTTATTTGTCTTACTAATAATTATTTACTAACAAATAGGAAGGTGACACATGTCCCTTAAGGTATGAATATGATTAATAGACTAATTTGAGTCACAATAATGTGGTCTGGGGTCAGCTTAAAGTCCCAAGCCAATAAGATGATGTCCTAAATATGGAATGTATTTCTTTACGAAATTAAAAGTTTTGATCGAGGGGATAAAATCTTATCGCAACAAATCTACCACTATATATTGGAAAGCTCTGACGACTATTTTATATAAAGATTCAAATGCAAGCTACTAAATTTATTCTATAAAGATTATCAAATTCTCCAAAGAGAACTTGGATCCGAGATCAAGATTTAAACCCTCGAGTTCACATCTTCAAGATTTGCTACGTCACTATCTTTGTCTTTCTCGTTCAAATCTAGAGAAGATTGTGCCATTAAATTCGATATCAAGCCTTCAGCTCTCGACTTGAAGTTTTCAGAAGAGAAGAATCCAAAGTCATCATCTTCGTTTAAAGATTTAACAGATATTGCCTTCATTTTTTTTTTAAGAAAGTTCTACTTGTTGCTATTTTCCTTGTTTTTTATTTGCAGACCCGAAATTTGTTTATGCATCTGGCTTATGAGAAAAGGGGTACTAGCCGAGTCAAATATATTGCAATGCCCGAATATATATTCAATCAAGTTTGATTTAATTTATAGTAAATAATCATGTCTTTTTAGGGGGCAAATAAAAAAAACTATCGGTAATTACCATCAATAAAATATATTATGGCCTTACAACTGCCTGCAAAGATTACTTACTCTAATCGCCTCGGGATCACTTGCAAAGAGCCGATAAACTTATTTACTTGGAAAAGTTTATATGGTGTTAGAACACTCACTCGAACATTCTAGTGGTAAATAGATAATGACCTCTGCTAGTATACATGATGCGCAATTTTATCTGTCCACTTTTAAATGATGTACTAAACCCGCATTGAAAGTGGGTGTCTTTGGGGGTGTGTTTTTGTGCTCATGTATAAGGTGAGTGTGGTGGTGGTGAATGAGGGGGATGGGGGCGGCAGTGAAAGTAGGTGGCATGGCCGCCGCGGGGGGGGGGGGGGGGGAGGGATTGGAAATGCTATTTCCACTACTTTATTAGCCTTTTTCACCTTTTCTTTTTGTCGTTAAACTTATTTTATGACAATAGTTAGTCTTTGAGCAAACAAGAAGGTGCAAAAAGCATAAAAGAGGATGAAAATTGTGATTTTCAAAAAATAATCGACGCTTGTAGTTTACGTGCGACTAAAATTAGCGTTCTCCATCTAAAGAGCCTAATTTTGTTAACCTTGATAAGTTTTTGTACATCTTTTTTAAGTGAAGGAGATAAATCGCACATCGTACATAGTTGAGCGGGTTATTAGCTAGTGGAGTTATTTAAGTGGTAAATATTAGCATTCGTTAATTCCTTTAAACAGATTCTCATAAATCGGTTTAAACTATTCAAATGATAACATAGATTCTTGAGCTTCCTTAACACGTGGCGGAAACGTCACGTGTGACCGTTTGCCATACATGTAATGCAATGCAATCTTTTCCGGTTAGTACAGAACCTGGTTTCAAGTTTGACACTGCAAGTGCTCTCCTCTCTCTGCAGAATGTCTCGTCCATGGGCAGTCTCCGTGATCTGCATCTTCTTTCTCTTACATTGCGTCGCTCACAGCAAAACTTTGAAGAGAGATGGTAATTCTATAATACCCTTATTCTATTGCTTGTCTTTCTGACAGTATTATAAGTAGTTATCACTTGTCGCTCTAGAATGTTGGTTGGTTGTTGTTAGATTTGAGATCATATATCTTTATGTTTATTTTAGGAAATGCTTGTCATATAGGGTTAATATGTTTTGCTTGTTGATACTCATCCGTTAATATTTAGGGATATGAATTATAGTAGTGTACAATGCCAATCATCATTCAAATGCTCTTGTTATCTAAAGGTTTTGCTTGGGTCATAATTTGGGTTTGAGTTAAATCTAAGTTTTAACCAGTATTTGGGTCACACAGATTGGCTCCACTTAGTTAATTGATCAATTGATTTCACTAATTTGTTTTGAGAATTTCAATGCCCCCCCCCCCCCCCCCCCCTCCTGAAATATTGATTCTTGACCATCTTAACACTGATCTTTTTGGGTTTGCTTTTAGTGGTTATTCTACTAGTGAACCCGGCAATTGATGTGTCCTTGTAAGTTTTCTGATCGACTGATTTAACCATTTACGTTCAGTGTTTCACTCACATTTCTTTTAACATTTTAGCATTACACATCTTGTGTAATTATCTTGGTTATGGAGTGTCACTGAGAGATAAAGCTCATTTCATAAGGCTTTTCTATGTGGCTATTTTAATATTGGCCCACTGTTGATGTATTACATGATCCAGCTTACTAGTGCTAAATATTGATGGTTTAGAATCTAGGTGATTTGAGTGGCACAAAAACGGTAGCCAGATAGTTGGACATTGATTATTGTTAGAAAAATGATACAAGTAATATATAAAAAGCCTCGAGAACTCAGCTCTACCATCTCTAGTTCAGTGATATCGTCTTCCAGAGGCTAATTTTGGAGTCCAAACATGATTTTTACTATTACTGCCATCTAATCTTAAAGCTAGATAATGGATATTGTTTTTGCAGTGAAAGCTTTGAATGAGATAAAATCTCTGTTGGGATGGAGGGTGGTATATGCATGGGTTGGAGATGATCCATGTGGAGATGGTGATCTTCCCCCTTGGGCTGGAGTCAAGTGCTCGACTATGGGCGATTATAGGGTTGTGACAGACTTGTAAGTATTGATTCATTACACAACTATGTTTCATTCTATGGCCATAAAATTGGCCAGCTTAAGTCTTGATCATGATTTCTCCTATGTGCTCATGGAGGCCACTGCTGGGTCCTGTAGTAAAATGTGCTTAAGAATGCTGGTATAATTTCCATGTAAATAATCCTAGAGTTAGGTGTGTACCCAATCTTCCCTTCCCAGTATCCCCGATTGACTGGGACCAATGCTGCTATTGCCTTAATGTTTGTTTGTGATCCCACTAAGAATTCTTCTATTGTTCGACTTTTTTCTTTTAGTACCCATTCACTGTTTCACCTTCGGTATCTTTTTTTTAAATAATAATCGACTGTTCATTGGAGTTTTTCATGGTTATCCATATATTGTGTTCTATCTTTTGAACAATGGTTGAAGCGGTGTGCTTTTTTCATTTCAATGAGTTTGTGATGATGTATTTATTTGCAAGAGAAAAGAATTCCCAAGTCTAAAGGAGTTATGGCTTGTTATTGATTAGCCATCAAGGTCAAATTCACTGAACATTTCTGATTGACAGTTTCAGCTATATTTTCTACAGTTGCATCTTAGATCACAATTAAACCTAAAGAAACTCTAGTACACCTAAAGAGGAACATGTTTAACTAAGCTGATCCTTGAACTTTCATCTGTTGGCCATCAAGGTCAAATTCACTGAACATTCTGGTTGATGGTTTCAGCTTCATATTTGCTCATCGCATCTCAGATCATAGGTAATCCTAAAGAAACTTAGGTTTGCTAAAAAATCTGTGTAAAAGGACGTAGTTCAACAAAACCCAATAGGTATGACACATTGTCGTGCAATTCTAGAAAATTCTTCTAGCTGTTGCTGACCTCGGATAATATATCGCTACTTTACACTTGCAGGGAAGTGTTTGCGGTATCAATCATTGGGCCTTTTCCTACTGCTGTGACCAATATGCTGGACTTGACAAGGCTGTACGGTTCCCCTTCCTCATTGTTCTGTTAATAGAAGAGTTTTCTAATGATCTATAAACTGTTAAAGGGTTTCCAACAATTCTATTCTTAAATTTGGTTCTATAACTTCCATGTGTCATTCAGTTCTGCTGCATCTTCTTAAGTTCGTGTAAATTGCAGACATGAGATCTCCGTGTGCTTGCAAATGCTTTTTATTAGGAGATTCTGCAACAAGGGTAGTGATGAAATTAATAATCTTTTCAAGCAACTATAGCTTAGTGATAATGATTGACCGTATCTCAGATAAATGGTTTTAATGTGTTCCAAATGGCATTTGTTCATTTATGACCACTTTTGTGTGTTGGGTATATGTTTATTGGTACATGTGGTAGGATACGGATTCACATTCAGGCTCACATCTCAGTGGATGTGAACAAGAGTCCACATTCTGTAAGCACTTATCACGCATTCAACTTACTTATTGGTCTTGTGTGCTATGGGTCATATATCTAAAGTAAATGGTAGATTTTGTAAAAATGAGCAGTTTTTATCTGTCAATATAGAGTAGTTATAAATCTGGTTTCTTGATCTTCTGCTAAAGCTAGAAGTAAATGTTCTGTAAAGAAGAGGTGTGACTTTCATGATTTCTGGTCGAATTGATATCATTATTAATGGTCACTTTCTCTTAAATTGATATTGCAGTCTTTTAATTTTCTGTTTATGTGACAGCGATCTCCATAACAATAAATTGACTGGGCCAATCCCTCCCCAGATTGGACGGCTGAAGAGGCTTAGAGTACTGTATGTATCTCTTCTCTTTTTGATGGAGTGTGTGCGTGTATATGTGTGTTTGTCTATGCCTGTGCGTCTGTGTATCTGTAAATGGTCTTTGTTGTTTTAGACAGCGAACTGATTCCTGCACCGGTGTTTTATTTGTTCATACCTATTTAACATTTCACGGTTTCCCCTAACCTATATACCAGACTATGTGCTCCATCGTGTTTAGATGTCGTCGTATCTTTTTGGCTTTGACTACTGATAATAGTGCAGTCATTGTAGTGAACTTTTTCAAGTTATCATGAAAATATTTCTTTTACATGAAGTTAATTTTTCTGTGATTTGAACTTTTCCTTTTCCTTAAAAGAAACTTGAGGTGGAATAAACTACAGGATATCATACCTCCTGAAATTGGTGAGCTGAAGCAGCTAACACAATTGTGATTATTTTCTTCCCATGGGATATCTCCTATTAGTCTGTATATGTATGGTATATGGGAAAGGCTGCCTATCATAAAACACTGACACTGTTTACTATTTTTTCACATCAACAAAATGTATAAAGGTACCTGAGCTTCAATAACTTCAAAGGGGAAATACCCAAGGAGCTTGCAAATCTACCAGAGCTTCGCTATCTCTATCTTCACGAGAACTGTTTTACTGGGCGGATTCCACCTGACTTGGGGACCCTACAAAACCTTCTGCATTTGTACTTTTCCACCTTATCTTGGTTACATATCTTGAGTGCAGATTCATTATCATTGTCATTCCTATTTATTGAACTCGGACTGCCCTGTTAGCCATATTGATATGTAGTGTAATTTGATTGCTACTTATTTCAGGGATGTCGGTAACAATCATTTGGTTGGTGGGTACTATAAGGGAGTTGATTCGGTATGAAGGAAGTTTCCCAGCCTTGCGCAACCTGTAAGTTTTTGTAGTCCAATGTGGAGTTTTTAGTTTTTCTTGTCTAGAAAATGAAATATATCTCCCTGACGGATCTCTTTTTCCTGATAATTTAGCTATTTAAACAATAACTACCTGACGGGAGGAATTCCGGCATAGCTTGCAAACCTGACAAGCTTGGAAATATTGTAAGTGTTAGTTTTTATTTTGAGTAGATACACTTCTTAGTTTGTTCAGAAGCTATATTGCAAAAGTATGTTGATGCATAGCATCGTGGTTGCCGTTTAGGTACCTCTTATACAACAAAATGTCTGGGCCAATACCAACAGCACTTGCCTCTATTCCCGGACTGACACATCTGTAAGTCTGTCCAGAACATTGATTTTGTCTGTATGTGGGGTTTATATCTTCTTCAGCTTAAATTTACTTCTGAATTCTTTTTCAATTATGGGAGTAATAGCATTCCCGACATAATCTCGCAACATACATGGGAGTTGGGGCTTGCTTTATAGTTGTTCTACTTCCCTTCCGTATGTTTCTGTTAATGTGTGTACTGTATGGCATTATTCTCTCTCTCTAGCTTTCTCTCTCTGCGTGTCTACTCTAATGGTGGTTTTGATCCTTAATGTTCTTCTTCTTTATTTTTTTTTATTGCTTCGGCGGGGGGTGGGGTGGGGGGGCAAAGTTGAAGTTTCCCTAATTGTGTTGACTACGCTCTAGACACATCTTACTTGCTTCTACCTCATAAGGCTGGTGGCTGCCTGGTGGTTTCCGCGAAATACATGTATACTTGCTTGCCTATCTGTCATCTTATCAAAATGTACTTTCACCTCAATAATCTCAGGTACGTGGATAACAACCAGTTTTCAGGGAGGATCCCAGATGCATTCTATAAGCATCCTTTTCTGAAAGAAATGTGAGCTGGCTCCCATTTATCTGAAGCAAAGAAACACAAATTCTATCAGAGCCTTTTTGTCCGTTTGTAGTGTTTGTCTTGATGGTGTATTGTAGGTACACCGAGGGTAATGGATTCCGGGCTGGAGTGAAGCCCGTTGGTGCGCATAAGGTTTTTGAAGTATCAGACACCGAGTTTCTGTTTTAGTCATATCGTAGGACCAAGACTCGCTGGACAGAGACGGCAGTATTGTCGATAGACAGAAAATGAGAAGGTGCTCTCCTGTTTTTTTTTGCAATTTTGGGAATATGTAGGTTAGTTTCTCTTTTGCCAATTGATGCTAGTACTGTATATAGGATTCACTTTCAGTATAGTTCTAGGCATTATAAGTCACATTCTTTGTATCCAAGGCAACATTCTTTGTATCCAAGACACTTATGCCCAATTTTGAAGTTAAAATTCCGAAAGTTAAACTGAAGCTCATGAAAACTTGCATCTCCCACGTACTTCGCTGGCAACAAGATGAACGTAAAATGTCAAAACTTGGTGAACTTTTCAATTAGAATTGAAGTTGGTGTTTTCTGTGAATTGATGCAAGTTAGTAGCATTAGTATGCTGAATTCGAATGAGCTTAACGTCACAGGAGATGTGTCAGAAAGATGATTTGCTACCCCCTATCATGCTGCTATCTCAATGTGTGTTTTGTATTTGCGCTAATGCCAATGCAGTGTGTAGTTTCAGAAGCAAGTCACACAATCACTCTAAAGCATACATCGCTTTTGCAAAAGCCAAAACTGCTTTGGTAATAAGGCTACTAGCCAGAAATAAATGTTGAATTGATGGAAGCGTTGTCTTAACCTGAACCCAGTACTCTTGCAGTTGCTTGCTAGCATCCAGTTCGCAGCAAGCCTTCTAATTTGATCGAGCATGAGTCTAAAATAAGATGATCCACACATTTTGAAGGTTGTCCTGGGCAAGTCGGAGACCACAAACATAATGTTGGCATATAATAAACTGAAGATGTGGAGTTGGAAGGCCTAATACTTTAAGCAAGATCAGCAGCTACGGGGTATCGCTATAGATTGGTAGTCAAGTTTCTCCAGCAATGCAGGCGGTACATGGACTCGTGTCTGCAGAAACTAGTGATTTAATGGACCTTTTATGTCGAGAGGTGGCAATTTGATCCGTAGATATTGCATCTTCCCCGATTCTATAGAAGAGGATTTTTGTGACTTTTACTAAGTTATGAGACGGGTTTGCTAGTTAGATTTAAAAACCGCACTGAATTCAGGTCAGTTTTGCTTTTAAGTATAACGTTCGTGATATCCGACCCGACTCGCTGCCCGTACCTACCCCTCCCCACCCCCCCCACCCCCTCCGCGGGGCATATTGGACCCCTTTTATGTCATAACCCTTACCCTAGTTCATAATATAAGGAGATAAATAGCTAATAACCCCCTCTACTATACACGATGTGCGATTTCCCCCCCTCCACTTCAAAATTAACCACTAAACTCCCCCCTCCCCTCCCCTCCCCCCCCCCCCCCCCCCCCCCCCCACACTTACTGAAATTGGGCACCATAAACGGATCCGTTATGAATAGCGTGAAATGATCACAATACCCTTATTTTCCTTACCCCATTTAAGTTTAATGCCATTCTTCTAACCTCAAATTAGTTTAAAGAATTAGGCTTTGTAACATTAGTCCTTCTCAAATTAGGGTTTAAAATTTTTAAATTCTCATTTCCAAATTAGGGTTTCTCTTCACCTTCCCCCTTACCCGTCGCCGCCCTCACCCTCCCCCTTCCTCGTCGCTGCACTCACCATCCCTTCACCTCACCGCCGCACCTACCATCCTCCTTCCCCGACGCTGCACCCACCCTCCCTGTAATGCCCGGATTTTTTTTATTTATTATAACTTTTTCATATCGAAATAAATTTTTAGCGACGAACTCTTACTTAGCATCGGTATATTAATGTGAGCGGCTCATAGTGTCAAATTTGGGGAGGCACTATAATTATTATCTTTAGCGACAACCATAAAATCAAAGCTATAAATTAATGTTAACAGACATTATTAAAAGTGATTGAAATCTTTAACGACAATTAGTGTTAGGGATATTTTATATAAAGTTAACGTCGATACATTATTAACAAGATTTAGCAATGAATTAGTGTAGTGGGTTCACTAATAACCCGTTAAATTCTCTTAATACGTAATATTTCATAAATAACTATATCAAACATTTTTGTAACCATAAAAGGTGCCGGGTATAATTTAAATGGCTCGTAAATTGGTAGGGGGATTATTGTAAATTTACAACTTAGGGTTGTATATATATATATATATATATATATATATATATATATATATATATATATATATATATATATATATATATGCTTCTATTCCATGGGTTAGCTAACCCTAAGCTGCCACACATCTGCAAACGGCGGAGCACATAGAAGGATATCTCAGCGATCGAAGAATGTTTTTCCGATTTTGATAGTCAAGAGCTAGAACCGGCATTTGAGCAAATACCAGAAGCAGATTTTGAGCGAGGTAAGTCCCCCTGCCATATTCCTCCGTATACTTATTTGCAAAACCTATATACGTACATATGACTTGATCAGATTAAAGTTTAAAGTTTTGTTCTGCTTATGTTTTATTTCTAAAGTATTTGATGAGAAATTTAGTTCAAAAGAATGCCATGGAGTGTTATGAGTCATAGAATTTTACTGAGTACATGTTGAATGAGCAAATGAAACTCGACTTGGTTGTTGTGCCCCATATCCAACGGGGGAATGTTGGATTTCGGGCTTTGGTCAACGGGGCTTGTACATTGATACACAATACTGTGACCGGTGGTTCGCCCTTGCGTCCACAAAATTTTATCCTGGGTGTAGGAGGAATTTCAGGCCCTAGTCAGGGGGGCTCGTACGCTGACCGCAGCATATCTAAGAAAAGAAATATTTATGTTTGATGTGAATGGGATTAATGATGATCCTACTCAGATTTGAAAACCTTTTTCTTCTTTTGAAATTTCATGTATATGTGTATATGTATTGAAGGACATTTTACGAATGACAATGATTAAATGTTTGACTTGTTAACAGAAAATCCCTGGCATGTTTTAGAAATTTCAAACTTATTTTAGGAACATGGCTAGTGTACTTGCTGGGCTTTCGCTTATTCCTTATTTTTCAGGTGACAACTTAAGGGAAGCGGAGCCGTATGAGCCACACGGGGGAGTAGTGCCCGAAGAGAACTTTTAGAATAATGAGTACTCACTATTCGAACATTTTAGTCTATGTTAATTTACGTTATGCTTGAACTGATGTAAGGAGCTTAAGTCTCCTCGAGTTTTCTTTATAAGTTTTAAAGACATGTAATGAGAGTTTTATTTGAATTTTTTGAGGTCCGTAAATTAGAATTAATTTGGAGTCATAGGACTGTAGTAAGACCTAGCAGAGCTCTGGTAGGTGTTTGAATGGGCCTGCAGCCGATCATGTGCCTAGTCCATGGGCTTACTCGTGGGTTCGGGTCGTGACAGAAATGGTATCAGAGTATTTCGGTTTTGGGGTACTAGAGTGTAAGAAATCATTTCGCCGATTAGGTTATATAACCTTGTATATGAGTATCTAGGTAACAAAGTCAGGGGTAGAAGGAAAAAGGAATTCTATTTAAGAAGAGATTAGATTCTGATGTGCTTTATTGCAGTTTTCGATAATCGACTAAGTCCTTGAGTTGTAGATTAAGAAAACCTTGTGTTAACGACGTTATTTGTGATGTTTGTGTGGTGATAGGGCGATGGCAAATAGGAGCGAGGATAGTTTGTCATTTGAGATTAGTCAGATGCCCTCTGAAGGATCCAAAGATTCCAGCCAGGCATCCTGCATTAGAAAGAAGAAAACCGGAAAGCTCCCTAGAAAGGAAGTAGTAGATTCAGGAAAGAGAATGAGCCCATCAAAAAGGGATATAAAATTTTTGAAAGAAAAGATTAAGGTACTTGAGACTCAATGGAGAGTATGAGGCTTAGCTTCAGCCTCACCTGGGAGCAAAGGCAAAAAGACTACAATTATTATTTTGGAAGCAAGGTCATAGCGTTGCAAAATCGGTTGGGAGATGAAGATGAGATGAACTTCTCTCAAGCTGAAGTACAAGAATGGATCCAGGAGTGGGAAACCTACATCTAGCTCGCAAATAATTAGGATGGGAAAGAAAGGAGAGATCATAGTAGTTAAATTAGGAAAATAAACAGTGTGTGCCACTGTGTTGGACTCGTTATTTTAGAACGATATCTTTAGAATCGTTTGAAATAAAGTTATTCAATTGAATTATGTCACATTCCAATTTTAATATATCTGAGTTGTTTGTTTTGGAAATGCCAACTTGGCAAGAATTTTTGAACCACTTGCATATGTTAGATCAAGGAAAGAGACCGGTGTAGAGTAAATTACAACGATAAATTGAGATTATTATTATTATCATTACAGTGATAAATTGATTGTGATTCGAAGGCAAAGATTCTTATGAGAGTTCCCTTATAGGTTCGAAAAGAAATGGCACGAAGAAACAGAGCTAAAAGTGATGACGTATTTAGGATGGTGGAGAACCTCATTAGAGTCGTGGAGCACCAGGTGACTGCAAGTGGGGGGTCATCGATTGAAAAGTTCAAAAGGATGGACCTACCATCTTTCTTTGGTACTGCTAATCCCTTTAAGGCGGAGTCCTGGATATCGGATCTGGAAGACATCTTTGAGGTTCTGGGTTGTACTGAGAGACAAAAGGTCGTGTTTGCAGCATTCATGCTCAAGGATGAAGCCAACCAATGGTGGAAAGCCACTAAAAGAGTGAAGGCCGATGAGGTGGCCAATATGGAATGGGAAGGCTTCAAGAATTTGTTCCTCGAGAAATACTTCCCCCAAACCATCAAGGAGCAAATAGAGATCGATTTCATACAGCTGACCTAGGGGAACCGTTCGGTTAAGGAATACGAGGCCGAATTCACTAAGTTGTCTCGATACGCTGCCCACTTAGTGGATACAAAAGTCAAACAAGCAAGGAAGTTTGAGAATGGACTGAAGCTCAGTATCCTGTCTCGCATTTCGACATTTAGGCTAGGGACTTATGCTGAGGTGGTGGATAAAGCCCTAATCGAGGAAAGGGACAGTGAGGACTTGTACCGGATGATGGACCAACAAAGGAAGAGAGCCAGAAATAACGAACCTCAAGGAAACAACATGTCCGAAGATACCTCCAAGTGCCCGAAACCTCAAGAAGGAAACAAAGGAGTGCAGACTCAAAGGTGGAATGAACAAAGACAAGGATCCAATAATAGGGCACCACCACAACAAAGAAATGAATCAAGGTGGAACGTTCAAAGGAATTCAATAACTGAGAAGGGTGGACAAATGGGAGCACCAAAATGTAATAGATGCCAGCGCTTCCATCCAGGGCAACCATGTCGGTGGGGGACGAACAGATGTTTTGAATGTGGGCAAGAGGGCCACCTAGCCAGGAATTGTCCTAGGGCGCGACCTCAAATCAGGCGAAGAATGATGCAACAAAGCCTAGGGGAACGGCGAGAGCTTTTGCTATGACTCGGCAGGATGCACAAGCTTTGGACTCGGTGGTTACTGGTACACTTCATGTTTCCTCCATATTTGTAAAAGTATTGTTTGATTCTGGCGCTACACATTCCTTTGCATCTCATACCTTTATTAAATGCTTGGACAAGAATCTAGAACCATTAGATTCACCGTTGTGCATCTCTACCCCAATGGGGGATTCAGTTGTCGTGGACCAAGTGGTCAAGAACTATCTAATAAAAATTAAGGGAAGAGAACTAGTGGCAAACCTGATTCGTTTAGATATGTTGGAGTTCGATGTCATACTAGGGATGGATTGGTTGGCAACATATCATGCTTTTGTAGATTACTTCCATAAGAGAGTGACCTTTGACATTCCAGGCCAAGAGCAGTTGTTTTTCCAAGGATCTAGTATTACACCCCCTCCACCTATGGTTTCTGCCTTATAGGCAAAGCGACTCCTTAGGAAAGGTTGTCGTGGGTACCTGGCATACGCTATAGATACCCAGCAAGAGGATTTGAAGTTAGAAGACATTTCAGTGGTGAGAGATTTCCAGGAAGTGTTTCCTGAAGATTTGCCAGGGATGCCACCCGATAAAGAAGTTGAATTTCAAATTGATTTGATCTCGGGCACTGCCCCTATATCTAAGGCACCCTATCGTATGGCGCCCATGGAGTTGAGAGAACTTAAGACCCAACTACAAGACCTTTTAGACAAAGGGTTCATTCGCCCTAGTGCATCACCCTATGACGCACCTGTACTGTTTGTTAAGAAGAAGGATGGGACAATGAGGCTGTGCATCGATTATCGAGAGTAAAACAAGGTGACGATAATGAATCGTTACCCGTTGCCCCGCGATGACCTGTTTGATCAGTTACAGGGGGCGAAATGGTTCTCAAAGATTGACCTTCGTTCGGGGTATCACCAGTTAAAGATTAAGGTAGAGGATGTGCCCAAGACGGCATTTCGCACGAGATATGGGCACTATGATTTTTTGGTTATGCCATTTGGATTGACTAACACCCCAGCAGAGTTTATGGACTTAATGAATCGAGTATTCAAACCTTTCTTGGATCAATTCGTGGTGGTGTTCATTGACGATATATTGATATATTCTAAGGCGAGGGAAGAACACGAAAAACACTTAAGAATAGTATTAAAGATTCTAAGAGAAAAGAAGTTATATGCCAAGCTTAAGAAATGCGAATTTTGGTTGGATAAAGTTGCATTCTTGGGGCATGTGGTGTCGGAAGAAGGAATATCGGTCGACCCTAAAAAGATAAAGGCAGTGGTCGATTGGAATAGACCTACCACGGTGACGGAAATTCGAAGCTTCTTAGGGTTAGCGGGATATTACAGAAGATTTCTAGAAGGGTTTTCATGTATAACAACACCTTTGACTCGCCTGACCCAAAAGGGAGTCAAGTTTGAATGGAGCGAAGATTGTGAGAAAAACTTTCAAGAGTTGAAGAGGAGGCTAGTCACAGCCCCTATACTCACACTTCCTAGTGGGTCGGGAAGATTCACAATCTATAGTGATGCCTCCCATTAGGGTCTAGGGTGCATACTCATGCAAAATGGAAAGGTGATTGCCTACGCCTCTAGACAGTTGAAACCTTATGAGAAGAATTATCCAACCCATGACCTAGAGTTGGCGGCGGTGGTTTTTGCCTTAAAGATCTGGAGGCACTACCTATATGAGGAACCCTGTGACATTTTTACTGACCATAAGAGCCTGAAGTACATATTCACCCAAAAGGAACTAAACTTGAGACAAAGACGATGGTTAGAACTACTGAAGGATTACGACCTCAACATCCAGTACCACCCAGGGAAGGCAAATGTAGTTGCCGATGCACTTAGTAGGAAGTCGTCTTCGTCAATGGCTACCCTAATCACAAGACAGAGGCATTTATTGGAAGATATGAGAAAATTAGACTTGAATGTCAGGATCCGAGACTTAGACAAGGATAGTTCACTAAGCAACTTAGTGGTGTGACCCACTTTAATTTATAGAATTAAGATGGCTCAGGAGACCGATGAACATCTACTTAAGATAATAGAAGAAGTAAAGAAATGAGACAGATCTGAGTACAAGTTAAATAATGGAATACTTCGTTTCGGCAATAGGATTTGCGTGCCGGTTAACCCTAGTTTAAAAGGGGAAATCTTAGAAGAAGCTCACAAATCAAGTTACTCGATTCATCCTGGAGGCACAAAAATGTACAAGGATCTCTAAGAAACTTTCTGGTGGGGAAACATGAAGAAAGAGATTACAGAGTTTGTATCTAAATGCCTAGTATGCAGCAAGTGAAGGCGGAACACCAAAGACCCGCCAGACCATTACAACCATTACTGATACCAGAATGGAAGTGGGAACACATAACTATGGATTTTGTTTCTGGACTACCAAAGGCCCATTCTGGACATGATGTTATTTGGGTAACAGTAGACGGATTGACGAAGTGTCCACACTTCTTGCCTGTCCTGATGACTTATTCGATGGACAAGTTGGCTACCACCTACGTAAAGGAGATAGTGTGTTTGCATGGCATTTTGGTCTCAATCGTTTTGGTTAGAGACCCTTATTTCGTATCTAGATTCTGGGGAAGCTTACAACATGCTTTCGATACTAGGCTACAGTTCAGCACGGCCTTCCACAACCACCTCTGCTTGTCCTAGGGCTAGCCTCAGAGGACCTTGAATCGATAAATAGAAGAGAAAGAGCACGCATAGAACCTTTAAAAGCAGATTCAGAATTGTCTTTCATTCCATTCATATATAGTTTATCATTCATTAGTAGGAGGCGCACTTTAGATTAATACACGATCTGTACAAGAGTCAGCTTCGGTTCTAGTTGCGACTTCATGAGGTCAAAAAACCTCCTTCAACTCCTTGGGCTCTATACGCAATATACAATTGGGGTAAGCCAGTGAAGCAGCCTCCGGTACACTAGCAAGTTCAAGAATCGAAGTCGATTTGCTTTATAAAAAGAAGATATCAATGAACTTCTATGAAATGGCCAATATGGCGAGTCCTGTGCCTTCGACCTTCGTGGTCAAAGCCCTCAATCATGCTCTTGCCGGTGGACGCTGGTTTATCAAGAAGACGCAAGAAAAAGCACAATGACTTTTGAAAAAAGAGGAAAACGTTAGATCAAACACGGGAATAAGAATCATTCCATTACCCTTAAAGGGGTTGGGCGTTCTAATAACCCTTCCTTGCTAATTCCAGTATGGGTCTTTGCCTTTTTAGGACTCTTTTCTTTCCCATATTACTCCTAAGTCAGTCAATTCATTCTCAGAAGAGTTCATGTAGTGAAGCAGGGGCAGAGGAAAAGAAGTAAGAAGAAATTCGCGGAATCACTACTGCCTTGACTAGGCTGGCCAAGGCCGACTTTCGTCCCTGCTCGACGGGTGGGTCTTGCAATCAAGCTAGATGGTCAGTCGGAAAGGACTATCCAGACACAAGAAGATCTACTACGGGCTTGCGTACTAGATTTCAAGGGTAGTTGGGATGACCATTTTTCGTTGATCGAATTTTCTTACAATAACAGTTATCAGAGTAGCATTGGGATGGCTCCTTTTGAAGCCTTATACGGTAGGAAGTGCAGATCGCCACTATGTTGGGACGAAGTAGGGGAAAGGAAATTATTAGGACCAGAACTAGTACAATTAACCTCAGAAAAGGTCAAGATTATTAAAGAGAAATTACGTGGTGCTCAAAGCAGACAGAAGAGTTATGCAGACATACGTAGACGGGAGTTGGAATTCCAAGTGGACGATCGGGTGTTCTTAAGGGTGTCACCGATGAAAGGAGTACTACGATTTGGAAAGAAAGGGAAGCTAAGCCCTAGGTATGTGGGACCTTTTGAGATATTGGATAGAATTGGTTCTCTGGCCTACCGTGTAGCGTTGCCACCAGAATTAGCTAGCGTCCATAATGTATTTCACGTGTCCGTACTGAGGAAGTACATTCCGGACCCTACGCATGTATTATAACCAGAGCCCTTACAGATTAGAGAAGACTGCACCTACATCGAACAACTGGTTCAAATCTTGTATTATAAGGAACAAACACTCCGGACTTAGAAAATTCCTTAGGTAAAGGTCCTGTGGAGAAACCGTGCGGTTGAGGAGGCCACATGGGAACGCGAAGACGAAGTCAAAAGCAAATACCCCCACCTGTTCCAGAACTAAGGTACGTAAATTTGGAGGACCAAATTTGAAAACCTTTTTCTTTTTTTGAAATTTCTTGTATATGTGTATATGTATTGAAGGACATTTTACGAATGACAATGATCAAATGTTTGACTTGTTAAAAGAAATCCATGGCATGTTTTAGAAATTTCAAACTTATTTTAGGAACATGGCTGGTGTACTTGCTGGGCTTCCGCTCATTCCTTATTTTTCAGGTGACAACTTAAAGGAAGCGGAGCCGAATGAGCCACACGGGGGAGTAGTGCCCGAAGAGAACTTTTAGAATAATGAGTGCTAACTATTCGAACATTTTAGTCTATGTTAATTTATGTTATGCTTGAACTGATGTAAGGAGTTTAGGTCTCCTCGAGTTTTCTTTATAAGTTTTAAAGACATGTAATGAGAGTTTAATTTGAGTTGGCAGAGCCCTGGCAGGTGTTTGAATGGGCCTGCAGCCGGTCACGTGCCTACTACACGGGCTTACCCGTGGGTTCGGGTCGTGACACTCCCCCCTCCCCATCGCCACACACATCCTCCCCCCACCCCATTGCCATTAACCGGTGGTCGTTTGTTTATGGTGGTGGTTTGTATGGTGGTGCCGGTGTGTATATATGGCTTTGGTTTTGGTGTTGGGTTGGAGTTGATGCTAGTGGTAGGTTGCCCATGGTGGGTCGTCTGGTTGCGGTGGGTCAATTGAAGGCGGACGTGGGCTGATTGGATGGTGTTGAGGTGCGACGAAGGTACAATGGGGGTCGTGGTGGCAGTGGATCGCGACAGTGGTCGTCATGGTATGTGGTTTTGGGATGGTGCATAGGTGGTGTTGAGGTATGACAGTGACGGTGGTGCGATTAGGGTCGCGGTGGCTTGTCGAGGCAGAGGCTCGTGGTGGGGCATCGGGGCAGTGGCTCGCGATGGGGGTGTTGAGGGATGATTGGGGTCACAGCAAAGGAAGATGGATTTGATGGAGGATTGAGTAAGGGCTATTACGGCGGTGCGGTAATCGGTGGTAGTGGAAGGCTGCTTTGACGCAGGCGCCGTTCCGGTGGTGCCGGGGTAAAAGGTTCTGAAGAGGAAGAAATTGAAATTGAAGAGCGAGGAGAAGGGGCAAAATTTTCATTTAAAAAAAAAACCTTAGTTAGCGCATGTGTTGACCACGAGCTGTTTAGTTTAATAGTTTTGGTCTAAAGTGCCCAATTTTAGTTTGTGAATGTGGGGGGGGGGGGGGGGGGGTTAGTGGTTAATTTTGATGTGGGGGGAAATCGCACACCTTGTATAGTACAGGGGGTCATCAGCTATTTATCCCTAATATAAGATTCAATCTCATCTATCCATCCTGTTCATATACTAGATTAAAGACACAAAACCCTAGACACAGCTCACTCATTTTTCTCCTTTCTCTTCTTGCCTGTGCTGCGCCAATTCCACCTAACCGCTTCCTCTCCTCCACCGACCACCAAACGCTAGCCATAACACCACCCCATTCTTTTGGCACCTTTTACCAAACCACTACAGCGACGCCATCATCCACGTCATCAAGTGTTGATGGCGAACCAGCACGCTACTGGTTCCAGCCACACCGCTGTTGCACCGCCATCATCCACGGCGTCAATCCTTTATGTTTTCATTTAGATAGACGGGATATGCTCTTTGGAGTTTGGACCAGCTTTCCCATTTTTTTTTGCCCTTTTTGTAGCAGTTAAAAGAGAACCTAATTTCTTTGGTATGTTGGGGCAGGGCAGGTTCAATTTCTGAAATCCCTCATATCGGGGATGATACCTCCATTCCTTAACAATTTACATGCAATCTCTATCTTTATTTTTCTTGAATTTTCTAATTGTTGTCTTTATTTTCCAACAAAAACACTTCGCTGGCCACAACCATTACCACCCTAACAACACAGCCACAACCACAACCATAACCACACCCCCCCCCCCCCGGCACAGATCTGCCCGCGCTGGCACACACTTGAACATATTTGCACACATGCGCCACTGTCAGCAGCTCTGCTCTCTCTCTCTCTCTCTCTCTCCCTCCCTCCCTCCCTCTCCTTCCCTCCAACCTCAGCCAAGGTGGTGGTGGTGCTTGCAGTGGACGATGGTTTGACAATGAAATTACGCAGAGAAAAGGTGGTTGCTACTTGATTTGAAATGAGTTAGATGGTGTTTAGGATTGATTCTTAAAAGTAGTTTCTAAAATCAGCTTTAATCCATTTTAAGCATAACAGATTAAAAGTTATTGTAGGTATTTGGATAAAAAGAGATTAAAGTAGGTTTAGTGTAGCAAAATTACCATATAGTGTATTCAAACTGAAATTGAGCATTTAATGATGTTTATATATAAGGATATTTCGGTAAATTTCTTGGTCAAACCTGATTTTCCAAAACTGATTAAATCTTAATCCAAGAAAATAAGGATTATGGATTTAATTAGTTTTGAGTACATTGGAGTAGATTTAATCACTTCACTTTTTTTTACCAAATACTTCAAAGCTGATTAAATTTAAATTTAATCAGGTTTGACCAATTTAGAATCAATCCCAAACACCCTCTTAAATACAGTATAATACTCCGTATGTGACAGATGTGAGGAAAGTGCTTATGAGTGCTTTTTTTTTTTGAAAAATAAAAAATATACACCATTGATAAACGGTATGTACAGACTTTCATTACGTAGGCATAAAGAAAAATTTAATAAACAATATAACTAAAATTATATCTACCGGACAAAACACCATTAAGGCTCATAATGAAAAACCAAAACACCGAAGCTTTATTTAAAAAGGCGGTACGGTAGTTATGGACTGTTCACGCCTTCAAATTGTTCTTACTTTACTCCAAACCTTGAAGTTAAAGCAAAGGGGGTGGTAAAAGTGTTTAAAACGCATGGAACTTTGCACATTGACGACCTCTAGTAGCTATTTTTTGGACCTGACGTTGGAACATGAGAGTACATCTGACATTGAGAAACATGGTATGACTAAGAGTTAAAATGCGATTCACATTGAACTGCTCATCTTTGAAAATAAGACCATTCCTGCCACACCATATAAGGCAAAGTAAGACCATTACTCTGATCAGGAAGAACAGATCACCCCAATTTCAAAAGATAGGCTTGCTCAGACATTGTAGAATCCACCCTCTAACTGAACTTGTTTGAGGACCCTCATGTACCCCAAATACTCGAAGCTAAATAAGATGAGTTTTGCTGCACTAAAGAAAGAGATGATCATGTGTTTCAGGATGCTGTAGACAAATCAGACACATATATGAGATTTGACAATGTCGTTTGACTAATTTCGTTGATACTGCCAGTCGTTGATGTAGAAATTGCCACAAAAAATTTTAATTTTTTCTGGCACTAGCAATTTCCAGACCTTTCGCCAAATATTAAAAGGCACAAAGGAAAGTATAGAAGCAATCCAATTCTCTTTATTTTGTAGTAACTTATAAGTTTGTACTGTCAAAAAGATGCCTTCCTTATTAGCTGGCCAGAAACACACATCTACCACTCCTTAATGAGTTTTAAGATGAGTGAAACGAATGTCGATGAGAATGATGTAAGAAAGTTGCTAGGTTTCAGCAATGCGAATTTGGAATCAATAAGTCTGAGAAATGCCAGTGTTGGTTATTGTCATTACAAAATGGTAAAATTTGTTTAAAGGGCATGGATGGCAACCACCAATCTATCTAGATAGAAAAAGAGCACCCCATTTTCAATTTTTCACTGTATGCCTTACTTAAGAGATCTTTGACCAACTAAGATACTACGCCAAATCCATGAGACTTGCCTAGGATTTCTGGCAGTAAGAAAAGACGATTAGAAAAAGTATCTTCCTTGTTATTACACAATCTGGATTGGTCCTAATTTTCCATGTTTATTTTCCTAATAAAGCCTGATTAAATAGTTTGAAATTCTGAAAACCCAGCTCTTCTTGACTTTTGGGTAAACATAAAGTAGGCTAGGATACCGAGGAATAGACTTGTGTTCACTTGCTTATTTGGTCTAACTGTTTATATGCCGAAGTAGAGCACCAAAGAAGTCCAATAGAGACTGAGTGGAGTCATCAACATTATCCACCAAATTGGCCTATAAGATTGCCTCAGTGACGTTTCTAGCTTGGATTTTCACTTTTTCCAACACCCAAGTTAGACTTACACTTGGTAGTGGTAATGCTTACTCACCCATCGACTATGAGCTGCCAGGCTGTGCTGGACGCAATACATGCAATGAATCAATAACTGCCACATCATCGTCTTCTTTGAGCTACTCACCGGCCATGACTGCATCTCCATCACGTGTCTTTCTACCATCATGCCATCATCGAAGAATAAAAGTAAAGAGGTACTACATTTAGCCAAGAAGAATTCATTGGCATATGAATATGAGTAATGTGATTTAGTGTTGGCCACATTAACCATGCCACCATCTACTTCTACATTTAGATCCTTCGATGATTCCACACTATCCCCATTATTCGTTCCATACACTAACTCAGGACCCTCATTAGATTCAAAAAGAATGATACGAGTAGTCTGTTTCCAATTAGTATTTGGAAATGCCCTTAATTCAGTTGTAAAACACGGTTCGTACCTGTAAGCCATCATGGCTAATTGGTTATCTGTTCCTCACATGCATAATGGAGACAAGTCAATTCCAATTGATCCCTCAGTACGAGCAATGGGAGTCGATAACTATCAATATCATGTCCAAGCACCCCACATGTATAACAGACATGAAAAACCTTCTCAAATCTAGCTTGAATCCAGTGTGAGACACCACGATCAGTTCGAACAAATATGCGGGGAACAAGTGGATCATCAACTCGAATTCGGACTAAAACCCTAAAATAATCACAACGTTGTTGCCTAACGAGTGACCAGTTTATCTCTAACAACCTTCCAACATTACCAATTAGCCCAGCCATATCAAAGAAGAATAACTCTAATGGTACACTGTGTATAATTATATTCAATTTGCTCTAAAGCCATTAGCGGCTTCCAACGCTGTAAGAGCAGCAGATTACCCCCACATTCCATGGGTTATCCCTCAGTACCACCTCTATGTCCAAGCTAAGAGTGAAATGAAATACAAAAGACCTACCAAGAGATTCCACTATCATATCCCCTGCAGATTCTAGAACTTATCAACCACACGTTGATGCAAGGAACCAGAGAGTAGATCGAGATGTCAAAAAGGCCAGGCCGCCCGTGGGCCAACCCGACCTACCACTAAAATGGTCGGGGTCAGCCGGGCCCTGAAAGGTGAACAATACGGCCCTGATCCATAGGGCCAAAGGCTAGGGCCAAAGTATTTGAGCAACGGGCCCGGCCAGGCCCAGCCTTAAAGAGGCCCCTTTTTTTTTGCCCGGCCCTATGTCGCGTCTTTATAGTTTTTTTCTTTTCTTGTTTTGAAGTTCAATCTTATTATATTTTCATCTTTTTGAAGTTTTGGATCTTTTTGGTTAAATTAATAGTTTTGGAAGTGTTATTAAGTTTATCTGATTAGTGTTTTTTTTAACACACGCAGTGAAATGTGGGTGTGTGCTGACGGAGACATGTTTTTTATGATTTTTAAATGGACTTTCATTTAATATTTTTGTTACAGAATTTGTTTTGTCATATATGATTTTGTTTTTATTTCTCTTAATAGTAGCTTGTTGTGGCTTTAATTGTATATTTATTGCTTTTTCTTTTGGTTAAAATTATTTATGTGTTACCATTTTGAGCACTTTTCACGTATATGGGAAATTACGGATAACATGTGGATTACATTTTTCTTAATATGGGAAATTATGGATAATATGTGGATTACATTTTTCTAAGTATGAAAGGGACTTAATTCACCGTAAGAACCATAGACGAGTTACACCCGTACCATCCATCGACCTCCCATCTACGAAGATAAGATGAATTTGGAAGGAGCTAAGGGGTGAGAAATCAGAAAAACCACTCACACGTATTGCCGCCCCACATGGAAGTCAAACGCAAGTAGTCTATTAGCTTATGAGGTTATGGTGGTGGATTTGGAATGGATTTGAAAGTCGCATTTGGGGTGACGGTGGCCCATGATGGTGCTGGGACAATGTCAACAGTGGCGGCAGCGGAAGGCAGACGATGGGGAAGAAGGTTACAAAGAGTTGCATTTGCTATTTTAGAGTACGAATAGTGTTACAACAGAAGGGTATGTACAATGAAATTAAGATTGTGACTTGAAAAGTCGATGGGATTAGACTATAATTTTTTCCTAACTTCAAAGGTTTACTAATACTATCCTAACATAAGATTAGAGTTTTTGGGCCAAAGATTATAGTAATAAGGCATTTACGTATAAGTGGCATGCTAAAACTTATTTATAATGAGCGCTAGTTCCTGCAAACGTATTCTGCAACCACGATGAGGTACCAAAATCTGTGGTTCCCAATCACGTTTCCAAACAAAGCTGTGCTTGAAACCAAATTTTCATATGCGAATGAGGATGCCCTAAATGCCCACTTGCAAATGTTACATGGGGTGAAATCCTAGAAAATTGCAAGAGAGTACTACGCTGTAAGGTATAGAGTCAAGAAACTCGTTAACTTCTTCCAAACTTGGAGAAATGCCTTGGAACAAAATGTTCCAGATCTCGGCAACAGAGAATAGCATTCGGCAGCAGAGAATAGCACATAAACCACCAACGTAGTGCTGGCCTCCAGCACGTATAGCAGCGGTAGAGGGATCAGAAGGCGCCAAGGAGTAGAATCTTCAAAACCCATCCCGCCAATGCTTGGGAACTCTACAAGCTCAATCAGTACTATTCTTTTTGTCATCCTTCTTTCAAGAGTGCCATAAAAAGGCAGACTCGTCATCTTTTACGCAGACTTTAGGCTACCAAGAGAAGCCAGCTTCAATCTTCCAAGAGAAGTGACAACTTTGCATCAAACCCCTCAAGCGCAAGTACTTTAACAAAACAACGCAAAAATTTCAAGCTGACTCGAATTAGAGACCAACTAAAAAGACACTACTATCTCTAACTAAAAGTAGTACAGAAAACACTTGAAAATTCCTAGAAACTCTAACACCTTGACATGAGTTTGCATCATTCTCCCCCTGTTACAAAAGAACTCAGCTCCACCCGATGCCAATATTGCAGCTTATAGCAATAGGCCTTTCAACTCTTATTTATGCGATGTACGATAATGAAATGACACAAGAATTATACCAACTTGGATCTATGTATACAATAAACTTATGACTGCCAGTACACGTACAACAATACATCAGCTTGTTTGGTGCGTACCAGAGAAGCATTATCTGCATCCTGGAGCATTGAAGTTGGGGAATACTATGAACTTCATGGACAAAGGAGAAATAGATATTCCAGAATCTGCTTTAAGGAAACTTGGCGACAAAGTTGGGATGTCTCCACCAGCTGTGAGCTCTATTCGTCTACCATTTAGAAGCATTGTTTTGCTCCGGATATTTCCATCTGCCGGAGTTAAATGGTACTCCTCGCGTGATAATGCCTCGTCTGATGCTTTGCCTCCAATCCACGAAACGGTTTTCTTAATGCCATGTGCGTTCTTGGTTTTCTCCTTCTTGTGCAAGTTGACGTGCATGCTAGTTTGGACATTGATATTGAAATTGGTCTGGTTGCTCAAATTAATAAGAAGTAGAGTTACACCTACCTGTAAGAAGATAGAAACAGTCGGTGGTGAACAGAGCTCCATCATTACAAGTGCAACCTCCAATGTAGACTTTGTCAAAATGTCAGGTGTCAATTAAGAAACGAATTGATCTGGCCCTCACACGTGAGAACTTGAATTGATTGGGTTTAGTTACAAAAACTTTGTTAAATTAGGACCTGTTAGCTGAGAATGCTATTAAGGTACTGTGACCTCAACGGTATTACCTGGGATGTATGGAAGTACTAGTATGTGTTAGAGAAAGCAACTTTGAAAGGGAATGACATGTGGCTCAGCTCAGGTAAACCACAGATTTATGGTTTTGACAATTAAGTACTTCACTAGCCCATGCATAAGCCATGACAATGCTCGTCAAACGCCAAAAAGATGTCCAGGCCAATCAGGCAAGTCCATAAGCACATGTATTTAAAAGCAATTACTAATGCCTTATGGAGACATGAACCCATAATTGACACTGGCTGTCTACATAAACTTAAGTTGAGGCGTGACATATTAATTCTCAGCAAGTCCAGACATAATAAATCCCAAAAAGTGAAACTTTTAGTTGTCTGAAGAAGTCTTCCATTTTGCTACACAAGAACCAAATGCAAAGTCAATAAGTTGAAAAGAGGCGCCTTACTCTTCCTTTTGAACAATGGGCATAATGGCGTAGATATGGTGAAGCATCACTATCAACAGCAAGAACTCCTTTTCCCATAAGCTTGTGCCACAATATTGCACTGTACAGAACCAGATATCCAAAAAAAGACAAGACGAAATAATGTTATAATCAGCACACGAAGGAGGATCTAGAGACTTTCATAATATATACTCCTTGTCTCGGCAAACATATATGAACTGGAGAGATTTCAAAAACATAGCCCTTGCCTAAAATAATCAGGGTTAGGCACAAATGTGGTGGTATTGAGGAGGCCATAGTTTCCACCGATTAAAGTCTGCCTGCAATAAACTTTAGTATTGTACTTGGCCGCAATTCCAAGCTGATCTAGGTACCTGCAATTTCATACATGAATGAGCATAGACATTATTCTCATCGCTCTAACAGAAAAAGCTGAATAAATTCCAGTTTGTTACACTGGAAAGCTAGGGAGTTGGTAAAAGAAAAACTGAAAGAATTAGGCGATGAGTTACCAAAAACTGTTTATAAATGTATCAGACACATGACGACCACCACTGTTATAGGCACCCCCAGATTCTCCGACCCAAGCAGAAGCCCATGGACCGTTCCTCTGAATTGTTTGCTTGAGATTGCTGAAAGTGTCTGATACTCTACTTAAGTAATGGGGATCCAAGATTTTGCTTACAAGTTTAGGATCAACACCTGAAACAGAGCAATAATGGTAAGTATTGAGCCAAATATTTTTTGAGGTCCAATTAAAAAGCACTGTGTACCTGTTGGACAATCCTAATTCTTTTCAACAAATCATGTCTCCTCTACATTAAGAACCGTTCTACATCACTAACCGTTTCTATGCTTGCATATGTGGTTTTGGTTACAAAGAAGACAGCAATGAAAATTCAGAAAATGTTTTGCCCTCTCTATGATCACAGGGACTTGTAAACATCTAACGTTAATAATTCCCTCATCTTAAGTCTGGCGTGTCAGAGAGTTTATTCTAGTATAACAACATATGTCAAAAGTACTTTTTGAGCATCCTTTTTATGGTACATGACGAAGAAGGTATGCTTAGACATTTAAGGTTTGCGTGCAGAAAAATTTCTTTGGCTGAGCGACCCAAGCATTAGAAAGGCAAGTAAACATAAGCATTAGAAAACACAACAACACGATGTAACGGATTCGGCAGAAACACAATCTAACCTTAAGCTGCTCCTGCCCACAAATGCCGCGCTAACTATACTAACTCTACACCAGTACAATCTAACCTTAAACTATGCTAATTTATATATATCTGAATTCACACACAAGATTGAGACATGGTACAAGAATACAAGTCATACCCACCTGCACCCAAATTGTATATATGATGTGTCATAACATCGACCACGTGTGAACCTGAAACCCGAAGGAGCTTAGCAAACCATGTGTTATCATAGAATCCTCCTGGAGCCACGAGGAAAGGTTTTGGTTTAAAGTTATGGTACAACTTATCAAGTATATCTTTTAGGTTAATTAAATCTCTTCCATATTGTTCAGCACCAACACTCGCTCCAATCCCCTTGCCACTTAACTCATTACCTACGACATGAAAGAGAAGAATGTATTCAGATACATTTCTCTTCTGGATAGGTAAGAACTGAGGAAAATGCATTAAATGTTAAAAATCAAAGCGTAATGCCTACAATATAATACCAAATTCCCATGAATCTATCTGGTATCCCTTGGAAACAGTATATAGTATAAAATCATGGGCATTGCTTGAATCCCAGTCTCCACCCCAAACTCCTCTTTGTATCTGGTGCCTCCCAGACAAAGCATTCAAGCCAAATGTTACAAGTGCTCTGGAACCACACAAAAAAAAAAGTTAATCACACCACGACACAGTAAGGGCCAAATTCCCTTATGTGACTTGGAGATAATAATACATATATCTTACTCCAAAACAAAGAACTTTCCATGGGTCGGAAATTAATCTACTGAGTGAAATTTAAGAACTTCCAAAAAAATGGAAACCTTGAAATGGGAAAAAAGTTGAATTTTTTTTTCCCATATGAATCAGTAGCAATTGGCCAGTTACAAAAGACTCGTTTCTCTTCAAAAGCCAACTATAAATGAAGGTGGAAGTAAGAAAAAGTATGCACCCCCTCCCAGAGCTGTTAATAAAAGTTTTTGTTGTTTAAAGGTGTTCAGTGTTTATTTTAAGCTTAATAAAGTATGTTTCCAAGCATTAGAAAACCCAAAACTAACCACTAACGGTCTTCCAAAGAAAATATCACAACAGATGACCTAATAACATAGACCAAACAAATAGAAACTTGGAAGGAAACAAGGAACTGAGAGCTGTAATCTTACCCTGTCCTACTGAAAAATTGATTCAATTCGTCCCATCTTTTCATATGTAAACAACCCCCGGAAAATCCAAACATCTTATCCCTTACTTTTGCAAATGGCGGGCAAGAAGAATTCAAACCTACATCGTACTTCACTTGGTCTTGCAAAGAACCTCCAATTCGTATTCTCAAACGGCCAAAAGCTGTCAAGCCACCAATAAAGAAATGGGATGATAGCAAAAGTGTGTAATCTTATGCTGCAATTAGCGGACAAAACAAAAATGTTGTTGTCACATATGAACATCACCATTGTCACTTTAAATGATATAAGCTCATTGCTCAAGCCAAACAAACCTTGAACAGCTTTGGCAAGTAAAGGCTCAGACAAGTCCTAAGAAGATATAAAGACAGTAATCAATCCTCTGGATAACTTCAAAAAAAAGGTGAGCTTCAGATATTAGAAGTTGGATAAGAGGAGAAATATCAAATTCTCACCAGGTTTATGACGGATGAATATCCCCATGGGCACTGGTTGTAGTTACACTTATCATGAGGCCACCAATCAATTGTAGCACATATATAATCAGCATCTGTTTCAGCAAGTACGGCAGTCCCATTGACTACAAGATGCGCATCTTCAAAATTTTGTGCGAAAATTGCAGAAAGATATGCCAGAAAGAAAAGCAATGTGGTGCAGAAACCCATTTTTGGATCAAAATGACAGCTTCACCTGTAAAAGAAACCAAATAAAAGCATAAAATTTCGAACTATAAAGAGCTAATACTACTTGTATTTTGGAAAGAGAAAAAAGAGGGAAACTTTATACAACGATCTTGTTCAACCCAACAGCAAAAGAATAATGTAAGCTCCATAAAGTGATACTTTCGGCAAAGAAGGGTTGTTCACTATTGCCTTTTCCTTCGGCTTATCAATCTATTGGAACCAGTGTTAATTAAACTATTTGACTACTCAAACAACTAGATGAACTCAATAAAGAACAAAATAGTTAACTGTAACATTTACTGGTGTTATAGATAGGGAGTCTTAAGTAACGAAAATCTAGGAGTAATCCTAATGAAGAGTCTTCGCAAACACAAGCAACAGATCAGCTCATACCGGTATTAAAGGAGCCCAACTTCCATTAAAAGAAGCACACATAAATACGAATAAATACACAGAAATATAGAGACATATATATATATATGGACAGTTCGCGTCCACAACACAGATACCAGAAGTAAAAGCAAAGCTATCAGCTTCATTAAAAAAAACGTTACAGAAACACTGACATCATGAAAAGGATTTATAAAAATCTCGGAAACAACTAACGTCAAGATTAAACAAAATGCTACAGGAAGGCATGATTTTCACCTACAACCAGTTAATATGACAAACAAAGGACCAAATCTAAAGCCACCCATGAGGAATCCAAGAAAAAGAAGAACAACGCAGATGTAAAATCTAACCTGAAATGGCATAAATTCATCCATCCGTAACACAATGCTGAATTCCAGCTTCTACAACTAAATAAGAAGCACGTAAACAACCCACATGGAAAAACTAACCTCAAGTCGCATTAAATTCGGCCATCAGTGACAAGAGTGCTGAATCTACAGCTTTTTATGAATAAGATAAGAAAAAGCTGCATCACCAATTATGCATACGGAGTGTGCCTTTGGCGTTTCAGATGCAAACTGTGCAGCTACGCGACAACGTGAAGGGCGTGGGCCAGATGGGTCGGTGTTAGATTTCTCGGATTTTAGCTGGAAAGTTCGTGTGCCTTCGGTGTAACGTTAACAGAGAGTTAACTCCATGGTAGTTGCTAATACCAGTGAGCTTTTATTAAGCGGAGGAATGTTTTACAAGAACATTCCCCCGCTTTGTTTATGGCGTCGCTTTGCCTAAGCCGCTTTCATACGCTACGTGGCCAATTAAGTTTTCATTTGGTTAGCTGCCTATAAAGATAACATTTATATTTTATTTGATTTTTATGAATTTTTTCTTTAAATAATACTATTATAAAACTTAATTATTCATTTTGAAACTTATTTATCCACATACCACACTTTTAAAAATCACGATTTTAACCACGACTTTAAAGTAGAAATTGTGGTTTGAAATCACATTTTTTATATATATATATATATATATATATATATATGTTTTTCATTTTAAATTACATAAGAATGAAAAAAAAAAAAGAAACTAAACCATGTTTTTTACTTTAAGTCGTGATTTTAAATCACGATTTCTACTTTAAAGTTATGATTTCAAATCGTAATTTTCAAAAGTGTGGTATGCGGGTAAATAAGTTTCAAAATTGAGTAAATTCGTAATTAATTTTTAAAATAGTACTTCGTATTATTTAGGAAAAAAACTTTGATTTTTATATACCTATAATAATGATGAATCACATTATTTCTAGGATACCTTTTGCTAAATATTGGAGTAGAACTTAAGGCATTCACATTTTTCCATTGCAGTGAGAAAATGTGCTTTTTCATAAAATTTCTACCCACCATCATAAAAAGGTTATTCACTAAGTCCCTGTTCACATTTTTCTTTCCTTAATTGTCACACCACCATTGAAACACACCCTTAGTCCCCCCACCCCCACACACCACATACACCTTCATACACGATACTAACACGTGACTCAATTTTGATACTTTGAAAGGGAAAACGAAGATAGAATGATAAATATGTGTGGTAATAAGGATAAGATGAGAAATGATGGATCAAAGTGATTTCAAGAATGACAAATGTTCGTGTGAGTAATAAGGATAAGATGGGAAATGATTTAGTTGAAAAAAGTAATTGAAAATACAAATGAAAATGGTATGAATACACAAAACACTAAAAAATTTTACTTTTCTTGTATTGTTTTATTTAATTTCTAATTATTAGTTGTTAGCTGCTACTTCTATTGCGATAACTATCAGTTGAGGATGTCATCTGTGTCGATTTACTTGTCTCGTGGGCATGATGTAACTTCACTCTTACCCATGATTTATATTTCTAAGCTTTATCAAAATAGAATCATAAGCTTGAGAGTGTGGGTAACCTAAGTTGGGAGCTATTTGTGGCAGATAAGTCTTTCTACTTAATAATTGTAACCTTGATAGTGTGGGTACCTAAGTTAGGAGCTGTTTGAGGCAGGTAGGTGGCTCTTCCTACTTTTCTTTTTAGGCTTTTAACGTTCATCTTTCCTTGAACCATACATGAATACGAGGATCCACAAAATCAGATATTTTGAACCTCCATTTGGCAATTTCTATTTGTGGGAAGATTTGAGAAATATAATGGAGTTGCATTAGAAATTGTGTGATGGCTCTAGTATAGTGAAGTAAGTGTTGTCAGCAAATCAATTGTGCTCTACTGTAGTGGATGTAGTAGTATTGTCAGCAAATTGATTGTAGCAGTATCACAGTGGTAATCATTCTTTTTACGTAAAAATTTATGTTAAATAACTTTTGACCATTTCACATAATATTTAGCAGTGTGTATTAAGCAAGTCCATCGCGACTTAAAATTTAGTTTTTTTTATAAAAATTAATATTTTAAGTGATACAAGGTAAAGCGTCATTAAACATGCTTAATAAAAAAATTGAGAATTTGATGTTTGAAGTGCTTAATAACATTATAAAACACACCCTAACATTTACATTTTAATGATTGTAATGCTAACTAAAGACTATGAATCTAAAATTATACGTAGGCTTTGGAGCGCTCTCGACTCATAAACTTCGCATCTGCACGCACACTACGAACTTGTCACTTAGCACGTGATCACCCAATGTCAAGCCAAACAACTAGGGAGAGCGGGAGGACCAACTAATTGAAGAAAGTTAGCTCAACAAAGTAGAAGGGGCAAGTGAAAGATACAACCAACTCCTGTCAATGTTAAAGTGTTCGTAAACATGTACAAAGTTGTAGTAAGATCCTCTAGAGTTATTAAACTAACTCCAGTCTATTTTTATTTTATTTATTTATTTTTTATGTTCACTTCGATAATAGTAACCGTGTCGACGGAGCGAGGACATCCAATGACCACCTACTTTCATGTCATTCAAAATTGTGAAACCTTCTCATTTAATCACAAGAAAAAATTGTGAATATGAGCTGCCATGTGTTGTTCGGCTCGTGCCTAGATGAACTGGTCCTATGTTACCGGATGACTCGAAAACTGGTTTGACAACTTATATTTCAGTGCTCTTTCAATGGGCGCGGTTGAAGTTTTCCTGAAGAGGGCTGAATCGAGAATAAATAGCAGAGCAACATTGGCAGAAGTCTTGAAAATCCAGATTTATAACGTTATTGTTAAAACAATTTTCTTATTGACACCCAAAAAAGGATTGGACCTGTAATCTGTTCCTAGAGGGGCGGCATAGAGAGAAGTTAAAAAAGGAAAAGGAAAGAAATGAAGAGGAAACATAAGGGTATGGTGTTATGCTAAAATAACCAACAAGTTTTAGTGAAATGCTACATTACACCAAGTTTGTGCATCTGAAGAATTTGTTGGGAATTTTCCAATATTATTACTTACCTTATTAAAGTTTGTACTACAAGGAATAATTTGTAAAAAGAATCAATCAAATTGATTGATTGGTTTGAGAGATATTAACTCTCAAACATGGACATTTAATAAGGTTGAAAATAATCATGATGTGGGTTCCCACATAACTTGGAAAATAGAAAAGTTAAGGGTATTTAAATGGCCATGTGACATACCATATTGTTCTAGAAACACATGGTATGCATGGCCCTGCACTCGCACATGTCCGGCGCACCGCACCGCCCGCGCGCCCGCCGTCGGCGGCGGGGATGGGGGGCGGCGTAAAGGCGCTATTGGCGCTTTCAGGCACACTTTGCACTTCGCACGTGCGCATCTGCCACACCTATTCTAGGCACCTTTTGGTGTCTATAAATAGGGTTGATGGTCAAATCATTTACACACTTCGAATTCTCTCCTGCTCTCTCTCTCAAATTTTTGTCTGTTGATTGCAATCTACTGTGATCAACAGAGTTTTGCCTGTTTTATCTTGGGAGGCAGATTTGCTACTACCCTAAGCAGATTATAAGGGAGTAAATACTGTCTTAAGGAAAGCGTGCAATGCATTCGACTCAGGCTTTTCCAGTCAAGTTTTTCCATACTGCCTTATATTTTACCAAACAATCTTAAGACAGTATTTTGGCTACAATGGAGAATACTTCAAGGATGCCTGTGATCAATGACATCTCGAAGCTGGCTAAGTTCGATGGCTCTTTCTTTAGGCGATGGAAAAGCAAGATGTATTTTTTTCCTTGCTACATTGAAGATTGCCTATGTGCTCACTATTCCAAAGCCTATCGTGGATGAAGCTGCAGACGAAGCAATAAAGCAGACTGCAATGAAGCAAAAGCAAAGGTGGGAGGAGGATGACACCTACTGTAAGGGCTACATTTTGGGACGGCTGTCCGACACTTTATACGACGTGTACGAGATCAAGTACCAAACAGCACTGCGAAGGAACTATGGGATGATCTCGATAGCAACTACAAGACGGAGGACGCCGGGAATAAAAAATTCCTAATCAGTAAGTTGTTTGACTTTCGCATGGTAGATAGCAAGTCTGTTATTACTCAGATTCATGAACTGCGAATGATTATGAATTTAATTATTTCGGAGGGCCACTCTCTTGACGAGTCTTTCCAAGTGTCTACTATAATTTCTAAATTGCCTTTAGCTTAGAAAGAATGTCGAAAGGAGTTGAAACAAAAGAAGGATGCCATGACCATGCAAGAGTTGGTCAAGTATATCCAAGTTAAAGAGAATTCTCGAAACTTGGATAGGCTTGAGTTGGAAGACAACAAGTCTTCCAAGGCTCTTGTGATAGATCATGGCTCCTTAAGTGGCTCTAAGCGTAAGCTTGATGGTAAAGCTTCTGCTTCTACCAACCGGCAAGACAAGCCTAAAAAGACTTGTTGGAAGTGTCGGAAAATTGGCCACTTTAAGAAGAATTGTCGAGTGGCTAAGAGGCAGAAAAAGGACCATGCCAATGTGGTTGACAACGAGGATTTTGTTGCAGTGGTTTCCGAAGCCAACATGATGGGGGAAGATGATGAGTGGTGGGTGGACTCCGGTGCAACCAAGCACATTGCTAAAAACAGAAATTTGTTCAAGGACCTCGAGCCAGTTGCGGAGGGGCATCATCTCTGCATGGGAAATTCATCTACGGCCAAGGTCATGGGCAAAGGAACTGTGGTGCTCTATCTCTCCTCCGGAAAGAAGCTTACCCTAAAGGATGTGCTTTTTGTTCCCGATGTTAGGAAGAATCTTATATCTGTTAGTATGCTTAATCAGTTTGGGTTTAAGATTCTGTTTGAGTCAGATAGTGTTATTCTGACCAAAGGAGGGAACTATGCAGGCAAGGGATATGTAACCAATGGATTGTACAAGCTTACTCTTGCTAATAAAGATACTAAATTTTCTTATATTGCTGTTCCATTTAATTTATGGCATTCTAGACTAGGTCATGTTAATTATAAACGCATGAGAAGTATGGTAAAATTGGGTTTAATACCTTAAAATACTTCACCTAGTTTAGAAAAATGTTCAATTTGTATAAAGTCTAAAATTTCCAGAAAACGCTTTAAAGGGGTTGAGAGGAAAACACAATTATTAGAATTAGTACATTCGGATTTGTGTGAAATGGAAGGTCACCTAACAAATGGTGGTAAAAGATATTTCATTACATTTATAGATGATTGTTCACGTTATACTTACACGTACCTGCTAAGGACTAAGGATGAAGTTTTGGATAAATTTAAAATTTACAAAGTAGAAGTAGAGAATCAATTAGATCGTAAGATTAAAATTTTACGATCGGATAGGGGAGGTGAATTTCTTTCCTTTGATGATCTATTTGAAATTTGGGGTATCATACACCAAGTTACAGCTCCTTATAGTCCACAACAGAATGGTGTAGGCGAGAGGAAAAATAGGACCTTGCAAGAAATGGTTAATACATTATTGCTTACTTCTGATTTGCCTAAGAATTTGTGGGGGGAAGCACTCATGACTTCCATGTATATACTTAATCGTATACCCCACAAGGTATCTAATGTCACGCCCTATGAGTTATGGAATAAGAGAAATCCTTCTTTTGGACACCTTAAAGTGTGGGGGTGTAGGGCATTAGTAAGGCTAATCGATCCTAAAAGACCCAATTGAATGTGTCTTCATAGGCTATGCTCAACATAGCAAAGTGTATAGATTCTTAACCATGGAATCAACGGAATCCGTTAGCCAAAATATTATTTTGGAATCTAGAGATGTAGAATTTTTTGAAAATTCTTTCTCTAGAAATCGGAAAAGAGAAGACACAGTCGATAAGGATCAAGTTCACCCTACCCCGGAAATGGGGGAAAGAGGTGAACTAAGGAGAAGTAAGAGAGCAAGGATTGAAAAAACTTATGGTCCAGATTTCTACCAATTCTTAGTTGAGGGAAGTAGAAATGAAGGTGATTACTCTCATATGTATAACGTAGAACATGACCCTCTTACATATCGAGAAGCCATAACTTCTCGAGATTCTGACTTATGGCAAGAAGCTATAAATGATGAAATGGAATCGATAATGTCAAACCGAACTTGGGTATTGACTGATTTACCACCAGTGTTTAAACCAATAGGCTGCAAATGGATCTTTAGGCGAAAGCTTAAGCCAGACGGATCTGTAGATAAGTATAAAGCTAGACTTGTAGCCATGGGTTTTAAACAAAAGGAAGGAATTGACTATTTCGACACTTATGCTCCGGTAGCTAGACTTAGCACTATAAGATTATTGTTTGCTTTATCGTCCATTAACAAACTAGTTATACACCAAATGGACGTCAAGACTGCATTTCTAAATGATATTTTAGATGAGGAGGTGTACATGGAACAACCGGAAGGTTTTGTACTAAAGGTCCAAGAAACAAAGGTTTGTAAGCTCATCAAATCTTTGAATGGCTTAAAACAAGCTCCTAAGCAGTGGCATGAACGATTTGACCAAGTCGTTCTCTTTGATGGATTTAGAATAAACAAATGTGACAAATGCCTTTATTCTAATTTTGATAAACGACGTGGTGTGATAATATGTTTGTATGTGGATGATATGTTAATTTTTGGTACTGATTTAGATATTGTGTTGGAAACAAAAATATTTCTATCTTCATCGTTTGATATGAAGGATATAGGGGAAGCCAATGTTATATTGGAAATGAAAATAATTAGATCCTCGGATTTTATTTCTTTGTCACAGTCTCATTATATTGAGAAAATTTTAAAGAAATTTAAATACGAGAATTTTTCCCCGGTTACTACCCCATATGACCCTTCTATCAAGTTGAGGGCAAATGAAGGGAAATGTGTCTCTCAGCTAGAGTATTCTAGTGTGATTGGCAGCTTGATGTATATCATGCAATGTACTTGGCCAGATATAGCCTTTGCAGTTGGTGTTTTGAGTAGGTTTACTCATAACCCCAGGCAAGTCCATTGGAATGCGGTGTTTAGAGTATTTAAGTATCTTAAGGGCACAATGGACTATGCATTAACTTATAAAGAATTTCCTGCCGTTTTGGAAGGGTACGCAGATGCAAACTGGATCACGGACTCAGATGAAACAAAGTCCACAAGTGGTTGGATTTTTACCATAGGTGGAGGTGCTATTTCTTGGGGTTCCAAGAAACAAACTTTGATTTCACATTCGACCATGGAGTCCGAGTTCATTGCCTTGGCAATGACGGTTAAGGAGGCGAAATGACTAAGAGACCTGTTGATAGAAATTCCTCTATGGCCAAAGCCAATGCCTGCTATTTCTATATTATGCGATAATGAGGCAGCATTAACGCGGGCATATAGTAAGGTATACAATGGGAAGTCTATACATATAAGTCTTAGACATAGCTATGTGAGAGAACAACTTAGCAAAGGAGCTGTTACTATTAGTTATGTGAAGTCCAAAGGAAATTTGGCAGATCCTTTTACGAAAGGCCTAGGCAGGGATATAATATGGTAGACTTCCACGGAGATGGGTTTGAAGCTCATGAAATTAGAGAGGTAACATACACGTGGAAACCAACTAGATACTAGAGTAATCTCTAGTCTTCTAGTTCAATGGGAAAACACGTTGTATTTATAACCAAAGATGCACTAAAAGATGAAGATTTTGATCTTCATGCCATCTTAAGGTAGTGCATACTTGTATGGAGAACAAGAGGAGGGTGGGAGTTATTCCCTTAATAAATCTATATCCTTAAAGGAGGGTGCAAGTCATACAAGTGCACCTTAGTAGATTTACCTATATAAGTACGGGAAGTGGGGCTGCTTCTACGATATTTGAGCTAATCTTTATGCCACTTATGAAAATCCTAAGATGTCGCACATGGCCGTAAATGTGCAGGTATTTGGAAATTTAGTTGGAAAGTTCTACACATAGTAGTGATGATCTATCACCAAGGATTCTTAGTTCAAGGCTAAGGCTACTTTAAATTCTGATTGACTTTATTGCTATATGGTAAAGGTTCAAGTCGAAAGACACATTTATCTTAGTAGGACCTGCCAAAGGATAGAGAGAGGTACATTTCTAAATTATAATTGTGATAAAATCCAATTTTGGAAAATTGGGGGGAATTTTTCAATATTATTACTTACCTTATTAAAGTTTGTACTACAAGGAATAATTTACAAAAAAAATCAATCAAATTGATTGATTGGTTTGAGAGATATTAACTCTTAAACATTGACATTTAATAGGGTTGAAAATAATCATGATGTGGGTTCCCACATAGCTTGGAAAATGAAAAAGTTAAGGGTATTTAAATGGCCATGTGACATACCATATTATTCTAGAAACACATGGTATGCATGGCCATGCACTCGCACATGTGCGATGCACCGCACCGCACGCGCGCGCGCCAGTGACGGCGGGGACGGCGGCGGCGGCGTAAAGGCGCTATTGGCACTTTTAGGTGCACTTTGCACTTCGCACGTGCGCATCGTGCTAGGAGCCCTCGCCCCGAGCCCAGCTTAACTTTTTGCGACAAATTCAACCTGTGAGTTGTAATTTGGACTGAAACAGTGTAACTATTTACAAAATTAAACAGATTTTAGATCTGTTTAAATTCAAAATGGCACCTGTTTAAGGTGCCTTTTAGTTCAAATATTACAACTATTCATTGTGTCTACAGATTGTGACTGTTAAGTGACATCTGCAGAGTCACTTAACTGCCACAACTGTTTGCACTTGTTCTAGGCACCTTTTGGTGTCTATAAATAAGGCTGATGGTCAGATCATTTACACACTTTGAATTCTCTCATGCTCTCTCTCTCAAATTTCTGTCTGTTGATTGCAATCTGCTGTGATCAACAGAGTTTCGTCTGTTTTATCTTAGGAGGCAGATTGCTACTACCCTAAGCAGATTATAAGGGAGCAAATACTGTCTTAAGGAAAGAGTGCAACGCATTCAACTCAGGCTTTTCCAGTCAAGTTTCTCCATACTGCCTTATATTTTACCAAACAAAATTATGAAGGTATTAACATAGTAATGACAACTATTCTACTTTTCGGTTCATCAGAGTGCATTTGAGTAACTACACAAATGTGCATAACCCTCCCCTCCTTTACGCCTCTAATATTTAGTCTAGACGGGAATTAGAACCTCGGGTCTCTTAAGACAAGGTCAAGAGCTTTTACTGACTGAAATAGCGAACACTTCAAAGTAATACTAAATGCACTAAAAAAACTAGGGGTGAGCATGGTTCAATTGATTCTATTTTGAAGTTGAGAATGAAACTGAATCAATGAACTCTAGTCTTGGTGAGTTCAGAATTTTAGCAGCAACATTATGAATATTCTTAAACTTATCTATAAATTTATGTAAAATGTGAGTAGACTTTAACACAAGATACAAAGTGATAATGGATTACTGTATTGATTTTTATTTGTTTTTTGGTTAGACCACTTGGTATCCGGACATAGAGATGTCAAACGGGCCGGCCTTGGGCCGCCCGGCCCGGGTCCATCGGGCTTGAAGCGAAATCGGGCCAGGGCCGGGGCCGGGGCCGGGCCAGGGAGGCAGCCATTCGGGCCGGGCCGGGCCGACTGAGGAGAAATGCTAGGCCCGGTCCAGGCCCTGGCCCTAGGCCCAATTTCTAGGGCCGGGCTTGGGCCGGCCCGGGCCCTTTTTTTTAATTTTTTTTTAAAATTTTCTTGTTATTCAATTTTAAATTTCATCTTTAGGCATGTCCAATTTTCAAATTTTGACAAATCTAATTTTTATCATTTTATTTCATTATATGTAATATTCATATATATGTATGTATGTATGTATAGATATATTTATTTGTCTTTCATTTTATTTTTTGCTATATGTTAAATCATTTCTTACTCTTCTTGGTGATCTTTATTAATAAAATCTGAACACATAACAATTATTACTATTTAAGAGAGATTGTTTCTACTATTTGATATTTTACTTCAAACTAATTGGCCGAAAACCCGGGATTGATACATGTTAATTCCCGAGATGATCTTTAGTAATAAGTATAGAAAAATAAATGTGTTCATAGGCCCTCCTCCTTTTATCCGGGCTTGGGACCGGCTGCTTGTAAACAAACAGGCGAAGTTACCTATTTTTTTATATATACGAAAAAATATATATCTTGCTTGTAAAAATTTATTTTATATATATGAAAAAAAAGTATATTTTGTGAAAAAATTTATTCTTAAAACTTAAGAGAAGGAAAATAAAAAGAAATTACCTAATCATCCGGAAGTACTTCAATATCCGAGTCACTGCTCTTCCTATCATCAATCGGTTTATCTTGCTCGCGGTATTTCGCATCAAGATAATCCTTCCAACATACACATAGCTCGAGCGACTCGGGGTTAAGACGACTCCTCCTGTCATCCAAAACCCTCCCGCTGGCTGAAAATGCCGACTCTGAAGCAACCGTGGAGGCTTGCACTGGCAGTACATCCCGTGCAATTTGGGATAAAGTTTTATACATGTTTTGATTTTGTTTCCAAAAATTTAACAAATTAAAATTAACCTGTTCTTGCATTGATAAATCAGAATAATGATCAGTATTTGCATATACACCAATCTCATTAAAAGAGGAAAAAGTAGACGAACCTGCCGAATTAGAAGTACCTTCACCTGGTAGTTGTCTTGCTACTAGATGTTCAAAGCCCTTAAGGTATGGCGCATAATACCTCTCAACAGTGGATGATGTAGCTCGCCCGCGCACGTCAGCAGAATTACGATAGAGGTTGAACAATTCCTCAAACCTCTTGCTCACTTTTGCTGTGAGTGCGGTTGTCTCCTCTACTGTGTAGCACATTAATTTCGATATCTCTTGTATCGAGGCGTTCACGCCATGCAACTTTAACCTAGGATCTAAACAAGTAGCCACAGCAAAAATAACAGGCAGTCTACTCCAATATTTATTAAACTTTTTATCCATCACTTTTACTATTTCCCTAAAGGGTCCTATATATCTCCATTTTGTTAACATTGTAGCCATCTTGAGAATTTCTATTACAGCGAGAGGAGAGGTGGGATAGTACGTACCAGACAATAAATTGGTAGACGTGTAGAATACCTCCAAAAATTCAGCTAGGTATGTGGCCATCTGCCATTCCTCTTGAGTTGGCAAGCCGGCTGGGAACTGGGTTAGTAGAAAATGCGTATAGACTTCTCGGTATGCCAGAATGTGTAAAAGCATATGGTATGTAGAGTTCCACCTGTGGACCACATCTGTAACTGCTCTCCTGCGAGGCATATTATATTCAACACACAACGTTTTAAATTGTTGTGTTCTCGGACTCGAGCTATTAACATACGCTGTCATACCCCTCATTTTGACAAGAATATCTCCTGCAGCAGCTAAACCATCTTGAACAATTAAATTAATTATATGACAAACACAACGAACATGAAATAATTCACCAGAAAGTACAGGTTTGAGGCTCTCCTTTAAAGCATCAACAGCAGCTGTATTGTTAGAAGCATTATCAAAACTAATACTCATAATCTTATCCTTTAATTTAAATGTGGTACATGCTTTTAATATAAGAGTAGCAATGTTCATTCCATCATGCGGAAAAGGAAAGAGCTCGAAAGCGATGATTCTCTTGTGCATAACCCAATCTGCATCAATCCAATGAGCGGTCACACAAGAATAACTAACAAAAGTAAATGGAGATTGCCAAATATCAGAAGTAAGACTAACTTTACCGTCAAATTTATCGAAATAATCGATAAGGCGTGCTTTAGCAGCATTGTACTGTCGGAGTGCATCGGATCTAGTTGTGTTTCTATGAACCTTTTTGTACAAAGGTTGAACGTATGTGTTCATATATCTAGAGTGCTTAGGATTATCGGCAAAAGAAAAGGCTTGTTCATCGTGAATAACAAATTCAGCGAGACCGTCTCTTTGCTCTCGCTGATTATAAACAAATAACTTACCGTCAAAAGATAACTGCGTTTGGGTAGGTTCGACGTGGCCTTGTCGAGGTGCACACAGAGGGTAATGCCTGTTAAGATGTCCATTACCACTACCAGACGAAAATAATTTAGCGCAGTACTTACATCGAGCTTTTCGGATGCCGTCCACCGTAACTACATCGAAATGATTCCAACACTCGGCTTTCTTTTTTTCCCCTTTTGGACTTCTGGCTCATTACCGGAGGCATTGCTCGGCCCTTCTTCATCATGACCAGGCATAGGGTTGAGATTATGCCACGGAGTAGTAGCTTCGCCAACCGAGCTGCGTCCTTGACTATAATGCGGGGGGTCTTCATCAGGCGTGTATTCAAAATCTGGAATGTTTTGATTGAACTCCCAATTGGCTTGGGTATCTATCATACAGCCTGTACTCATTCGTCCAGGAACGAATGGTTGTGTTGGTGCTTGGATTGGTGTTTGTGATGGCCGTGGCGCTGGCGCTTGTGCTTGCGATGATGATGATGTTTTTCGTGATGATGATCCACGCCTCAGTTTCTTCAATAATCCAGCCATATTTCACGCTAAACTTTTTTACTAGATTGGAAATAAAATTCGTAAGAGTAACTAAATACACAAGTATAAGAGTAGTAATAAGAAATAACAATTAAAAGAATGAACGAGTAACAAATATTAATCACTGAGGATAATTCTGATCCAATTGGAGAGAGTTAGTAATTAAAAAGCATTTAGTAATAGTAATTAATAAATAAAAATTCACTAATTACTAATTATTAGACAAAAGAATTAGAGAGTAACAAATTAATAAGAGTAGTAGTTAGTAATTAGAATTTAGTAAGAGTAGTAATTGATAAACAAGAGTACTAATTAGTAAATACTAGTAGTAATTAGCAAGAGTAGTAATTGGAGAGGGAAATAGTAGCAAAGCTTGTAGAAATATAGAATGTTTAGATAAGAGAGAGTAAGAAGATTGGTGTGAAAAATTAGAGAGAAATGGTGTGAATTTATAGATTTTAGAAACTTCACAAAAGACCAAAATACCCTTAAAAACTATCCGTTTATAGTTGTTGGGGAGGGTAAGAGTGTAAAAACCTTTAAAGGAGTTGGAAAAATTAAGTTAGACTAAAATACCCCCCAAACTAGCCGTTATATTGCTGTTGGGGGGGTAAAAGTGGAATTTTGGGGGAATATATCCGTTGGAGGAAAAGGGGGAGAGAGGGGGGAAAAAACAAAAAATTCAAACAGGTGGGGCCGAAACCGGGCCAGGGCCGGGCCAGAACCGGGCCGGGCCTGGCCCGGGCTTTTCCCCCAGATTTTTTGGCCTGGTCCAAGCCCAGGCCCTAAGCCCAATTCCTCCGGGCCAGCCCTATTCATGAACGGGCCGGGCCGGCCCGGGCTTTTTTCGGGCTGGGTCCGGCCGGGCCGCGGGCCGCCTGGTCCGTTTGACATCTCTATCCGGACACCACATTAAGATCCAACTAATCCGGGATCAAGACGGGGATGACCACATGGACGACAAAGCTCTCCCTACCAAGTTTTATCCCAGCTGCATTCTCAGGACTCGAACCCGAGACCTCTGGTTAAGTTAGGACAACCCCTTACCAGCTGACATACCCGCTTAGTGGTTTAAAATGGAGATTACTGTATTAATTAACAGAATAAAGATGAGAGAATTTTTTGGGTTCATCCTCGTTTGGGCTTGGCTACACAAAAGTGCATAGCCCTTATCTCCATATTCCTCTAATCCCTAGTGCTGAAGGGAAATGCAACATCAGGTCTCTTAATATGAGGCCAAGAGCCTTAACAAACAACATTAGCTCACGCCATGACCCAATTGTCCAAAATAATGTTAAACATACTAGAAATTAGGAGCGAGCATGGTTCAGTCAGTTCGGGACGAAATCTAGTCCAGTTCTACGAGAAGTTTTCGTAACAATGATATGAATATTCTTGAATTTTTCATAAGTCACTCTAGTACATGATCAAATTTTGACGAGAAGAACATGAACTGAAACCTTTAAATCCATTTTTTTTCACGTGAGCAGATTTTGACGGGCACAACACGAGCAAATAGTTACTTGCCATACTGCAAGGATTCTCGAATGTGCAAGTTATAAACTATTTTGTGTATCTAGGAAAAAGTCTACAATGATTAGAGCAAGCTATGCCTTGAATCTTTATATGTTACTATGATTCGTGTGTTGCACATGGGAGTAACAACTATTAAAATACTGATTGAGAGATCTCATACATGTATGCCTAATAATAATAACAAAAGTGGTAGTGACAAAAAATACTTAAAACTTTTATTTAAATAATTGAATTTCAAATGGCAAAAGGGAATTCAAATCAAATTGAATAACAGAAAGGGAGATAGAAAAAAAAGAAATTCAAATCATTATTACAAAGGTGAATAAATTCAAAATGCTTTTAAAAAGTCAAAATAGGAAGGCGAACTAATCTATGTATGCGGTGATGTGACTACTTTCTCTCAGCTTTGATTTTATATATATATATATATATATATATATATATATATATATATATATATATATAGGTCGTGATTCATTGTTGCGCTAGTTAACCAATTTTGCTAGCGCGATATGGCCGCCCACGCTCAGATGTGGACGGCCAGATCGCGAGCTGGGACAGTCATTTTTTTCGTCGTCCTCTACATTATGTAGCGAACGGCCAAATCGTGCTAACAACCTGCTAGCGTAAGCAATGGATCAGCTATATATATATATATATATATATATATATATATATATATATATATATATATATATATATATACACATATATGGGAGCTGATCCGTTGATAGCGCTAGCAAAATATGAGAAGTTGCTAGCGCGATCTGACCGTTCACGTGCAATATGTGGACGGTCCAGATCTTTTTTTGCATTTTTTTAAGTACGTCTGCTACATTATGTAGCGGACAATTTTTTTACAAAAATATCCTCGAGCTTGAGGACAGTGCCCACCCGCTACATAAGTAGTGGATGACTAGGTTCTGTTCTGACTTTTTTTTACTCTCTCTCTCTCTCTCTCTCTCTCTCTCTCTCTCTCCTCTTTCTCTCATCATTAATCTGACATGTTACTTTTTCTCTCTTTTCTCTCATCCTCCTCTTTCTCACGCACAAACAAAGTTCTCTCTCTTTTCTCTCATCGTTATTATGATGACATATTTCTCTCTCTCTCTCTCCACTTTTTATTTTCTCTCTCATCCTCATCTCTCCTCCTTTCTTCTTTCTCTCTCTACATCTCTCAAGAACCTTGATTCGTTTATGTGTTCTTATAGGAAAAAATGCTCAAAGAAACCATGGAAGCTACGGTCCTTCCCCTTCCAATTGTGGATGGCGATGCTTCAACAAAAGCTGATGTTGTCATCAGCAAGACGTTTGCTTCACCCAAAAATGAAAAAGTATCAGAATTTGCCAATAAGTTACCATCGGGATACTTGTTGCCCCCTTCCGTATCCAAGGAAGTAATTTCGAAAGAGCTAGCCAACACTGGAAATGTGGCGGCACAACAAAAGTCCACTATAAAGCTGGAATATACATTAGCGGTAAAGAATAAACAAGAGCTGAAGAATGCTCTGAAGGTGAAGAATGATAGGGAGATGAAGAATGTAGATGCTAAAGAAGGGGGTTTGAGCTCGGCACAAACTCAGCGGCCATCTAATCCATTTGCAAAGTCTTCAACCAACAAAGACAAAGCCTCTTTCTTGGAATCACAGAACTTTGTTTGTGCGTGAGAAAGAGGAGGATGAGAGAGAAAGGTGAGAGAAAAGAGAGAGAAAAGGTAACATGTCAGATTAATGATGAGAGAAAGAGGAGAGAGAGAGTAAAAAAAGGTCAGAACAGAACCTAGTCATCCGCTACATTATGTAGCGGATGGGCACTGTCCTCAAGCTCGAGGGTATTTTTGTCAAAAATTTGTCCGCTACATAATGTAGCGGACGTACTTAAAAAAAATGCCAAAAAAAGATCTGGACCGTCCACAGATCGTGTGTGGACGGCCAGATCGCGCTAGCAACTTCTCCTATTTTGCTAGCGCTATCAACGGATCAGCTGGATCAACTCCCTATATATATATATATATATATATATATATATATATATAAGTTCTGTGAGCTCATGCTTACCAGCAAAGGACCAACACTTGTTGTGCTTTGGAAAGTTGTAACTGCGTGTAAATATATTTGATGAATTGATAGATGTTGTCGTTAATCGGACATGTGATGCATGGCAATTCATTAATGAATTTTACCCTCACACAAAACCTCTTAGTAGATTTTGTTGAACATTTGATACAATTATGTATGTTATGCTATTAAATGGATGTGACTGTATTATATCTTCAAATTTTTGAATTGAATTATGTTCATCACCAAATACTTGGATGGGATTGGATCTTTATCGATTCAATCCAATTGGTCTAACTCATAAATTACAACACGTACACGCGCGCATATATAGAGTTTTAAGCATAAACATTTTAAAGGTTATATTTAAAACTTTTAAGGGTCAAAAGACAATCTTGTCAACGACGTGATGTCACATATGATAGTCGTTCCCAACCTATATTGGTTACACCTAAGGGCCCAGTGGGGGGATCTATTTTGCACGACACATCTACACAAATATTCAACGCTTCCAACAGGTCAAACTTCTTACTTTTGTTATGTAACTTCATCACAAAGATACTAATTCTTGCTATACTCTTCATTGCGCCTCGACCGACGCATGTCGCACATCACCTGTCGGTGTGCCTTGGCACTTGCCCAAGGAAGTGGGCCATGGCCCTCCCCTTGGGGTCGGCCTCGGCCTTGGCCTTTCCCTTGGGGTCAGCCTCGACCTCCCCTTAGGTGTCGGCCTCGGCCTCCCCTTGGGGGTCAGCCTCGGCCTCCCCTCAAGATTGGCCTTGGCCTTTCCCCAAAGGTTGGCCTTTGGCCTTCCCCTTAACACTTTCACTTCTCTTCAAGGGGTCATGTGCCTCCGCGCCAATTCCTCGACGTCTGTCACCCGCGATGACTCACTGATGTTCGTCGCCTACCCTGACAAGCGATGTCCGTTGTCCACGATGACTTCGCAATGCTCGTCGCCCATCGCACAGGCGCTGTCTCCGCGACCCCCATCGCTTGCGCGCCGTCTCCGCGACCCCCGTCACCGGCACCCACACACCGTCACCATACACACTCTGTTGCGCCATGTGCCGGTCCACTAATATAGTCGCCCACTGTCTCTTTGTCACATTATAGTGCCCGCAACACCTTACACACTCCGCCGCACCGCTGATACAGTCGTGCCCCCTGGCTCTCTGTCACACTACAGTGCCCCCCGGGCACCATACTCATTCACCACACCATGCACCCCCGCCATGGACGTGGAACATGCTTCGACCCACTCTCTGGAGTGTGCAGCATCCCGCGGGGATAGGAGACTCCTCCGGAACACTATCTCCGCCAGGGAGCTCTTTAACTCCCCGTCCATCAGGTAGACGGCTCCTCGGGATGCTACCTCAACGAGCTCCGAGTGCTCCGGCACAAGGACTCACCCGAGGGGATAGGCAACTCCTCCGAGACACTATCTCTGCCAGGGAGCTTTTCAACTCCCTTTCAGCCCAGGTAGACGGTTCCTCTAAGATGCTACCTCAACGCGCTCTGAGTGCTCCGGCACAAGGACTCACCCGGGGGATAGGCTCGCTCTCTAAGACACTATCTCTGCCAGGGAGCTTTTCAACTCTCCTTCCGCCAGGTAGACAGAACAGTCTGTAAGGTAGACTCCTCAGGGACATTATCTTGGCCAGGAAGCTTTTCAACTCCCCTTCCGTCAGGTAGACGGCTCCTCCAGAATGCTACCTTGACGCCCTCCAAGTGCTCCGGCATAAGGACTCACCCGCGGGATAGGCGACTCCTCCGGGACACTGTCTCCTTCAGGGTGTCTTCGTGATTGGCCTACGTGCTTCGGCATCCCTATGGACTACAACCTCCGGGTCACTCCGAGATGGGAGCAGGTCTTCGGAAGGCATCGCGCCTAGTCTACCTAGCAGTTGGGCGTCGAGTCTTCCCCACCACTGCTAGGCCTATGGGACTCTGTAAGGGCTTGGATTGGTGGTTAGATTAAGGGGCTTCTCTGGTCATACCAATGTTGTGCGGGGTAGGTCGGGTGAATATGCGATTCAACAGTCCGTGGAGCACAGGCAACTGTGGACCCCTCGATGACGTCACTCCTGGGGAGCGCCACGTGATGACATCATCATCTCAACCTCTATAACTAGAGGTCTTGACAATTCATTTGACATGATTCCCTTACTTGGACATTTTCACTTTCTCACTCTAAAATCCTAGAGAGAAACATACAAGACCTTGATTTTGGACCCAAGCATCGGACTATGATTGTCGTCGTATATTTGCATCACACCATCGCCCTCGTAGCACTGCCACCCTCAGGCTCTGTCTGGGAAGTCCTTAGTCTCTGCCCTTGCTCCACCCTTGATGTGTTCCACATCAACTTACTTGGCATCTGATTCGGACTGCATTTCTTGTGGTATCTCCACGTCGACTGCAAACTCACTTTCCTTGGTATCAATAGTGAAACTATAAATTTTGGTTACGAGCAAATCCATTGTCGTACAAAATCCAACATTTCACCATCAAATAAATGGATTGAATCTACTTGAATTTTAGTTAAATTCTATTTATTGAATTTGGATCAAATCCATCCATTGAAGGCCTAATCAATAGTAGTTATCACCGCACAACTCTTGTGCCAAATTAGTGGGGTAAGGAGGTAATCGGAACAAGTTCCATAAATCTTGGCTTTAGAAATCTACATGAGAAAAAGTGGTTCGCATAGTTTGAAAGATGAGCTTTAAGTTAATATAGATTGAAATGAGTTTATAGAATCGGGATAAATAATGCACAATTCTGGACCGTTGGCTTTCGACCATCTTGGATTGTTGGATTGAAGGAGCTGAGACATAGGGTTGTTGTATAAATGGTCTTGCACCACATTATATATTTTGCTGAAAAATTTAAAGTATATACGATTTAGGTTGAATAATAAATGGAATTGATGAGCAAGAAAAATTTTCTTTTAGAATATAAAGAAAAAAGAAAATAAAGTAATATTGGAGCTTACTTTTATTGTCACTCTTATCTAGAGATCTTTTAGTGTTGAATGTGTATGACAAATAACTAAAGGCCGACTCAAATATCAGTTTTAAAAAATTTGCCAAAACGACTGACTTGGTTTCAACTTATTAAGTGGTACCTTTTGCTAATAGAGTTGTACACTCTCTTGAGCAAAATCAGCAAAGGACATTTATGTCGTTATTGTCAATATTGAGGAGAGATCAGTAATAATACATCACCTTCTTCTTCTTCTTCTTCTTCTTCCTCGAAGCTCTGTTACAACTTCAACTCGCACCAAACCTAAGACATTCCTAAACAACTTACAGTCGTTACATTACAATCCCCTTTGGCAAGATTCCCACATTTTCCTGGGAAAATCCACGAAACACACTTTCCCTTTGTTATCTGTATCGAAGTTTGAGCGCCAAATTCCAGTAGTATTGAGATTGAATTCACCATTAAAAGTCTTTCTCTTTACCCCCTTTTGCTATGGAAAGCCATCTTGGATTAATCTATTATGTGTATGTGTAGATGAAATAGATGGCAAATTGCTGTCTCAAGCAGAAATCGTAAAAAAGAAAACAGATTGGGGACTTTTGTCGTAAATTAGTGATTCTTTTTTGTTTCTTTAAGATGGAATAAGTCCGAGGTTGTGATGGAAAGCAATGGACGGGATGCAGGGGATGATCAAGGCTCTGGATGGCTGCAAGTGAAAAAGGTTGTTCATTTTTCAGTTTTAAGTCCAATTTTGTTGTTTATTTCTTTCTTGATGTTGATTTGGTTCCCAATGTATTGATTAGTTTAATCTATTGGTACTGCCTAAGTCGGTTGTAAAATTAATCCCACGCAGTCTTACTTTTGCTTGATTATTATTTGGAGAGTGAATTATATATTCATCTTGAGTTGTCTGCTTCAATATTGTTGAGAGAAACTGAAAGTTAGAGAAGTGGGTAGGTGCATGTGTCAACTACGAAGACTTATTTGTTAGTTGTGTATGTAGCTTGATGTTACTGTCTTACTGATAATTGATCAGTTTGAGTCTTGGCTTGGTTTAGTGAAATGTACCCGTATCAGTAGGTTTTTCTTTTGAAGCAGGGAATCAAGATTAAATTATTGGTAGTTGGTTAAATGTTAGTTTGAAGTTCGAAGTTTTTGAGCTGTGTGAAGATTAAATTGACCTTTTTATTGGTTTGAGAGGTTTCAGTATACGTTCTTTCTCCATTATTATACCTTTTTAATTGGTTTAAGAACCAAATTATACTGTTTTTTTATTTGTTTTCTTAGTATGCTGTGCATGTTTGGAATTTGGATGTCTTGCAGTAGGACAATGAAAGATTCATGTATGTCTTAGCTTTTTAGCCTTTTTTGAAGTTTTGTTTTTCATTTTGTCCAGAAGCATAGAAGTAGTTCAAAGTTCTCGCTACATGGTTGGATTGGGGGATCTTCGGGTAAACAGACTTCCAGGGATGTGCAGAATCAGCCTTCTTCGAATGCAAAAAGTAGATATGCAGATGGCAAGCGTGGTGACCAGCCTTTAAAAGCAAAGAGAGAGTCTGTTGTACATGGCTCGAATAATGTTTCGAATGATACATCTGTTCCAAATCAAGATCAGGTGGGTGTGCTATTCCTTGACAAGTGTGTGGTCAGTCAAGAATGCGCCGATTCACCAGTTTTGGGATCTGTAAATGCTGCAGAATGTAATATTGAGGATGATCAGTCGCTTCCTCAGAAGAATAATTCGGATGTTCTTCCAAAAATCAAGTGGGGTGACTTGGATGATGGAGCTCTACTGCCTTGCGGAAACACTGCTGGAGCAGAAATTAGGTTTGGTGGTATTGCATTTGCCAATATGGTTTGCAGGAAGGTTGAGAATACTGATGATTCAGTTTCTTGCACATCTACTTGTACTGCTCCGAAAGAGAACAAATTGGTGGTAACATCTATAGATGTAGATGATACTGTTCAGGAGGGTGCTTCATCATCCCAAAATAATGTATTTCTTGAAGAGAACTGTAAAGAGGTGAATGCGTTATCTCCAGAAGATGTGAAAGAGGAAGTTACAATTGAGAACATGGCTTGTCCTAGTGGTGACGTTTCGAGTTTAAAGGAATGTATCAAGGATATAAAAACTGAGCCTCTATGTTCCACAATTCCTGGTGAAAATGTTATTTGTTCAGCCATTGAAGACAATGGGATGATAGTGGAACTTTCAGCACCTGCTGTCATATATGAAACAGATGACTCAATTTCTGATATTCCACGTATGGACGAGGATTTGAGCACAGTGGTAATGTCCCAAGGTCTTGATTTAGTATCACATGAAGAAAGTGGATCTGGGACTCTGGAAGAATCTGTTGCGGCAGCCTCTGTTGAAGACCTTGTGCGTCAAAAGGCGGAGTCAATCCTTGATGGATTGTCGAAAGGCCAATTCATAAGTGCTATTAGTGCAGGGGGCACTGGGGAAAGTAAAGAAAGGTTTAGGCAGCGACTTTGGTGCTTTCTCTTTGAGAATCTTAATAGGGCAGTTGATGAACTTTATCTTTTATGTGAACTAGAATGTGATCTGGACCAGATGAAAGAGGCGGTTCTGGTCCTTGATGAAGCTGCATCTGATTTTAAAGAACTAAATAATAGAGTGGAGGCATTTGAGAAAGTGAAAAGGTCATCTTCTCAATTAAGTGATGAAGCACCAATTACCCTGAAGTCTGATCACCGCAGACCACATGCACTCTCATGGGAGGTCAGCATGCTTTCTTCTTCGTTTTTCTTTAGCCAGAGCAACAATTTAATCGGCAACCAAGCACAGATCATTTGAAATTGTTCATAATTTTAAAACAGCGCTAAAAAACCATCCATGCAGAAGTGGCAATGCTATATCAGATTATTGTTTGAGTTTACATCCTGTAATGCTTTATGTGGACAATCTCTTGTCCTGCCGACTCTTAGTTTTACTTGTGGTATGGCATGTCAAGTCTTGCATGGAATTTGAGAAGGTTCCTATAACACAATCTTATTGGTGTTTATGTTTCTTTTGGGTATTCTAACTATCAAAGTCAACGAGGATATGTTTGCACTTTTAATTTGTTCCCGTTTTCTTTCTTTTGAATGGGAATCAAGTTTAAACTTTGTTAGGATGTTATATTGTTTATTGTTAAGAAGACACATTCATAGCTTACTTTTCTGCTCCTCATAAACAAACTTGGGAGTTGCGAGTTTTATCTATTATATGGATCTCGGCATTCCGGAAGCAACTTTGGTCCTTATTCCTTCAAAAGCCATCCTGAAGTTGAGTTACTTTGTTTGGGAATTTATCTGCTGATCCCACGTACGTGTGCAATACCTTTTTGCTGTCTTCTGTATAGTAACCACAATCTATCTGCAATATCAATAGTCAGAATATCAGCAACACATCCTGCTGAGATATCCTTAAGAGTATTTCTGGGGAATGGTTCTGTTTATACCTATAACTTTATAGCATTGCAAGTTCAGTGAGATTCTTGAGAGCATCCTCTCATTTACGTTGTAGTTTTTGTTATCAATTTACTAGTGAGTTCTCCCAAAGAGTCAAACTTACTTGCATACATCAGCCACTTTACCAAATGTACATGTTTGAGTTACTTTACTGTTGAAAAAAAATTTAATTTTCAGTCCATTTTTCTTCTAGTTTATTTCTAAGTTTGGTGTTTTAGATCTTTATGGATTGATTATAGAGACCTGATGCTGAAAGCAGGTGCGACGAATGACAACTTCACCTCACAGGGCAGAAATACTGTCTTCATCACTTGAGGCTTTCAGAAAAATTCAGCAGGAAAGAGCTAGCACATATGCAGCTAGTGATGCTGTCAAGTACAGGTCTGATTGTCCTAATCACCACTCGAGGACTAGCGACATTTCAGAAAAGCATACCGGTAGAAGTGCTGTAAGGTCCGAGGCTAAAGAATCAGTAGTGAAGTCGAGAAAGCAAGTTGGAGCCTCAGATTCTGCTCAGGGAAATTTGAGTAGAGAAAAGAGGAATGTTGACTCGGGCAAGTCCAGCAAAGTAAACTCAGTGCAGAATGGTCATCTTCCCCTGCAGAGCCACTCTGCTTCCGACTCCAATACGTTTAGACTAACTTCTAAGGAGAGCTCTGCTGTTTCTGTCTCTAGAAAGAGCAAAATGGAACTGCTTGGATCTACTTCTGATGCAGAGAAGGTGCTACATACGGTAGATAAAACTTTAGGTGAAAGTATTTCTGTTAGAGATCCCAAGTCTGTGGATAGTCTGAAAAGGCATATTCCCCTTTATGAAAGTGACAAGGACAAAAGAAATGGTCCAACTGGCGTGTGGAAATCGATGGATGCTTGGAAGGAGAAGAGAAATTGGGAGCACATACTTGCATCTTCATCCCGTGTTTCTTCCCGTTATTCACATTCTCCAGGCATGAGCAGGAAAAGTACTGAGCGTGCACGCGTTTTGCGTGATAAACTAATGTCTCCTGAAAAGAAGAAGAAGACTTCTGTTGACCTGAAAAAGGAAGCGGATGAAAAGCATGCCCGTGCTTTGAGAATTAGAAGTGAGCTGGAGAATGAGAGAGTTCAAAAGCTCCATCGAACCTCTGAGAAACTGAACCGTGTTAATGAATGGCAGGCTGTTCGCAGCATGAAGTTGCGAGAGGGCATGCACGCCCGCCACCAACGTAGTGAAACTCGGCATGAAGCTTTCCTTGCTCAAGTTGTTAGAAGGGCTGGTGATGAAAGCAGTAAAGTTAATGAGGTTCGCTTCATTACTTCGCTTAATGAGGAAAACAAGAAACTTATGTTCCGCCAGAAACATCACGACTCAGAGTTGAGGAGAGCTGAGAAACTTCTAATGATGAAAACCAAACAGAAGGAGGATATGGCAAGAGAAGAAGCTGTTTTGGAACGCAAGAAGCTCATTGAAGCTGAAAAGTTGCAACGCCTTGTGGAGACGCAACGTAAAAAGGAGGAGGCTCAAGTAAGAAGAGAAGAGGAACGAAAAGCATCAAGTGCAGCTCGTGAGGCAAGGACTATGGAGCAGATGCGGAGAAAGGAGGTTCGAGCCAAAGCCCAACAAGAGGAAGCTGAGGTTTTGGCACAAAAATTAGCTGAAAGACTAAGCGAAAGTGAACAACGTCGTAAGTTTTACTTGGAGCAAATACGGGAGAGAGCTTCAATGGACTTCAGGGATCAATCTTCGCCTTTACAGCGGCGTTTTCTGAATAAGGAGGGTCAGGGAAAATTGTCACCTACAAACAGTGGTGAAGAAGAGCAGGCAAATGGTGCTCCAACTTCAGAAGGGTCTACTCTTCCAACAGGCCACATAGGGTCGCAAAACTTATTAAAGAGAAGGATTAAGAAAATTCGTCAAAGGCTTATGGCTCTGAAGTACGAATTCTCTGAGATTTCAGTTGGTGTTGAAAATGCTGGTATTGGATATAGAGCAGCTGTGGGAACTGCAAGAGCAAGAATTGGAAGGTGGCTCCAGGAACTTCAAAGATGTCGGCAAGCAAGAAAAGAAGGGGCTGCAAGCATTGGGTTAATAACTGCTGAAATGATTAAGGTATTTGATTTGCATCATAACAATATTATTTTCCGACCTTTCATTTGCAGCAGAAATAACATTGATGACGTAATTCCTTCTTTGGTAACTTATGATTTCCACATAATACTTCTAATAAACAACGGTAATATGAAAAGTCAAAACCTTGAAACCAATTGAGATTGCCATATCTTTGGTTTCCTTGCTTTCTTGTCATTATGGTTTTGTTTTTTCCTCAGTTCTTGGAAGGAAAGGACCCTGAGCTGCAGGCTTCTCGACAGGCCGGTCTAATTGACTTTATTGCTTCTGCACTGCCAGCTTCACATGCTTCTAAACCTGAAGCCTGCCAGGTGACGATATACCTTTTAAGACTTCTGAGGGTAGTCCTGTCAGTGCCTGCGAACACAAGTTATTTTCTTGCACAGAATCTTTTACCCCCACTAGTCCCCACGTTGGCTGCAGCTCTTGAGAACTATATCAAGATCGCAGCGTCATCGATTGTCCCTATATCCACCTACTTACTATCAAGTAAAACATCAATTGCAAATTTGGACTCGGTTGCAGAAGTATTAGATGGCTTCTTGTGGACGGTTGCAGCAATCATTGGTCATGCAAGCTCCGATGAGCGACAACTCCAAATGCAGGATGATTTGGTGGAGCTTGTGATAGCATATCAAGTTATTCACCGGCTGCGAGATCTTTTTGCACTTTATGATAGGCCACAGGTTGAAGGATCTCCATTTCCTTCATCTATCCTCCTAAGTATCAATCTGTTGGCAACTTTGACATCCAGATTTAAATCAATGTCTTCCATTGACTGGGAATCTTTTCCAATCAAAATAGTTCCAGGTTTAGAATTTCAAGCAGCTGAAGTTGTTGAAGTTGCAGATTGTGGAGGTTCATTTTTGCATAACTCCAAGGGTGAAAAAGAACCGCCCATACCTGCAGTAACCGACATGGTATCTATACCATTGCCAGCTGTACCAGAGGATAGGCCACTTGATGAATCTTGTCAAGCAGAAAAGATTGATGGCTCCTTACCTGTTAGCCAAAATGCTGATAAAGCTGATGGCACTAAGATGGATACTGCAGATGTTCTAGGTGAGTCCCAATCTATTCTAAAGGAAGATATTGCCAAGTCGTCCAACTCTAAGAAGGATGAGAAAAGCTCTCATGGGAACAGTGCAGAACGAAAGAATGAAAACAGATTAGAGTTGAAGCAACCTGTAGCATTTCTTCTTTCTGCAATTTCTGAGACAGGTTTAGTCTGTCTTCCTTCCATGTTGACTGCTGTGCTATTGCAAGCTAACAACAGATTGTCTTCTGAGCAGGTAAAAACTTTCTATCAAATTGCAATTGTAGCTATATATGATAAGGTATGTATTTGCATCATAACAAGCTGAATCGTTTGAGTCTAAGAATTGCATGAATTGACTCCTTGATCTGTTTAAGTTCTCTCCCCAAAACATGTGTATGCGCATCAACATGAAATGCACAGTGTAGTTATTATTAGTTGGCTTTCTCTTTCTTTTTGTAAATCCTGTGGGACATCATGGTCTATTTTGAACAATTCAATTGTAAAATGTCCTTTCCTAGGATAACCAGAGTCTCAACATAAAGTTTAGCAATAGGGTAAGTGAAGTTAGGTGATGCAGCTTCCATACCTGAACTCTCTACTACGAGAATTCCCCTATCAATGAGAAGCAAAGTTGTATCAGACTCTTGTGTGTTTATGTCTAGTGACTAATATTTTGCTTTAAGGTTTAAAAAGGACTGTTTTAGGTAGTTGGTAGGTGATTATCACACCGTGCACAATGCAGGGTGCGATATTTGGGGCTGAAGAGCTTCTTGACCATGTTCATAGATGCATATGCGATAAATTGCATTTTTCATCCTTTACTTTGCCCAAGTTTATGAAAGATACTTTATGTTTGAGAAGTTTGCTCTTGGTTCTTCAACTGCACTTCTGTGCGTTGATTGGTTCTTCTGTCTGCTTACTAATTATCGGGATTAATTTTGAGGGGTAAAGCTGGAAATATGCTCTAAAATTGCTGACTAGATTGCTTACTCAACCTCTTTTTGTCATTTCCCCTTTTTCAATCTGAATCTCTCCTCTTCAGTCCAACCCAACACCCTCGACCATCACCACAGCAGCACCCTCCTTGCTTTTTTGCACCGCTACCTCTGGAAATGCTTATATCTCCATCATCAGCAAGACATGTCTACTACATAACTTCCTACCAGCACCAGGACCATAACCATTACAATTTGGATTTTGAATAATATGAATTTTTTTTTTTACAATGTACATATCATGCACATGTATACGAGGGAGAGTGGTGTTATAAAAAGAGAGGTGCAGAGGAAGGGGGCAGAGAGAGGAGTCAAAGATTGCAATTAGAAATTGGGCGACTTGTAGTACGGAGACTTGATCGGTGAGGTGGGATTTTGATTGTTGCAGCATGGCTTGGGCAGGTATTATTAAGATATGCCACTCAAGAACTAAGAGGTGTTTTTTGGCATAGGATTGTATGCTAGGCTGGTGGTGGTACATTTGGGTGGTCGTCGGTGTTGAATGATGAAGGTACTGCTAACAAGATTTTGCGTGTACTGGAACACTAAATTCAAAAAAAGAAGATGATAAATTAGAAAGAAAGGGAAAATTCATAAGGGTTGGCGAGTTAACTCAGCCTTGCAGAATCAGTAGTTTCCAACTAAGCAAGCTAATAAATTTGTTCGAGTAATCTTCCAAGTTTACCCTAAAAAAAGGGCCACATCATTACTTTAATGGTCAGTTTATGGATGGGGGGACAAATGAAAGCGTGGAAGTAAAGTTAAAGGACCAAGTGTTGCAATTACCCTTGCATATATGGTGTATACAACAATCGCAGTGTATCATCCTTACCTTCTAACGGGATACACTCTACATCAAGAAGGCTGCTTATTCGGTAACCAACAGTGTTCCGTTATCTTCTGGCATTATAGTGGTCTCATATGGTGTCATGATATTGCAATGAACATACTTGGATCAGGCCAGAAGCAAGGGAGGATGCCTTGTGAGTTCCCAGGTCCACGAATCTTGGTACTGATCGCTGCAAATTATGATCTAAATTGCTGCTATAATGCCATGCAGTTACCTTATCTGCATCTATATGCTTTCTTTAACCTGTGTTCCCAAAGAGAGGAGACCCATTTCGCTTGAAAAAATTCTGTTCAGTAATTGCATCAGACATGCACGTGATAGAATTATGCTAATGGGATCCTACTTTAACATGATAAAGGGATCGCGTTTCAACATGACATACCTGAAAATGGCTTGTACTTTTTCAGGTTCCATATAACCTTCCATCTAATTTTGAAGAAGTGGCAACTGGAGTGCTGAAGGTTTTAAACAATTTGGCAACGATAGATGTTAATTTCATCCAGAGGATGCTCGTAAGTTGCTTCAATTTCATGTTACCACACCGACTTTTAGATAAAATGTTACTAGCTCCTTTACTTGGCTTTTACCTGATTGCGAAGTTGATTTTTTTCACAGGCCAGGGCGGACCTGAAAATGGAATTTTTCCACTTGATGAGTTTTCTTCTTTCTTATTGCACGAGCAAGTGGGGAGTTGCTACAGATCAGGTGTTTCTATGCATGTCACTGTACTTATCTATGCATCTACTGTTTCAATGCATGCAATCATACACATGAAGACACCTGCTAAATTGCTACATTAGCTAGTTCCTTAAACAGCCGAAACATATGTGCAAACACACTCCATGACCACTCTTATGCTATTACATTACCATATCGCATCTTCCACCGCTAATTATTGGAGGGCATAACCTGTATCTTTTATTTGTAAGCCTTGAAATTTTGGGACACTTACGTCTGCTTCAAATATTATGCAAAATAATCTACTACGGATGTTTTTAAATGCACACTTGTATGGTCTGCAGAGGCTTCCTTATAGTTTAGTGGATTCATCTTTGGCTTCATTGGTTGTTGGTTTCTCTAGTTCTATAGTTCCTCTTCATCAGTTAACCTGCAAGACCATATAGATCATGATCTTTCATAGTCATCGAGTAGCATAATCGAGTTCAGATATCCAGCTTTTCCTCTTTCGATGTTTGGCTATGGGTTTATCATGAACTCAAAGTGAGTGAAACTGATTGTGCACCTGATCACGAACCTCAAATAGCTGTAACAGACTTTCCTGTGATATAAGAGATTGGCATCTTAGTTGCAAGATTCTATAATAGTAGACTGAGCTATCGTAAGTGACAGGCTTTGCTAATGTTTGCATGCTATGTGTGCGTCTCAGATTGGTTTCCTGCTGCTTGAATCTTTACTGTTTCTTGGTTACTTCTCCTTGTTCCACCATGAGAATCAAGCTGTCCTTCGATGGGGAAAAAGCCCTACAATCCTTCACAAGGTTGGTGAACTTCTACCAAATTTCCTCTCTTTCTTTTTGCTTCCTGCTAGACGTATATTGTAAATTTGATAATTGAGATGGAACAACAGGTGTGCGATCTGCCTTTTGTGTTCTTCAGTGATCCTGTGCTGATGCCAGTCTTGGCTGCCACGCTAGTGGCTGCTTGCTTTGAGTGTGAACGGAACAAGGGTGTGGTTCAGCAAGAACTTAGTCTGGATATGCTTCTTTCCTTGCTCAAATCTTGTAGAAATGGTTTACCAGGATTGCATTCCAGGTTGACCCTAGAGAATAATTCAGCAGATGAGTCTACCGAATCTAATCAGTTGGTTCAAGAATATAGAAAACTTCACGGTGACATTCCTCAAAGAGTAAATCGTCACAATCTCAGAAGTTCACATCCTTCTGTGAGAGCTAGTGCCCCAGGCAACTCCCGAACTGTCAAGATGCGAAACCAAAAAGAGAGCAAAGCAGTGAGACCCTGTGACGAAATGGCTCTGAAGCACAGTCTAACAGCTTCGGAGACTTCCTATAGTTTGATGCTGCACTACAGATTCCCCGGAAGCTTCCTTGATAAGGCCGAGCACTTTTTTTCAGCAAATCACCAGTGAAACTGAAGAGGCCCGAGTCATGAAATCCTTTGTTAGCCCTCCAGCTTCAGGCAACATGCTAAAGGGGTTCCGGTATGGAATCAGCTGCGGAAGGACTTGTTGGTAGATCGCAGCAGTAACGGGTTTAACGAGCAGACTTCATAGCAAGTTGGTAGACCTCTTTGGAAGGCAATGGTTCTACTATTTATCATCATTTCTTGTGGTCTTCTTTGGTAAAGCTCATTTGGTGGTTCTCTTGGAGATTTGAAAAATAAGGAAGACTGAAAAATTCATATCAGAAGTAGCAGTTTTGTACTGTCGGTTGGTATTCCGGTTGATTGCACTTGCATCTTCTAAATGACCGTCGAGAAGCCAGTTTGAGGGACATTTTCCAAGGATCGAAAAGCTTAACGTTTAACACGAAGAAATTTTGCTCTAAGCATTACTACACGAGTTATGATTGCAAATTTAAAATGAATTTATCTATACTCTTGCCAATCTGTACTTATTATTATTATTATTATTGTGTTTTCATTTTCGTAATTATCGTATTTTTCATTATTTCTTTTAACACATGGCATGTATATTTCCTATACTAAACTTTTTTGTCTATTTAGGTGATTAAATGGAACTCTTTTCTAGTCAGTCTTCATACGTGTAATTATTCTTTTTTTCTTATTATTTGATGTCAGCTTCAGTAAGGAAGGTAAGCACATAAGAAATAAGAAGTGTGAAGTTTGAGATGTTAATATAGGTTGGAAATGAAACACTCCATGCTTCATTGGTTTTACACAAGAAAAATTTATATCCTCATTTCTTGGTTATATGAAATAATTAAAAAGCTGGCAATGACTAAAAAATTGATCAGAATTTCTTTTTAACCTGTTCCAAAAAATTGCTCAATCCAAATAAAAAAGGGTTAATTGTATGGAGTATCCCTATAATTTAGGGCAATTGTCAACACTACCCCTTTTCTTATCTCAGTTACACGCAAGGCCGCCTCGTCGCCGCCCTTATCTTTTTTTCCAGCCGTCGCCGCGTCGCCGTGCCATATACCAAGCCTCCATTGCCACCCCTCTCTCTCTCTCACCCTCACCTTCACTCGTTCAGCCGAGTCAGCCCCTTCATGGCTCTCATTCTTCAGCTCCGACGGCCTCCGAGAAGCTTATATCTGCCGTCCACCACCATTGTGATGATGTAATTGTTGTTTCATGTTTATGCATAAATTCATTACATCAGCCGGAAGGAATTTATGCATGTAATGATGTAATTGTTTGTTTAAAGTTTACCAATTTATTATTTTGGATTGTTGGTGAAATTGGTTGTAACAGAAGTTTAGATGCTTGCAATTGGTCTTATGGTATTAGAATTAACAGGTCAAATACTTTTATTTGTCATAACTTCACAATTTTTGGGTGTTGTAGATTTGAAAAATTTTTACAACAACCAAAGATTGAAAATACTGTTAACAACAAAGAAAGAAAACTGCAAAAAAAACAAAAAGAAAAAAAATGCCTAAACAGGTAGTACTAATAAAAATTATTTATTAAATAAAAAATTGAATTTACCTGCGGGTATTACCCGTTTTGTCCGGATAGGGTACGGGTATGAAAAAGAGCTACCCGAAAAAATCCGAGTATTTTTTTACCTGGAACGGTTTTATCCGGACCCGTCCGAGTATTACCCGTACTCACCGGGTATACCCGTTTGCCAGGTCTACTCCACCTTCATCGGTTTTACAAGAGAAAAATCTATATCCTCATTTATTGGGTTATATGAAATCATTAAAAAGTTGGCAATGACTAAATAAGTCATAATTCAATCAAATTTTGTGGAATAACTTTTCCGTCCTAAAAAAATTAATCAGAATTTCCTTTTAAGCTGTTACAAAAGAATTGCTCAATCCAGATAAAAAAATATTATGTAAGTATTTTGTATGTTTACTTTTTTTTACACTTTTTTATTTTATTTCTCTCTCCACATTTAACCCTCTAACAACTCATTTTCTCTTCTCCCTTCTCAATAAAATAAAATGAAAACACATAATATATGACTTAAATCCTTAATATGCATATCAAGCATAGAGCAAGAGTATCCCTCTAAAAAATTTAATGGCAATAATATATTGACGTGAGGATTAATTCCAATTAAACCTTTTTTCATAAATTAATCCATTAAAATTAGGGGGTACTTCTGGAAAGATGAGATAATTATTACGTGATGGCAAAAAATAATGAGCAATTCATACGTGTAAAACTAAACACATGCAACAAAGAGCATGTATCATTTGCGCACAAACAAAACCTTACACCAGAAAGCATCCCTAAACTCTAGTTGACGTTGAATCTAAAGGATTACTGCCGGATAGATCTCTTCGGCAGCTGATCCTCTTCATTAATGGGGGTACACATGTGCAACTCACGTGCAAACTTATTGGGCACAAGCACCTTCGGTCAAATCATCTATCTTTCTAGTCAGAGGTGTAGAAATAATAACACATGATTTGATCAAAAACAGCCGTATGGTTTCCAAGCCACCTGCATTTCAGAAACAACTGGCTTTCAAGCTCATCGGTACCCTCAACGTCCATTTTCTAGAATGTCGTTATGCATTGGCCGTTGACACGCACAATGACACGGTTGGACATACATCTGAATAAGCTTCTAAACACAGAACTGGAGTATACATGTGCTGCATGATGTTTCTCCACCATTAGGGCAGCTAGATTCTAGAGATTTTTTCAGGGTCTTTCATGGTCTTGAGTCTCCGTGTTAGTATTTCTTGCTCCAGTGTATGCACTCCCAGGAACCTCGACTAGAAGTTCATCTTCTACCACAATTTCTTGAATCTTCATCTCACCATAGTCCTGAACCTAAAGGTGCAAAATTATATTTTAACACCAATAATGTTGAACAGTTGCAACAAAAGAAAGCGACAAAATGAATGCTCGCCGACTAATAAGGCGCATAGAGCAAGTTTGTTGGAAAATTATACAACAAATTTAGGTCAATGAGAATAATCAGAACCAGAGGACTGGATACTGATTGAGAAAACTTTATTTGCAGAATATTAGAGCATGCACCAAATTTAGATTAATAAGAATAACCAGCGAGTCATCCTGGCAAAGATGAGGCAGAGGTCAATTCATTATGATATCTGATAGTCTGACAATAGCACAATTTTGGTATGCTTTACTAAAAAAGCCTCGTTAAGCAATCATTTCTAGATTACTGACTGACTAGCATAAGACCAACAATTGTACCATAAGCAGTGACGAGTAAATTGCCTATCGTACAAATGAAATTGGTGACCAAGGAATAAAAACTTGGTGCCTAGGAAACAGACCAAACTATGGCTGCGAAAAGAGCCCATACCTTTTGATTAGCATTGAAGGTCTGAGCATTTCTGAGATCACTCATGATGACTTTAAGTTGTTTCATGGCCTTTGCCCTTGTTGAACGTCATTTAGCACATTGTGCAGCAGTAACATCAGCATGACAAGCTACACAAAGTGTCCGCATGTTTTCCAGTCTGCATTCGCCTGCAAAATGTTTGAAAAACCAAGATGTTCACCCATTTGCTTACAAAAACAAGGACTTCATCTACCAAGGGAAAACGAGGACTTCTGTTTCACCAGCCCCACCGACAGTAGCAACAATAATAACTGTTTTTACTTCATGACAATGAGAGAAGACTGCCAGACATTTTGACAACCTATAAACCTAGAGAGGTTTAGGGTGATGAGATAAAAGTCCTGGGTCAACAAATAGCTAAATCTCTACTATTGATGCCAAAACCATCTCCAGAGAAGTAACAAAGTCAAAACAGTAATTTCAATAATGTGATCAAAATCACCTCCCCCCTGATAAACTGGTACAATGTGGCCTGCATGCCATGAATTGCTCTCTGTTGGATCACTGACAAGCCTGTCAAGTCTGCATGATGACAAACAAATAAAATGGGGTTTTAACCTGCTACACATACATACACGTCATAACACAAATGCATAACTCATATAGAGCAATTTGCCCACTTTTATTTTAATATTTATTTTTTGATAAGCAAAATGACCACTTTTAATAGCTTTTGCAAGTAACTGGAATAAGTTTAGGCTACAACAAGCCGCATTGAAGTGTAAACTACTTCTACAACTGGAATGACTTGTTAAATAACCATTATGTCATCCTTATGCAGTCAGTACTTGTCTGCCCCTTGTAGGCCACTTTTTAAAGTGATTGAGATAGAGACGTGTGAAAGGAGTGCAACAAATTTAAAGACCACTTAACAGTACAACATGAATAGAGCTTATATGGGTAAATACATTCCTCCACTTCAGTCAACAATAGTAGCAACTAAGAAAGAAACCATGGAATTATATGGAATGATATAATCACGATATACCAATCATTTCATATATGTCCACTGTTCAATATGAGGAGAAGAAGATTTATGTAGTGACCTTATCAGGCACTAAAGAGAACCTTAAACATAGAAGCTGGCAATGGACCACCGGAAGCTGGAGATTGTAAATGTAACCATGGAAATTGGATTAACCATAGACGTGTCTGTCTTCCAAAGCATATTTTCTCTTCTATTTCCTCTTTGTACCTCAGTATCATCATCATCGACATCTAAGCATATTGCTTCTATTCCCCCTTTCCAGCTGTCAAGTCATTTCTCATAACTTCTCCCCATGTTATCCTCAGTCTACCCATACCTCATTTTACCCCATCAATTTGGCACAAATCACTTCTTACAATGGCCTCTAAAGGCCTATATTGGAGGAGAAAACGTCAAACTCTAGAAGGAGAGCTCAGAGCAAACCATCTCTACCCATGTTCCCACGTCTTTTCCTCATTTGGCCCCACCCCAGCTTTGGTATTGATATCCTTATTTCATATTCTATCCCTCCTTGTGTGGCCACAAATGCACATAAGCATTCGCATTTCAGCTACACTCATCTTATGAGTATGGTGTTCTTAGTTGCCCATCATTCTGAACCATACAGCATCTACGTAGCCGGTCCCAAGCCCTGATAAAGGGAAGTTGTAATAGGTTGACGGCAGTGCAAAACATGGTCACATTCCACGAACATGAATCCTTGTATCTGATATGTAAGTATATACATACACACAGATGCACGAACATACATATATGTATTTGACGTAAGCATCAATAGGGGCTAATAGAAAAGCCCCACTTAATCCACCCATCCAGGGCTCTCCACGTCATCCACTGGATGGTCCACCATCTTTTCATTTTTTAAAAACGTAGAGCAATAGCTACTCGTTTTAGTGGTTGGTACCGAGTTACAAGCCGAACCCTTTGTTGACGAGATGCACAGCCTATCCTCCTTACCAACTGCTAAAAAATTAGCAATCGATCTCATGTAACTAGTAGCATGAATGCATCTCCACCTCCAAAGATTAAAAAAAAATGTAAATAAATCACTTCACAAGACTCATGCCATTAATTACCCATTAACCTGTTTTGGTCAAAGAACAGATTTTTCCTATTTAAACAGAAGAACAAACATCAATTTCAAATGGTCAACGTGTAATTTGGGCCCAAAATTGGTCTCATCTACATTGGAAGTCAACATTTTGTCCCTACACAGTTTTATGAACTCACAATTTCCCGCGCTTTGCCAGCTTTGGTGCAAGATTCTTGATATACTCTTGCCGCTTCTCCGATGGTAATGGTCTTATGTGCTTCACAAGTTGGTGGCAATCTAGTTTGCAAATTGAGCAAATGCCATGCTCAATTTGGAAAAGCCCCTGACAAACTCAGTAAGTTAGTAACGATAAATACATGTTCCCACGGCCCCATGCAGGGGAGACTCCAAGTTCATGCAATAATACAACTTAAATGTAAGTTGTGACTTGCGAGATGCAATTTGAGTCCTTACCTCACGGAGGAATCTGTTACTGGTTCTTGAGCGATACTCTTCATAACAGCTCAAAGCACAGAAAAGATCCTCAAAATATTCAGGCACCTTAGCGTTCCTGCTCCTGGAAACCGCAAATTTATGCAGTCAACAAAAAATATTACTGCAAAGGACCCATTAATTGACTTACTTGCAAGGACTTTGACAGAGCTTGCAGAGTGGTTCGTCCGTGAGAGTCCAACCCTGTGAATATTCTCTCTCCTTTCCGCCATTCTTTCTACAGAGATTAACCTTTCTCCACACGGCATTTGATGGCAAGGGATGACTTATTTCATCAGCAGGCGTGGCACGTCTCTTGCTTCCACCCTTCAGCAATCCCTGTTATGGAACATAGTTAAATGTCAGAGCAGCCACAGCAATGACAGTAGCATAACAGTACAGAATCTAATAGAAGGATATGGGGAGAAGGAAGAACATATATTCAGTCAACAATAGCAGTAGAATGCACAGGAATAAAATTTAATATTCATGCAGACGTACCCCACTATCATGGTTAAGGCTTTCATTCAAACAGCACAACTCAATAGATAAAGGAAGTTGTAAAGGCTTGGTGCGCAATTTCCTTCGGTCAATAGGCCTTAAACTGCTCCACTCACTGATGAATGCCAGAAGAGCATGTCTGTACCTTGGATCGTCCTTGATACATTTATAAACCATTTCCTCGCAGTCCTCCGAAGGAGAATCTTGCGTCAGTACTTCCTCTGGTCGAAAATTCTCAAAAAGGGGTCTTGGTCTTGAATCTACTCCAGGAATACACGAGTATAAGTGGACCCTTCCAGTATACTGGCTCACCTGAAGAACAAGGAGTAAAAACTGTAATTATCGAAATGTCTTATTGTTTTCAGATGCTATACTACAGCAGCACTTAATCAAGTAATAAAGCGATTGACAGTTTCTTTTGTAATAAAAGGGTCGTACAATCTCTATATACCAAAACATTATCCAATAAATCAGAAGGAAGCTTGAAAGTTAACCATAGCAAATTGAAGTGACTTTCACCAAGGAGTTGCATAACAGATACATACTTGAGCTATCAAGAAGAGTAATAATGTATCTAAAAAGGCATTTAGCCTACCTCAATATAACATTTTAATCAAGGGAAACATATTATTTAAATAGGCATACTCAAGAGTTGCCGAGGCATCTGACAAAATCTACCACTCATTAGGCTTGAACAGGAGTGGTATGGGATGGTATAATCTAAGTTATCTCGTTGCTAGGAGGACCAAATATCGATCTTTGAATGGACCAAAAAACTATCAGTGCAGGTTGCCACATTCCCCAAGCTGTTCCTAATTGTCTAAAATATGTTGGATTCGTCTGTTCTTTCAAGTCTAAAGGCACGGGGACACAGCAAGACTTACGCATAAATTCCTAGTTCAATTGGTATTTTATGTGACATATGTTGTTCAAATTGGGAATGCAAAAACAAAGCGAAAGAACATATGGCATAATTGTATAATGCAAGTACTCGCATGTTCGACAATAAGTGTTGAATGTGTATTTCTGTACATACAAGCTGTTATAAAAGTAGTTACTGTATTCGAAGTAGTATAACGTTCAAACGAGAATGACAAAAAAGATACTCCATCCATCCCTAGAAGAAGTTTTCATTCCATTATTTGGGTGTCCACCACTTAGTTCCACTACACACTCACTAATACCTTTTTTGAATTATACCCCTCTTTAAGCAGTAACTACTCGGACCTACACACAAATGCGACACACATCATTAAAAGGGGCAACTATACAAATTTATTGCAGCACATTTCACTAAAAGGGATTTTAATCAGAATAAGAGAAATTAAGATTAGCTTTAATTGCAGTTGTATAGCCTGGGAAGCACAGACACCTCTTCTGGATCGAGGTATCGTGTCCGACACCTACAGACACGCGGACACCCCTTTATTTTCAATTATCGGACACCTTATGCAGAAGTTCCAATACCTATGGGGCAAAACTGCAAATTTTTGAAGTTAATTGAGGGTCATGAAGAAATATAAGGGAAGTTGGGGTTACTATATAAACGAAAACGACTACGGTAAACCCAATGGCAGACTGTATTCTTACCTCTTGTTCCAATCCACTTCTGCCTAACTGTGGGAGAGACAGAGCTCTTCGACAAAGGCAATCTAACGTAGAAAGAATCTCTCAATTGCTGAACATGTGGACGGAAGAGGTTGACAATGGAGGTCCAAAGGACAATGAGCGTGATGAGACATAAAAGGAAAAGACTGATCCTTTTTGCAAAATACAATAGGGAAATTTAGTGGAATGCGCTTGAAGCTCATATAAGCAAGACCATACACAATACATGTAAAGAAACTAAGTGGAGTTTTGCAGTGTCCAAAATTTGTTATTCTGGAAATTAGTGTCCAATGTCCCTCTTCAGTGTCGGTGCAGATGCATTTCCATGTCCGTGCTACTCAGCGAGTCAGCGATATAGCTCTCCTAATACATGTGCCGAGTCAAATAGGTCAAAGTGTAATCAGGTGTGGAGGGAATAAAATTTAGAACACGTCATCAAAGACTAAATGTGCGATTACAGATAGCAAGCTGGCTAAATTAGCTCTTGAGACATAAAGACATCACATGGTAACTAATATAGGAGGATGTGCGGAGGACTAGTCAATTTGCACTAGGTGTTGTCAGCATAGAAACCTTTGATCACATTCTAGTGGCTTATTGTTGTGTTCTTTCCTCAACCCGCTTAGGTGTTTGTGAACTTAAAATGACGTAGGGTTTACGCTGTTATCTTACTTTTACTTTTGTCAATATACTTAATGCTAGGGGTGCGTGTAGAATTCCCTTCCCAAGCTCCATGTACTTTCTCTTGAATGTGGAAATGGATTTCCAAAAGAAACATTTGACATAAAAAGCAGCTTATTCACTTCATAAGCAATGGGTAAGCAAACACATAACTAGGTGATGAAAATAAAGATAGGAATACTTATTTTTACCTCAAAACGGAGAGAATTCACTGGGACAGAACTACTTGCACAAGCTTCAATCAGCTCACCAGAATGCCCATCGTTTGAAGTTGTAGCTCCAAGGGATACACTGTTTTCCTGCTCTCCCTAAAGAGAAAAGAGAATTCATAAATTAAGGAAAGAGAACACGAATTCAACAATAAAGAGAAAGATATGATAGGCCTGCAAAGAATAACAATAGTATTCAAGTATTACCGTCTTGAATTGATCCTCCGCACCCTCAACTAAAGTTTGTGAAGAAGCTCTTCCATCAGTTGGACTATTACCTTCAAAAGCATTTCCTCCTGGTCCTCCATTTGTAACAGTGTCTTTCTCCTTCCCAAGATTGGAAAAGAATTTTGGCTGTTAATCAAGCATAAATTGAGCGTCTCACAACTGAGTTAGACGAGAAAAGAACACCTAAAGTTAGGAGAAAAAGGAAAAACTCTTCGACAGAAATCTACTACCTCACTTTGAAGATTGGACTTTTGAAATAAACAGCTACCACCTTCTCTATCTTCATCACATCCTTCACTTATTTCATCACAAGCTTCATCAGGCTGCAGATCTTGATCACAGAAAGATCCCGGGAACTTCATTAGCTCAACGGCAGAAGAATCAGCATCTCTTGCACACTTTGAAATTAGATTCTCAGATCTTCTGTCTGTTTCTCCATTTGCTTCAAGATAAGAAACACTATCTACCTGTCAAATTACAATCCATCCAATCTGTAAGAACCACACTCGTTACCAACAAAGGAATGCATATAAAATCTCTCTAGCTCTCTGATTATATATAAAGATGTGTATATATATTAACTAGTAAAGTTCACATGTGTTGCACATGAAATAGTGATTCTTGCAAACATGAAATATTGCCACTTTGTTATTACACCGTGTGTGAACCATCTGCCAGCTAATTAGCACAAGTCAAAAAACCTTTTGTCTATTTTCACAGGGAACTACAAACTATTAATAATTTAAACGGTACACAATGAAGCCTCACATTGGATGCTTGCTCACTTGTAGGGTTTGGTGCTACTTTTAATAAAAAGGTTTTACTTTATGCAAAAATAAGCATCGTTCACGCAAAACTTTAACTAAATATCTACTTCCCCTCAAAGTTTACAAAATTTTGATCAAGTCCAGCCATATAGCCGCTCTGTTTCTTGAAATTAAGTTTACATATGTACTTTGTTATATGAGCTCTCAAAATTGTGAAGAAAAAAATGTGTGTACTGAGTAGTTAAGAGAATATAAAACCTCACTCATCCTAAAATTCACCATTTTTAACAGATTAGGAGCTGTTTCCCCTTTCACCAAATCTTTTCCTAGAACCAATGTACAAATGTATGCTGGACGTTGGAGTATATCCATACTACCTATAAAAGTACGAATATTGTAAATCATTTTTGGACGATTATGTCCTCCTTCAATTATGCTAATAACGCTCATACCCTCCTGTTATGACTTCCTTTTTAATTTGGTTTAAATGAAATAAACATGGGGAAACATTGGGAAATACAAATGTTGTAAATCATTTTGGACAATTATGTCCTCCACTAATTACGGCAATAACACTTCATACCCTCCCTTTACGACTCCCTTTTTAATTTGGTTGAAATGAAATAAACATATGGTAATAAATCTATTCTAAATAATGGAAAATGAAAAGTGTGATTTGAAAGAAAAACAAAACCACCAAAAACATGGTTCAATTAGTTTCATGAAATGTCGTTAGGTATACTAAAATCATCACATTTTGTATAACATCTTCATTTTATTTGTTGTGTGAAGCCGTAATGAAACTTGTATCACTGCTTAATTTCTTAGATTTGTGGTGATTTGTTCAGTTCCGAGCTCTTCTTTATTGTTTATTATTCAATAGAGTTCTTATTTTCAAATAAATAAGGAAAACTTTATTTTTCTCGCGTCCTGATGGATAGAAAAAAAAACCTCGAAAACTCTCACAAAACCAAATCAAATTATAATAATTTGATGAAAATTACAAATATTTAAGTGTCTATCGTAAACCAATTAAACAGATTACAAAAACAGGGACGTAGATTGATTCTTTTAATTTATCTATTTGCTTTTCCTTTCAGCAGTTGCATCAATTATATCTTCAATCCAACTGCCTACAGAGAAGATTTTACAAACATTGAACCAATCACAATTATGAATATCAAATATACTTTTTTTCTAAAACAAGTCACAAAAATAATAAGAACATAATATATTATTTGTTCCTAAGAAACTTAATGATATCACCTTAATAATTACTCTCGATAATATCCACGTGCAAAGCATGTGCTACATACTAGTTACATAAAGTATACGAATGTTTCACTTTGTACACGTTTAGTTTCATGTAGATATTCAGTGTTTAAGTTTGTTCACCGAATTAATTAATATACATGAAACTTTGGGCTTATAAACCAATTACTAAATGTTCGTTAAAGCAGAAAAATCTAATAAAGCAAACAATAAATAGATACACATAGTAGATTCTTGCCGCAGAAAGGAAGCCGACTATGCATCAAAGACATGAAAATGATCATTAACATGTTAAATTCCATTAGAACTAGAATTCCATAGAGAGAAAATACATATTAGTTTCTATAGATTGGAACCTAGAACAGAATTTTAGCATCGACGTATATCATGTCTTAACTTCCTAACCTAGGCAGCTCCAGCCATTGTCATTCTCAGCACTGCTTGGTGAAACAGGTTTTTTTAGAACGCAATTGCAAGCATCGGCCTTCTCACACGCGCTTGCCTGCCGTCATACCTCCTTCACTTGGGACAACAAACATGGGAAGCGAAGCAAATGGTCTCATAGGTTCTAGCTTTAGAAGGGGTTTTCCAAAAATTGACGCTAATAAGGTTTGATTAATAGCATGATTTTTCGATCTTGGAGTTATTGGCTTGTTTTCCTACGAAAGACACTGGTTCTTCTAAAGCCTACTAGTTTCCTAGTTAGTATGTCACTTTTAAACACGTAGGACAAGACCTCTTCTACGCACAATGCTAAGTCAGAGAGGATACTAGAGAGAGAAAACCTATTTGGTTGTTAGGATTGCTTAGAAAAGCAAAACAGAGGAGAAGAAGAAAAAGTGCACCACGAGGGTGTAAGCGCCGGGGTTTTTTTTTGTAACCAAAACCTCATCAACATATAGGCTTTCTGGCGTAATAGCAATCATTAAACTCGATTCGCATCATTATGCTCGATAGAAGGAATGAAGGAAGCTCCAATAGAAAAAATTGGAAATAAAAAAATACTTCGAAGATGAACTTGTTCCCATGAAATAGTCAAGAATTCCTGGTGGCCACAATAGTCGCCTGCTGACTTGGCAAATTATCTGACAAATGACGAGGAGATTAAGAAAAAGACTATATCTTGCTTTAAGTTACATCACTACATTCATAAACCATATTTGGTAGATATGAAAGTTTTCTATTGTCTCTCTCTCTCTCTCTCTCTCTCTCTCTCTCTCTCTCACACACACACACACACACACACACGCATTAAAATATCTAGAATAAAGATTTTCCAAAGCTTGTGACCAAGACCTAAAAATTCACCAACTCAGTAGCTAGTATTACATGGCCTTACAAAATTCAGAGTTTGCATAAGTGAGTTACATTACTTGTCTATAGACCATGTCTAGTAGATATTGAAGTTTTCTAATGTTGTCCAGTATCAAGGCGGTTGAAAACAATTTATATTGCTTTGGGGTTTCATCATGGATGCATAATTATGACAGAACGACATAATGGTGGAGATCAGAAGTAATTTGAACACTTATTCCAACTCTATGTTAAATTGTAGTTATTGGCATTTATGTTTTGATAGATTAAAGGTAATGTTGTTACTAAATTAATCGGACTTGCTTGTATGTTTTGGATATAAGAACAAATATTTCAGATTATCGGCTAATTTGTAATCATTGCCATATTTGTTTAGATTGGTCTTAAGGTGTTGGTATTACCAAATTAGTCAGAAATACTGCTCTGTTTTGGATATATAAATGAGCGAGAAACGAAATCTTAACATGGTCTTTGGTCACGGGATCTAAGCTCGTGAAGGACATGTTTATAATGTTCGGTTATTAGGAAGGGCGATATGTTTCAGTGTGTCTATAGATTTTAGCAGTTGATTAAGTTACTGCACTTATGAAATTAATACTAATTTATTATGTCCAACTTATTAAACATTTCAAACAAAAATTATTGGAGATACTTGTTAATAAGACGCAATCAGAACACATTTAGAACCCCAAGCACAGTGTAACTTGATTCTATGCACGTTGTGTATCTCCAAAATTGGATAACGCCGTTGTCTGTGAATTGCTTTTTCTATTTAAAAAGTTCTTTGTATGAGAAAAGAAAAAAAATTAAAACTTCTTTAATGGTTTTTTACGAAGATTTCAAACTAAAGGTCAAGAAAACACCCTTAATTTTAACAAACTCTAAATTTCCAAAAGGGTAATCTAAGGAAAGAGGCTTTATACCGTAACAAAAGCCAAAAGCACCCTTAATTTAATAAAACTCTAAAACTTAAAAGAGGTATACTCAAAGTCAAAAACAACCTTAATCTAAAAAAAAACTCTAAATTAGAAAAGGATATTATAAGGAAAAAAGTTTAGCCATTCAACCCCATCCGTGCTTTTTTATATACTATGGATATATATACAAGTCTGAATGTCCGTGTGTGTGTATATGTATGTTCATGTTTGTGTTAATACATTTATACATATACTATTACTGATAAGTGCTGCAGTGGCATGTTTCCAGCTCACTGTCATCCCAAAAGAAGATGGAAGAATTTGCAAAAGTGAGTTCAGAAAAAGAAGGAATGGACAAAGAGTTAGAGTTGGACATGCACAGGGAGAATCACGTTTAGCTTTTTCTGCCGTGCTCCCTAAGAAGGGCCACTATCAGGAGCTAATTGGGAGCTGCTCTTCCTTAATCCCCCTGCCATAGACACATATATTCTTATCTTTCCTACGAGTCCCGAACCCCATTTTCTCTGTATCTATTGTCTCTGCTTTGCTACAGTCTTAAAGCTGATTCAATCCTTTTCAAGAGTGGATGAGCCCCTGATTGTGATGTTGTATTTTTTTGACACCCAACTTCTAATGCACAAGGTAATGGGATTGACAACTTCTCCCTTTACTCCTAGAGCCAAGTGCAGGAAGTAGAAAAGCCAACAAGCCATCAGTTCCACTAACAGTTCTTAATCAATAAACTGAATTTGACTTAAGACAAAGGAATCAAGTGCTACCATCCAGGCTTCCTTTCCTGCAAGCTCCCTTGGCACAGGTCTACCACATGCAAAGCCAGTGAGCTAATTGGAGGTCGCTCCTCCTTCTTACTAACATGAGGAATAGGCCGCCAGGATCTTTCACTTGTTCATCGGCCATAATAGGATGTCACTATTCACTTCTTAATGTATTGATCCAAAATTTCTATTGGTTTGAAGGGGTTATATATGTAATCCGATCAATTACGTAAAGCCCATTCTAAGGCATCTTCATAAGCCCCCCCTCCCCCCCCCCCCCAAACACCCCGATGTAAAGGGGGTAGAACTCTTTCTTGCCATCTCTTTAAAAGCAATTTACCACAGGATGGATGTCTGATTCGTCGTCTTGTAGAGCAGGCTCTTTTCCTATGCTTTCCCCTTATATCTAAGGGAGAAGTGCCTATGATTTGGTTGGTGTCAAGTCTTATTGCAGCTGCAAGACCATGCTAGCCAGGTGACGGTCAAATCCTGAAAGAATATTACCCCACCCCCCACCCAGCGCAGTAAAAGCAATCCTTCCTCGTTCATATGCAGGCTTCTATGCTACAAAATGATATCAATGCTTTAGGAAAGAAATATGGGAGAACAGTACCATCGTGTTCTTTTTTCAGTCATCTAGTGGACAGCTATGCATCACTGAGTTTCTAGCCCGGCAGGTGGGGCAGGAAAACCTAGTTCTAGAGCAAGAACAAAATTAATAAGGTGAAGCCATTCCAGGAATATACATCGTGAACACTCTGAAAGTTTAAATATGAAAAACAATTGGAGCTTCATAGCTCTGACAACTCAGAGCCAATAGAACTGTAGCTACTAGGTGATTTTTCACCTTACTAGAAAAGCTTATAGCTGATTAAAAAGCTTTATAGATCTTACATCCTTAACCAATAAAAGCAGTGATACTTTTAAGTGTTATAGTTAAGGAACCAACCATCTTTTCATTCATTAATTGACAGTGAAATTGTTGGAAGTGGTCTATCCAACCAGGGTGTCATCCAGGGAAAAAGTGAATCATTCCAATCTCAAAGTGAGGGCCATAAACTGAAGAAAAAGTCCCAATTTCTAAGCCTCATAATATATGACAAGTCAGCCAGCAACAGAGCTGAAAGTAACATAAGAAGTTACGGCAAAGTTGTCATATAATGTGATGAATATGGCAGTATGCAGCAGAGTCGTCATTTACAAGGCAAAGCATTTAAATAGGTGATGGAAGGTGTTGAGGTGTTTTAAGCAATTAGGAGAAAAGAGCACAACATCAGTGTAGGTAAAGTGCACCAAATCGCTCATGTACCTTGCAAGAATTGATAAGGTCAAGTATTTATTAAAGACCCACATAGGTTATCTGGCATATGTTCATAAAATCGATCAAAAATATTATAATTACTTCCATCATTCCGAATGTAATGTTAAGAGATTTACCTGGTCTCCCTCCTAATAAAGAGACTGAATTTACTAATTTGATTTTTGGGCTGCTCCGATCATCAAAGCGTCCTACAATATGTCTATTGCCAAGCATAAAACTTAAAGAGGGTGCATCTATATGTAGATATTGGGCATGAGTTAACTTTTGGCAGAATCTATAAAGCCTTCTCTTTTTATCTCTTGAAACTGTTGTGAGTACATCAGCTTCAAACTCTTTTACATGGCCTCACTGAAACAAAGAGCTCTAAGCAAAAAAATGACTAAAATAAAGTAAATAAGAAAAATAAAGGAAAAATACCTCTATCTCCTTTATTGCGTCATATTTCCCATCCATTGTACAGGAGATGCGATGCAAGCTCTTATTAAGTCTCAGCCACCGCGACTCATCTGAAGTATCCTGAAAGAAGAAAAAACTACATAAAGATGCAGAAGAAAAATATATACATCACGGAGATAAACTGAAGCTAGTGTCAATGAACAGTTATTTAACTACTTAGCAGACAAGCACCTTTGCACAGAAGATATATATGTTCACCGCTTTGGTTTGTCCTTTTCTGTGAGCTCTATCCTCAGCCTTCAAAAGTTCATAGAACACATAGGCATCACGTCATAACAGAAATTTGATTTACAGACATATTAAAGAAGAGAATGATATGAAGTAAGGAAACGATTAATGACCATCTTTATGTTAAGTAAACATCTGCTCTAAAAGCTTAGGCTGTTAGAGAATGGGCACAACAATGCATATCATTTTTCACACTGAATCTCTCAGTTTTTTTTAAGAAACCATATTTTAAGCAGCAAGGTTCCAATAATTGGGGACAGGATTTGCGTTCAGTTGGTCAATACATCAATACTAGTTTATGCTGACTATGAAATGCATAAATCAAGAAAAAAGATAACTTCCTATGTCTTGCACACACATAATGCAATTAGCAAGGAGCATAATACAGTAATCAGAAGATTAGATGGATAACCAAATGAATAGAAACTGATGAATAAGAATACTCTTTCCAAAATTAAGGTTAGAAAATTTTATAGGGGAAAAGACAAGAATCCCCTCATGTATTTTGGGTTTATGGATCAACCCACTCGGGTATTAATTTTGACAATTGACCCCCCTCATCTATCGGTGATTGCAACCCGGATAAATTTGGACTGGACTTCCAAAATACCTCTAACCTTCACTAAAATGCCAGTTTTTTTGTAAAAGGAAAAAACAAAAAAAAAACCCGAGAACCAGCACCCTCCCCTCCCTCCCCCCACCCCACCGCCGCCAATTGAACCACTGCCCCCCTCCCTTCCTCCACCCCTACCGTTTGCCAATTGAACCACTACCCTCTCCCTCTGGCCACCCCCACCACCACCGTCATTGAGGAAAAAAAAAGTTAAAGAATGAGAGATAGGAGGGCCAATTGTGTCTTTTACAGGCCAATTTTCACCAAAATCGGCCACTTGTCCTCAATTGCACTAATTTGATAGATAAGCGGGTCAATTGTCAAAGTTAATACCCGAGGGCGTCGACGCTACATGAGGGGGGTCATTTGTCATTTTTCCAAATTTATATTCAGTAGTGAGCCAAGATTGACCCTTTTTTAAATAATTTTCATGTACTCAGTTGGGAGTTTGGACAACTAACCCCAGTAGGGCAAAGGTATGTTCTCCTATTGGATCAATGTTAGGCTGCAAGCATGCAAGGTACCTTCATGCATGGACTTTACTGCTGCATTAAGAGTTGATTGACACTTCGATCACTAGGTAACCAAGCAGAGCATGTTCTGCGTGGTTCGCCCATGACGGACATATTAGTGGAAGAATACCAGAGGTGCAATTTTAATTTCTTGTAATGCCCTAGGGGCTGTGTTTCACACGCGTAATTGTTGTATTAAGCTTTGAAATAATGTGGAACTTTCCCCGGAAAAAAAAAATTATGCAAACCAGGAAATCTTGACCATGAGCCACAACTGGGATGCCAATTATCTTTACATATCTTGTAACTACCATTCCGATGCTTATATTTGTAGCTAGGTAGCACGGACACCGTGTCCGACACTGACACCGACCGGGACACCGCAATTTTCAAAAAATAAGATTTTGGACACCGCTGAATTTATTAATATATTTTTATTTTATATATATATATGTGTATGTATATATACATACATATACATATATATATATATATATATACACACACACGTATGTATATTTATACACACATCTCAATTGGAGCAACTGAATTTCGTTCAAAACGGAGAAAGAAAGCAAGTAACATGAAATAGTCTCAACAGTAACAAGAAAAAAGGTCGGCAACGAGAAGCAGTTGAATGTCTCAACAGTACCAAGATTGGAGTCTCAACAATAACAAGAGAGAAGGAAAAAAGACATGGGACCAAAGGCATGAAGGAGAGGTTTTATATAGTCAGATGGGTCCGTAAATGAGGTCGGAGATGCTGACCTATCTTATTCTAGACTGGCAAGCTTGGATGCTTTAGTCAACAAAAAGATGGAAAAGAGAAAGAGATGAGAGAGAAAGAAGAAGGTACCTTTTCTGGGTCGATCTGATTAAGGTTTGGCCTAAAAGTTCATTTTCAAACAACCCCGGATTTATCCCTTAAGTAAATTTGAAATATTGTATTTTGGTCCCATACGCATGGACACTTCTTCAAGAGGTGTCTGACACGGTGTCCGGTAATTAAAAATAAATAAATAAAATCAAACACCGCTGAGAGGTGTCGGACACGTGTCTGGAGGTGTCGGCGAGGTGTCGGACACCATACCTCGACCTATAAGAGGTGTCGGTGCTTCCTAGATTTCTAGCAATTCATTACGAAACTGTGCCTATGAAAGGTAAATAAGGGGGCAAAGCCTGCATAATATGGTTAAAGGAATATCTGGACTCCCATGTGGAAACGCAATCCAGAAAAGACCTGTTTTCCCCAGTAGCACATTAAATTTAGAAATATAACATAAAGCAAGAGTAACAGCAAATCAACGCGCAAATGACTCCTGATATCAAAACACAAGCAATGTAAGAAAAAGTTGTGAATGTGTTTCTTCTGTAAATACAATTCAACTTGGTGCAATTGTATTGACTCTAAATATACTTCAGTAAATTCCATCCCCCTTAGCAGCTTTCTGACAGTATCACTCAGTCATTCGCAACTTCAGCAGAAATTCTAAAACAGAAACATAGAAGGATAGCAATAACCAATTTGTTGAAAGACGAGTTTACATTCATTAATAGATCAAGAAGCATAGAATATACACCTGACACATCCGAGTCGCTTCCTTAGGCAACTCCAAGAATACAACATGTTGTGCTGCTGTTAGATTAAGTCCAGTGCTCCCAACAAGTATTCCAATTATGGCAATCTTAACCTGACGCGATGGAATTCAAAATATCACCATAAGCCAGTCGAAAGAACTACAAAGACTAATGGTATGCAAAACACAGATGCCGCTTCCTTCTCTATCGTTTTAAGAGATTTAAATCCACTCTTATCTACAAAACTTGATCAAATTCATGCTCATATACCTACTAAAAACGGAGTGATGCCCAACATGTACCACAAGCGGCAGATTAACTATGCCAGTAAAAAGCTATGGTAGACGCTTTTTGAGCATTTATGATTAGTAAGCCGGACAAATGTCAGTGTTAGCTTAAGTGAACGATGCCAAAGAACACAAACGCACGCAAGCACGTACACACACGCACGCAGAAGACGACAACTTGATCAAGATCATGTGTAGATGATTCAGTGAAGCTATTAAGATATATATAGAGACCTCTTTTGATGACTGGAAGGATTGAATAGCCAACTTCCTATCGCTTTCTGATGTATTTCCGTCGATGCGAACAAAACCCATTCCTTTCTCGCATAAAAACTCCTGCACAATTTTAAAATAATGATAGTCATGGAAAGGTACACAGTGATACATTAACCCATTTAATTATGGGGGTGAAAAGAACAAGATACTCGGGGTAGTTAAATATTTACAGTCATATCCACTGGCATCCTTTGGAATTGCCAATATCATAATGACCTCCCTTGTAGATACAAGATTACACTGTCCTCCTCTAGAAATTTGTTAGGAAGACAAGGTTGACTTGTTTCGAAGTTACATCTTAAATCAAAAAATTGTAGATTGCGATTTCATTTCTCTGAAATGAAATTTTTTGTTTCGGAGGAGCTAATTTGGCCTCTCTAAGATTATCATTTAATTCGGCATATTTCCAAGGGGCAAGATGGACATTTGCCACATTCCAGTCAACCAAATACGGAAAAAATGGGAAAATGTGAAGGATATTTGATCAGAAAATTCATCCTTGTCAAGGATGGTAAACACATGGGAGGCCTATACAAAGGGCAAACCAGAAAGGACAACAGTGTTATTGCAGAATCGACAAGATAGAGCTTTGGTGATTGAGGCAAACCCTGCATACAAAGTGATTAACATCTCCTTGAAGTAGAACTTAGATAGCCAAAAAAATTAATATTAGCAGGATACTAAGACTATAATCATAAAATGGAACCATAATAGCTCTTTGACCCTAGACTTTATTTGAGGACCAAAACAAAAATTCCAAACACGAAGGTCAGGCAAAATATAAAACATTCTTTCTTTAGGTTACTTGAGGCCCTAACGCCAAAGTTAATGTATTCCAGTATTTTTAGGTATCCTAAACGAAATAGCAGTTCAACAGTATTCTGTAAAAGTTCTACTTTGCATTTGCAGAAAGAGATCATTTTTAGTATTTATACAGCTGAAATGGGGAAGGCACAAACCTAGTTAAAAATTATTGCCTATTTCTTATGGAACAGGCGAATGCAGCCTCAGTTTGTCTTTTGCCACCTCAAATATAAATAAAGAAAAGGAATAATAGAACTGGATCTCCTAAGCTCGATTAACACTATGCTTATGCAACTGTGTAGGTAAGGGACAATTTAGAGTGAAGCGTAAGACCCACAGCTTTTTTCTCACTATTAATGACTCTTTTTTTAATCTACTTATTTGCTTACTTTTGAGTTTGGGTAGTACGCAATAAAATCTTAGGTGCGAGTTTGAATATACGGGCTCAAAAAATCAACTCCATTCCTGCTTATCATCTAAAACTAGTTTAACTAAGAAAACCAGAGATCAAGAAAGGAGATACTCCAGCACCCCAAATGACGCAATAAAAATAGCTGAATTACAAGTCTATGGGGTTATCTTTCACAAGAAATTTTATGGATCCCCAGCACTCATGCATGAAGCAGGAACCTCTCACCTGCACCCTGTCAAGAACTTTAAGATGATGAGCAAATATTATCATTTTTTGAGAACTGAGGCTTCTTTCCATGCCATCTCCAACATCCAAGTCAGCAACGATTGGATGGATCGAAAGCCACTCACGGAACCCAGACAGTTTTGCAATACCAATCTCCTGATTCTTAAGTTTTCTTGAAGTGCAAGAACCACCATTGGCTGTAAACAAGCAAAACCAGGAATTGTATCGATTATAAGCTTAAGAAAAGATGTTCACTCCTAAATGCACAACCATCAAGAAAAAGTGTTAAACATCTGATGAAGACGTTAAAACATAGGCGTATGAGTATCTAAAGAACATAACGGAGAGGAGATGGTGCTTATTACTGCCATTATGATGAACCAAGACATCGATCTCAAGTACGCAGCCACAAGGGAGGCCAAGTGCACGAGACTCCAGTCATTGCAGAGTCTCGGGAGGCTTGTTATATGCCACTAGAGGCGGAATGTTTAATCCAAACCCATTAACCCACCCATGAAAAACAAGGCCAAACCAACCCATTTAATTAATGGGGTTAGGTGGGTTGCTCATTTGGCACCCTAGAATTGTGGGTTCAATGGCTAAACCTTGTTACCCATTGAACACCCACTCAAATATACTGTTATGATCTAACCCTAAGCGTTCCAACTTGTTGATTCAGCTTCCACCCCAAACATTCGATCCTTCGCCTTTGTACATGACTCTGGCTTGTCAACGAAGGTTCAATGGCATTTGTCAGACGTCGATCTCGTCAGTAGAAATCATATTTAACCTCATCAATGGCGTTTGTTATCTTTTAGAACGGTGGTGGAGTTAATGTGGTTGTATGTTTCCGCCTTTGATGATGGTTGTGCTACCTGTTAACTTGATTGACATAAATTTGACACACCGCGTGCCAAGGTGAGTTGACTCAGCTTCTCTCTTTCCGTTTTAAATTTTTTTCTTTTTTTTTAATGGGTGATTATTTAACTAGTTTTGTACTTCTGTTGATGAGGAAACTGGATTTTCTGTGTTTTCGGTTCAACAACTCCTTGATCTTTTTTCCAACATACAAAAGTCAAATATCACAAACAGGTTTTTAACTTTTACGGGTTAAACGGATGTGAAACACCCAGCAATAGCTCCGACCCATTTAATGAGTGGGTTATATGGGTTTCTACCTGTTAAGACACAAACCATACCCAAACCCACCCAACCTACCGATTTTGCCACCCCACCACTATATGCAGCCTTACCCCCACTTTTGTAGAGGATTATACCAGTGGGAAAACTAATAGAGGAGCACTAATTAAGACAAACTTGCTTCCTATCCACAAAATTATGGCAAATACTTGAGAACATCGAGAGTTCAGTAAAAACCCATATCAGTCAAACAGTGGTAGAAAACCAACTTTAAGTCATAGATGTAAAAGACTGTGCTGAACACTCATTGACTATATTTGCATATGTAGATGAACAAATTCAAATTTTAGTTATGCATCAGGTAAATGTCTAGCGCAGATTTGACCATCCAAAGTCAGCATAAGAACTGCAAATCACAGAGCTCGTACCACATTACTAAGACTCATAAGCAGAAGAATATAAAAAAAAAAATAGGCAGTTGAATCATCGTATCCATTTTACGAGGGACTGAACAGTACGTCGACATGTATACTAATAAAGAGAAAGAAAAAAGCTAAATCTTGATGTTACCGTCACATTCATCAGAAACATCTAATGTCCCATCTTCAGTGTCACTGTTGGTAGAAGCATGACTTCTCTGCACACCAACTACAGCCATTGCTAAATCAACATCTGATTTCTTCAGAACCAAACTTATGACTTGACGACGTTTTGGAGGCAACTGCGACATCACATGCTCCTTCAAGCGTCTAATCTATAGTGGACGCAAGAAGATATCAGCCAGTGCTCAAAAACATTTAGGAACAAGAGGCAAATTTGCAAAAACTGAAACCTGAAATCTATAAACCAATTAACATTTTTGTGGATGTTAACAGTAGACTCAACAGAGAAAAACAGTACTTTCCCAGAATTTTACGTTGATGACATAACCATTTACCATGGTAACAGCTGCTAATGAAGGATATATTGCACATAACAGGTAAGCCTAAATCATGTTCTGAATTCATAATATATCTCGAAAAAAGAACTTAATAAATAAAAGTATTATTTCTGAGTAACCAGTTGTTTTTAAAGCTTAAAATGATAAAGAAAGGACACAACTGCATAGATCATGCTTAACACTCTCCCTCGTGAGTGAGTCCTACCAAAGTAATTGATAGGGATGGCAATTAGACCAGTACACAGTGGATCACCCCCCACCCCGCCCCTCCCCCACTCCTATAGGAGTGGATTTTTTTTTACTATGACCGGGTTATGGGGCGGGTTTGGTATTTACTTTCATAACCCGCAACGATATGAGGGGGTATGGTTTCAAGTGTATCTGCCCCGCTATCCAACCCGATCCAACCCGCTACTTCGTATATTCTAGTCAAGATTTAATCTCAACCGTCCATCTCTTCTTATATATGTAAGTTAAAACCCTAGCCTTTTCATCTTTCTCCCCCATTTTCTCTTCTTCTCCTTAGATCATCGCACCACCAACCATGTCGACCAACTTCCGTCGTCATTCGCCAGTCACTGTTAGCTAGTTGCCGGTCACCTATACTCCTTACTAGACATAACCCTCTTTCTCTACACACCACACGCACGCACTCACTTTCATCTACGGCAGTGGAGATCTGTGTTAGGACCATGCCTGGTGACCCTAATGTCCTTGGAACTGTTTATCTCTCTCTCTCTCCCCCATCTGTGTGTTCTATTGTTTGTGGGTTTTGTGATTTCCATCTATGTTATCCAGGGTTTAGGTCCAGTCTGCAAAAGGGTACTCATGACTTTGGAGGAAAAGAAAGCAGCAAACAAATTTTAACAGTTTGAAAATCAAAGAGAGATGCATGCAGTGTTTGTGTTAAAACCTTTGAAGCAAAATTTCGATCTTGGTGGGTGGTGGTTAGATTCTTCGAGAGCATTGAAGGGAAAGTGCCCATGTTCAAATTCAAGGGCAATGACAAGTGGACAGATGACCAACAATGGCAGCGCAGAGAGGATCAGATCGGGTAGGGTCAAATTACCAAAATTCCCATCGGATCGGGGAGGGTATCATCATCTCCAAACCCGATGGCGGGGCAGGGCAGAGTCACATGTTTGGTGTAGCGGGGTGGGTGCGGATCTTATCAAACCCGCATCCAACCCGCCCCATTGCCATCCCTGGTAATTGACACCAGAGGTGCAACTGAAGCACAAGGGCACAAATTAAAAGGCATCAGGAAGTAAATATGAAGCAACAATCTGCTCTATAAGCTGGGAGACTTGAACAAGATCATGCATGGCAAAAGCTTTAACATAATATTAAGTGACAATCTGCTCTGAATGTTTAACTTGTTTGAGAAGGGACTGAGCAATGTCTATCATGCTTGCAACTTTAGAATAGACAGTCAAAGTTATGACAAAATGGTGTTCCATGCATCATTCAGAGATAAAATTCTATCCAGAGACGACCTGCTGAAGCTTCACAAGCGAAGTATACAGTAAATATTACATGAAGATAAGAGAAAAATTTAGCATTTTTACATATACTACCAGTAACATGACTTCCATATAGAACAGGAAAGTACAAGATACATCACTAATCTATTCCAGTCTTTGTGGCAGAAGAATTATCATTTAAGGTCCAAAAATATTACGATATGACAACAGAATTGTTATTGAACTTGTAGCGGTAAAAACTCATTATGCGATAACAAAAGCATGCATCACTGAAAGTGAAGAAACACACCATAACAGTTTGCTTCAGTAACACATGCAACTCCTCCAAGCGAATTCCCTTTGAAAAATCCTGCACGTATTAAGACATGACAAAGTGTGATGTAAATTCACATGCCAAGTAGACCATCAGATAGAGTTTGCATAGCATGTAGTGGAAAGAGATCATAAAAAGGTTATCTCCATTTAGCCAACAGCAACTTATTAAGAATGTAACGGAGGTCATCAAGCATTTTAACAAATCATGCTCCTACAGGATGCTTTTCACATCAAGGGTTTGCGCTACACCCAGTAAAACTTGAGATGGAGATGCAATTCTGAACATACATTACCTTCCAAGCAACAAAGCTTACCTGGAAAATTTTCCCTTGATAGCCTCGGACATATTCCACAGAACAGTAAGTTTTTGCAAATTCGTACTTCTGCCTTCCAAGCAAACCAGGCCTATGCCAAGAGAGTTAATTAAATCGATAACGCCATAAGAATATTAGTTAAACAGGCAGGAATAATCTGCCAAAGAACTTACCATAACATATTTATCTGATGAAAAATGTCAAATGGCCTATGATCACCTAGGAGCGAGATAAAATATTAGAGTCTCAAACAATAGAATTCTGGGAAAGAAGCTCTTAAGAAAAGTAGTGAGATGGACCCGCAGAGTACTGGGGAAATAAAAGAATGTAAATCAATCAGTAAGCAAAGATTACAGACTGGTGAAACCAAAGATAAAGGCTCCAGTATTTTGCTTCAGAAATTTACTACAACCTTGACAAAGAAGGAGTCCCTGACAATAGAACTATACGCTTCACCTTTGCTGCTACATCAAGCACAGTTCTTATCTGTTGCATAAAAAGGGAGTTCAGAATGACATCTATATGGAGGTAAGCTCTCCTGTAAATGACGGCATCTAAAACACACATTTCAAAATATAAAAACATAATAGTCATATGTCATGCATCAGTATGTTCTCAGCCATTCAGTTGGAAAAATCACTCATTCCAGGCAGAATTGGACAAGTAGAAAGAGTAGGCCTTACCACTCATTTACGTGATCATATTAGCTCAACCAATCTCTATAACTTCTGGAGCTGCCCTTTTGTTATATTCACTGGTAACATGGCAAATACAGCATTCTTGGGAAATTTATAAGCTTTACAAGATATAGTTTACTACAAAGCTTAAATGGTTGCCAAAGCCATGTATGTCATCGGAGAAGCTCCTGTCCATTACACCAAAACTAACCATTTTTACCAATTTCAGTTATCTAAACCCCAGTTGTCATTGTCCCATTACCAGCATCCAGTTCCACAGATCCTTATACCTCTAACTTTCCCCAGTTATCTTGGCACACCCATTGCACTCAAGCAAAAGTAAGCAGAGTTGCACCAGCATCCGATATCTCAACATGTTTCATATTCCAGCTCGTGTACCATTCCTTTCCCATTAGAGGGGTAAATGCACAATCTCTACAAGAACCTTTGCAGCTTTGTGCCATTCAAGCTTAAGGGTAACGCTAGTGAGGGTAAAGGTGGCTTTGGTGCTGAACTAGACCTAGGGCCTTTGACCACCCATAAACTGATATACAGACACAACCTAATTAACTATGAATACATCCTTATTCTTCTCTTAGGAGCTGTTATTTGCTTATTTTTAACGCCAATAAACAACCCATAAATCCATAATCTTTCGCAACCAAGACTAATCTATTTCAACACATTTTTCTGCCTACTGAGCTTTCATAACCACTATATCATGAAAGCGAGCCATGCTCATTCATCTTGCGCAGTGCCACACTTCTAAAGTAGGTGCATGTCTTCTCCAACTAAGTCTTTAATTTCTTTTTTTTTTGTCCGGTTTGTACCTTATACTCCCACCCTCTCTTAGAAAGAGACCCCTTCCTTTTTGGCACGTCCGTAAATAGAACTTTCAAAAGTACCGACACGAGATTACAGAATTACTCTCTGATTACATTTAGGTAAAAAAATAATACACACAAGAAATGGTGAAAGGGCAGAACTGCATATATAAAATTTGTTCATACAGACATAGACTTTTTAAACACGGTCTCTGCACAAGAGAAGGATGGAGTATGAGTACTAATAACCAAGCAAAGAAAAATAATGTTCAAAAACTTGTCTTTAACACATTAATTACTTTGAGCATCACGGTCAAAGATGGAAGATCAAAGTTGCTCTATGGCCACCACAAAATGTATCTAGTACCTCTTCTGATTCTGATGGCTTTTTACTACAGCGAACATGATGTGATTCATCAACTATCAAGAGAGCCCATTCTTGTTCCAACATACTTTTTCGCAAACGCTGAAGCATTGTGTATGAAATTACCACAATTCTTGGACATCTAGGTAAGTTCACAGGATTATTTTGATGGCCAAAAACTGCACAAAAAAAAAAAGATATTGATATAAAAAGATATGTAATTCATTAGGTACAAAAGATGAACACAATGAAGCTTTTAGTGCAGCAGTTAATGCTGCACAACCACAGGGAGGACTTTACTTGTATGTATGGTAATTGATATGGTAAAAGAGATTTTCACATAGATGAAAACATTAAGGATTAAACATATAACTGAGGTTTCTCTTTTTATTGCTGATTAACATCAATACCATCCCCCATTACAACCCTTGTCCCCATCCCCATTTCTATCCCCAACCCATGAAAAGATGGATGTAGAAAGAGAGACATCAATGGATCCTAATGTGAATTCTAGCAGATGAGCTGATGTGTTGCATGATCCACAGAGAGAATAAGGATTGGCTCGAAACAAATCAGCGTTGACTTGTTTTGGCATCGTTTTCCAAGGTGGTAGCACACCTCCAGAAAATATACTTCTTTTTTGTTGAAAAGAAGTAACTAATCTCCGTATAAAAAGTTGTCAGGATCAAACCTCTTGCAACACCAATGGGTTCTAATGTGAATTCTAGCCGGTGAGAGGAAGTCTTCAATGATCCAGATAGCTATCAGGTTTGGCTGGAACCTCAATTTAACAGTGACTCGTCTGGAGATTGCTGTTCAAGCTAGTATGGTAAGTCAGTTTCTTTCAAAACCTCAGTCTTTTCATTGAAACGTTACTACACGTGTATTCTAATATCTCTCAAATGGTGATCATGGCAACACTTCATGAAGGTTTTCTGATGCAGATCAAGGCCCCCTACTGATAAGAGATCTCCTAGAGGGTATACACGTAACCTGGAGAGTAGGAAACAAAAAATTATAGCTAATTCGGAACTATACAGTGGCACATGTTGCTTATCACATGCTGCTTGTAAGTTGATGTCAACATGACAACTGCTACAGAGTTTAAGTTTAGTGACCAAAGATATTGAGGTACATCATAATTTCATCGGCAACTCATTCCAAGTTAAGAGAGGAAATCAGCATGCAAATGAGTTTACTATGTCTCTAAGGGTGGTTGAATTGAGTATACAGGCTTTTGCCCATTATACAAATATAGCAATCCATACCAAGTTATAACTTATCGAAAATGTCTATAAATTCCAGACAATAATACTTCTCTAATAGCTCCAAATGCAGGCCCTACAAGACAGAAAATGGTATCGGAAAGTAAGAACAGAGAATGTGAGAATAGTACCAAGATGGATATCAGAAGGCACACAGAAAGGAAGCCAACGCTCCAACTCTTCTGCCCATGAGTATCTTAGAATTGCTGGGCATACAACTAATATAGAGCCTTCACACATAAAACATCCTGCAATTGCAATGGCCTGAAAACAAAAGAAGTGGTTAGATTAATAGAACTTCATGCACTCATATAAGACAAAATCAAAGAATTTAAGTCCGCTGGGAATTTAAGTTTCCTTTTCACCTTATCAAAATAAAAAAAGAAACTTTTGAGTCCACGAGTAACATAACATTGACAAGCAAACATATAAAGTATCTGACATCTCCAATTATAACAGTATTGGAAATACAAGGAGGGCACCAGTTACTATTTCAACAAGAGCATAAAACCCACAGCAGAATCTAATCACACTGAATTGTAGTGGTGATAGACGGAAAATGACTGCAGATGGGGTGTTTGCAATCAAGTTAAATATTGACACAAATACAGCTCCACAATTTGGAGATCGATACCTCTACAATTAACATCATATTCATTTTGATGAATAATGTTCAGTTTAGCAGAACAGAGTACCCACAAATACGTAAATGTAAATGCACAACATAAATGAGGAGACAATGCCTTCCAGTTTACCGCCTTAAATTTTGTACGATTAAAGGCAAGATATAGGAATGCCTCTAGACAAGTAAAGACTGATGACAAGCAGGACAATGCAACATGAAGGAAACTCCTTAATTTTAAAGGTATTTAACATTAACCTAAAAGCATGCCAATGGTTTAAAGTTTATGTTAAGGCTCATAGTCGTACATGTAAATTTTTGCTCCCTATCAACAGATGTAACAGAATTTTACTAAATCTATGTAGTACTTAGACAATAGGGCACTTGCATAAATGTGCTGCATTTGCGAGGACCTGAATAAATGTGAAAAGTCAAGCCCTAGAAACCACACATGCACTGAAAAAGAACAACATGTTACCACAAAGATGACATTTCTCTAAGTGAATTGCAACATCTAATAAGCACCTGAATTGTCTTTCCAAGCCCCATTTCGTCAGCAATGAGACAACGCCCACCCCTTCGTAATCCGAAACGAACACCTTCCAGTTGGAAGGGCAGCAGCGCGTGTAGCAATGACTTCGGAAGCCCCCCAATCAGTTCATCAACCTTCTCATCAGGTATATGTTCTGGCCTGCATGGAATCCATCGCCCTTGTGTGAAAGAATGTGACATTCTCTCAACAACATTAAATGTTCCCCATGGTATCTCTTCATAGTTGATGCCCTCTGACATCTTCAAACACCTCAGAACCGCATCATAGTCTCCAAGTTTATAAACACAAGCTTCACTACCATCATGGTTTTGTGTGTAGCGCGATAGCACCAGCTGATACAGAATAAAAGTAACTTAGTAAAAAGACCTAAATTCATCAAAAAAATATCCGGCAAATTTGGGTGACTCAGAAAGTAATCAAATGGGACAAAGGCAGGCCTAACATATTAAGATAATCAAGGTCAAACATAATATATTGCACCCTTGGCAAAAGGAAAACAATAACTCTTGCCAGAACCCTTCAATAACTCCATTTAGAAATAAATAATACTCATTTGAGAGAATTGTAGGCAGTCAAGTCAAGCAAAAGAACTACTGCCTTCCCATCACAATTCTTGTCCCATTTAATTATTTGTTAATTCCCAAATTAGAGTTCAAACATCTTAACATTTAATTGAACTACTAAAGTCGCAAATATTAATATAATCAAACAAGTGTAAGTTGCCAAGTCAAACTAGCGCAAAAACAAGGAGTACAATCAAAGCTTACATACTTAAATTTTGTGCTAGGAGTTTGCAAAAAGTAAAAGGGGAGAAAAGTTATGAAACAAGAAGTTTCACATTAATAAAATCTCTTACATTAGACAGGCAATGCTTAAGTCTCTCAAGACACGCGTCGTCGCCGGGGTAGGGGAAACCCTGGACGGGCTTGGGAGTGACGGAGAAAGAATCCGGGGAGCAGATCTCGAGGCGGGCCAAGAACTTTTCGGGCAGTTGGGCAGGGGCATTGTTGGGCTCCATAGCCAAATCGGCGGAAGAGGGTTGTTTGGGTGGTGGAAAGGTGCTACTTGGGCATTGCTCGGCGGAGACCTTGCGGCACTTGAAGAGCTTCCAGGGGTCGGGCCTGGCGCCAGCGGCGGCGAGGTCGGCTAGCGCCTTGCGCTTGGCTTGGGCCGCTAGGCGGTTGGCCTCGGCCCGTTCTCGCTGTTGCTCTGTGATCTCCATGCGGGGGGGGGGGGGGGGGGGGGGTATGAATCAATTATGGACGAGATTAGCATTTCAAGTGGATGCACAGCGCGGGCAAACCAGAATGAGTCAGTCCAGTTTCCGCATGCGCTTTCCACGTTGCTGAACTTTTGAATTGGTGACCCGAACAACTTTTAAATTGGTGCGTTAAAAATACTAAGTTTTGGAAATCTGTCCTATTTTGGTGAATAAATTGGAAACTTTGCGACTAAAGTTTAAGAGGCACCAAAACCCTTTCACCAAATTCATGCCACCACTTTTCTTCTAAACCCTGCCCGCAACCTGTAGCGTATCAGCTAGAGACGCTACTTAGCTCAACTGCTATGGCGGTTTGCAGTTGATCTAGAATATGAATTTGAACAATAGACACGTAAGAGAAAGAAGACACAAAGAAAGATGGAGAGAGTTGTAAATTGTATCGAGCACTGCCGGGATGACTTTGCTACAGCGTACTACTCATGTTCAATGTTTTATATCCCTATTTTATTATACATAAAGTGTTTTGAATAGTTGTTACTTGCGGGATTGAGTTGATACTCGTCCCTATGTTTATATCGAAATAACTGAGATTTCATTTAAAAGTGTTTCGAAAAGATATTGTTTGACTTGAGTGTCAAAATCATTTGAATCGTTTGTCTAGATCAAAATGTATTGTTTTATTGAAAATGCTCTTAAAAAGTTTTGTTTGACTTTATATAAAAACTTGTCCGAATCGTTTTGCTTTTTTAAAATATTTGAACGACCTTACTGGGCTCTCAAAAGCTCACTCTTCTTTGACTTCCTTTCCGCAGGAGATAGTCAGCATTAAGTTGCGGAATAAGGATTAGAGCCTAGCGAGTGAAAGATAAAAGGATTTAAATTTTATTAGTGCTCATTGGAACCCCCTGCGTGGGTGACTTTTCTAGTTTATTATTGAGGTTTAAAATTTAGTTTCTAGATATGATTGTACACTGAGAGAAGATACATTGATGGATGTTTAATTACTCTGAAAGTTATGGTATTATTCATTGAGGTGGGTGATAATATTGTTTTAGTGAACTAATCGAGCGAGTCTCTAACGTTCCGAAAAATTTCGGGATGTTACACTTACCCTTAACCTTTTATGAAAAAATAATCAGAGAATGATATTTTAAGGAAAGAAAAAATAACCATTTAAGCCCGCATGTACTTTTATAAATGTGTGTGTGTGTACACACACACACATACAAACACACATACACATATTTTAAGGATCATGTACTTTGCAAGTTATATTGTAATTTAAAATAAAAATAATTGAAATGAATCAATACGACTGTTATAATTAAACTATAATAATAAACTAGTTGTTAACTGCTAATCAAAGACTCGAAGTATGAAAAGTTTATTGCACAAAAATGGACTTACTTTTAAACCCGAAATTTTCACGCCAATTATCACCAATATTTTTTACTATTTAACATACTTATTTTTTTTCTTCGCATCAAGTTGTAGTTAAAGAGAATACTGATTGTTTCATATTATATCTTGTTATCAAAGGGTTTTACAAAACTTCTAACTCTCATGAAACACTCCAAGTTTGACTATAATGATACTAGCAAAAGTTCAAACATTAACACGAAAAGGATTGTTGAAAGTGAAGTCTCTAACCCGAAGAAGTTATGATTAATAAATGTAGAACAAAGTTTGTAAGACCAGGTGCTTAAATGTTGTATCTTTAAACCAAAAATTAAGTGAACTCAGGAGATCTAGAAGAACACATATAGAATCTGTACTACTTAGGTAACAAATTTAGTAGCCCTATTTTTTAATGATCTTTCCAAAGTTTTTTTTATTAATCACTTTTGAAGTTTTAGCACTTTTTCCTGCAAGCATCACCACTAAAGTTTAAAAAATTGTCACTTACGATTTTTCACTATTATTCTTTATCTATATTGTTTCTTTCTGTAGAATGGTGGTCATTTCTTGTCACCGCTAAAGTTAAAAATATTGTCACTTACAATTTTTCACTATTATTCTTTATCCATATTGTTTCTTTATGTAGAATGGTGGTCATTTCTTGTAATGATGATTATGGGGGTCAAAATATTCTCTACAATTTATTTCCTTTTGGTAATGATCTATTATGTTAAAAAAAAATTGATCATATTTCTTTTTTGAGCTGTCTCAAAAATTGATCAGCTTTTGAATTAAGAAAGATTTTGTATATGTTTTTACATGTTTACCATTTGTACATTTTTTTAAAAATTCTACTTCACATTTTTTTTAATTTGACTTCTTTTTTTTACATTTAATCATCCACCAACCTATTTTTCTCTACTAAATCCCTTTCTTCATCTCCCCTCTCTCTCGAGATATAATGAGAAACTCTTAAAATAAGATTCATATCCTAAATAATGGCCCAGTCAAATATGATCAAATAATTTGAGACGAAGGGAATATAATTTTCATGTATCTCTTATTTTAAGATTAAAATATAAAGCAAGTCATTTTTGAACTTTTTCTATCTTAAGATCCATTGTTCGCCTACGCTTAATCTTAATTATACCCTTTTTTTACTTTTCAATTAATTAATCTATCGTGTACTATAAATTTTTCTTCATAGTGCACTCTAAAGCTCTATTTATTTTTATCTAGCATGACCTTGTTCATTTTAGTTATACAGTAAGGCTATTAATCTAGTTATGCCTGTAATTTAGCATATATTTTCCATAAGACTTTTGTAAATTTATATGATATTACCACACCTACTTATCTAAAAAGTGTGTGTGTGTGTATGGGTCGTGATCCATTGCTAGGGCTAGCAAGTTAACCAATAGTGTGATCTGGCCGTGGAAGCGCAGATGTGGACGGCCAGATCATGAGCTGGGACGGTCATTTTTTTTGCCGTCTGCTACATTATGTAGCGGACGGTGAAATACCATCTGCTACATAATTAGCGGATGGCCAAATCGCGCTAGTAATGGATCACGACCCTATATATATATATATATATATATATATATATATATATATATATGTGTGTGTGTGTGTGTGTGTGTGTGTGTATGTGTGTGTCTTTCTGAAATCTATATTATGAAATGAATTTGTGAAGTTGATACCAGATAATGATAATGAACTAAGTGAGTTTAATAATGTTCTCAAACTTACGTTTTTTTTACCTATATCTATACATACATACGCATTACAGTTTTAATATATATACAAACTCAAGAAAAGTTTATAAAGAAGAATTTAATGACTCAAATTATTCATCAAATAAAGACTTGTATCACCAAAATAAAAAAGAAAAAAATATTACATATAGCATACGGTTTTGAGAGTTTTAAAAAAATTATAAGGTTAATTACACCCATAAGTTAGGGTCAAATTACATGCGTGTCCATTAGTTAGAACAAATAGCACTTATATTCGTTGATCAAACGAAATATTGAAAGGATAAAAAGATATGTGTGCCTATCACTTAGGAATTTAATTCTTCAAATGTCATTCCTCATCCATGTATCTTACCATACAACCCCCCACCACTTTCATCCCTTTAATTACACTTCTTCAGCTTCAACACACATGCACCTATTTACACACTCACACGTACCCACCCACCCATACACAGACACACACCACAGCTGGCTACAATCACAGACACAATTGCATCCCACTATTATCGTGTTCTTTAGCTTTCTCATCTTTCTTGAGCCTTCTCACCCCAATCAATTATCACAGCTTTCTTACTCCAATCATTCGCAACAAACTATCATGATTCAACAAATCAAATGAAGAAAAATTAAAAATTAAAATTTGGGTTTAAAATCTTGAAGAAGATGTTTCTTGTTTGTGTCAAACTACTACCCAACACCACGGCATCACCGCCATTAACTACCATCAGAGCAACCTTCCACAACTACTAATTAGCCTACTACTGCATCCAATCAGCCCATCACCTGTCTAATTCACCCACCACCACTAAACGGCCTAACACTGCCTTAAATCGACCCTCCATAAACCATTATCGCCATTAACCAGCCTTCTACCACCCACAACACCAGTTAACATGCTCACACACACACACACACACACACACACACACACACACACACTCAACTAATGTTACAGATTTATGACTAATTCGGCAGCTTTGAAATTTTCATGTTTGTGTGCCCGTAAAGAATATTTACGATAGTGGAGGTGGCTAGACGGGGTGGGATAACTTGGAGGCCGGCACTCGCCGGTGCCGGGATAAGGCTAGTGAGGCTGAGTCAGTTGGGTTATTATTTGAAGAAAAATTCTTGTGGTAATCGAACCCAAAGGGAGAAATTTTGCTTAGTGCTTGCCGAGGAGGGTGCGGCAATGGGATGGGTGAGAATTTGGATTGAAACCCTAATTTGAAATTTTAGGATTTGTAAATTTTTATATTATATGTACTTTGTAGATACAAAATGAGGGCAGAATAATACCTATTTTGAAATTTAAATACCTATTTTGAATGTACTAATATGTTTCTATTGAAATCTATAATACCCATTAAAAATATCATAAACTTCACATTTATGATATTTTAATTGTACTAATATGTTTGTATTAAATTCTATATACATGCAAAATAATTCAAATTTGTAACTTACGCATCAACATACAAATATGAAATACAAAATTAAAAATGATTGAATTTCTGACAAAAATATTCAATTTAGTTTAGGTACATTGCATTTATCGAAAAAGGCTATAGAACAGAATTAGCCATTAAACCCTGTCAGAATTACATATGCATTTGAAAAATCCTAAAAAGCTCCAGTTTTAAGATAGTGTCTGTATTCAAAATTTAAAATTAAACTTCACGCTTACGATATTTTAAATATACTAATATGTTTGTATTGAAATATGCAGAATAATTGAAATCTGTAACTTACGCATTAACATACAAATATAAAAATAAAAAATTATGAAGGATTGAATTTCTGACAAAAATATTCAATTTAGTTTAGATATATTGCATTTCTCGAAAAAGGCTCTAGAAAACTCTGTTCTCTACAAGTTATTTTCTTTAGTCAAATATGATGGAGAAGATGCAATAATTGTAAAGTAGTTTAGTTTTAACATGAATGGTGGCGATAGGGTTTCATAGGAATTTTTTCAATGATTAGAGAACATGCATGAGTTCAAAGATGATTTTATAGGATTTGCGTAGGGTTTTTTTCTCATTTTCTTTCTAATAAAAGTCAAAACAACTCTTTTATCTAAGAAACACATATATTCCAATAAAGATATTTTAACGAAATAAGCTTGATATCATATGAAAATTTAAAAATACCCTTATTTTTTAAACTCTTGTTAAAAATAGAGATGTTAAAAGAAAAGTAATAAGTTAAAAGTCAAAGCAATCCTTAACTCTAACAAAAATATATATTTCAATAAGGGTATTTTAAGGAAAGAGGCTTGTTGTCCTATGAGAAGTCCAAAACACCCTTACTTTTAAATAACACTCTAAAATTAAAAAGGATATTTAATGTGAAAGAAATGTTATAAGTCAAAAACACCAATTACTCACCCTTAACTTTTTATGGAAAAATTAAATAGAAAAGAATACTTTAAGGAAAGAAAAGATTAGTCATTTAAACACCCTTATTTTTTAGACTCTTATTAAAAATAGGGATATTAAAAAAATGTTTTAAGTTAAAAGTCAAAATAATCCTTAATTCTATCAAAAGTATATATTTCAATAAGGGTATTTTAAGTAAAGAGGCTTGTTGTCCTATGAGAAGTCCAAAACATCCTTACTTTTAAATAACACTCTAAAATTAAAAAGTGTATTTAATGGGAAAGACATGTTATAAGTCAAAAATACCCTTACTCACCCTTAACTTTTTTAGAAAAATTAAATAAAAAATGATACTTTAAGGAAAGAAAAGATTAGCCATTTAAGCATATACGTGCTTTTATATATGTACTAGTAAGGATCACTTGCTTTACACCTTATATAATAATTTAAAATAAAAATATTGTGAACATTGGTGAAAAATACAATTAAAATTAATCATAACGACAATTATAACTAAACTATAATAATAAATCATTATTAACTGCTAATCAAAGGCTCGAAGTATAAAAAAATTTCCACAAGACATGATCTTTCTTTTAAGCTCGAATTTTTCACGCCAATTATTACCAATATTTTTCACTATTTATCGTATGTATTTCTTTCATCACATCAAGTTGCCACTAAAGAAAACCCTGACTATTTCATATTATATCTTGTTATTGAAGGTACATTAACATTGTAATTAGTCTTAAACATCTTTCATAAATATCAAACTTTCACGAAACACTACAAGTTTGATTGTATAGTAATAATAATGAAAAAAGTGTTTAGATATAATTAATGTCAAGTGTACATATTGTAGTTGTCTAATTTCCAGTAACATGTTTTGATGACATATATATAAGTATAGGAAGTGAAATTGAGAAAAAAGTTTGAATTATAGTTAAGTGATATTAAGAAAGTTTAAAAATTAATCCGAAAAAGATTCTCCAAAATAAAGGTCTAACGAGAAAAAGTTATGACTAATAATATATAACAAAGTTTGTAAGACAAAATAGGTTATGAGCTTAAATGTTACATCTTAAAGCCAAGAATCAAGCGAACTCAAGAAATCTAGCAGGACACATATAGAAACTGAGATGCTTAAGCAACAAATTTAGTGATTTTAACTTTCAACAATCTTTTCAAAGTTTTTCTATTGTTTACTTTTAGAGTTTTGGTATTTTTTCTTACAAACATCACCACTAAAGTTCAAAATATCATTACTTAATATTTTCAGTATCATTCATTATCCATCTTCTTTCTTTCTGTACAGTGATGGCCATTTCTTGTAGCGGTGGTTTTGGGGGTGAGGGTGGGGGCTAAAAATATCCCCTGCAGTTTATTTGTTTTTGTTACTCCATCTATCCCAAAAAAATTATCATATTTCCTTTTGGGGTTGTTCCAAAAAAAATTGATCAATTTTCAAGTTAAGAAAGATTATGTATGTGTTTTTATATGTTTATCCTTTGTAGACTTTTTATTTTACTTATTTCCCCGCATTTAATTTTTAACCAACTAATTTCTCTCTATTGAAGCACTTTCTTCCTCCCCCTCTCTCTCTTATGATAGAATGTGAAACTCATATAATAAGACTCATATCTTAAATAAGCGTACAGTCAGTATGATCAAATAATTTAGGACGAACAGAGTAAAATTTTTTATGTATCTCTTATTTTAAGATTAAAATATAAAGCAAGTCTTTTTCAACTTTTTCATCTTAAGTTCTAACGTTTGAGTACAATTTGTATGAAATCTTAATTATCCTTTTTTTTCATTTTCAATTAAAAAATCTACATTTTACTCTGAAATTCTCTTAATAGTGTACTCTAAAGCTCTCTTTTATTTTTATCTAGCATGACCTCGTTGATCTTAATAGTACAATAAGGACTTTTATTTTTTTATAATACTGATTTATATGATAACAACAAACCTCCTCATCAAAAAAGTCCATATGCATGTGTACCTTATGTGTTTCTTTTTGAAATTTATATTATGAAATAAGTGTGTGAAGTTGATATCAATAATAATAATAAACCTAGTAGTTTCAACAATTTTCACAAACCTACATTTTTCATCCTATATTTATACATACACATTACAGGTTTATTATAAATACAAACTCAACAAAAGTTTATCAAGAATAATTTATACCCCAGATCATTCATCATATAAAGACCTATATCATCAAAATAAAAAAGAAAAAATAACCTACGGCACAGAGTTTTGAGAGTTAAGAAAACTATTGGGTTAATTGCACCCATGAACATGAGGTTAGGATAAAATTACACACATATCCATTAGGTGGAAAAAATAGCACTTATGTCAGTTGACCGAATAAGTGAAAGATGAAAAGACCAGAATATCCATCACTTAGAAATATAATTCTTCAAATGTCAGTCATCGTCCCTTCATCTCAACATACAGCCCCACCACCATCATCCCTTTACACTTCTTCAGCTTCAACACACACAAAGACAACATACAGACACACGGTCCCACCCACACATATCCCACAACCAGCCATAGCCACAGCCACAATCATATTCCACCATTATCGTGTTCTTCAACTTTCTTACCTTTCTTTAGCTTTCTCACCCCAATCAATTGTCACAACTTTTTTATTCCAATCGCTTGCAACAAACCATTTCGATTCAACCAACCAAATAAACAGAAATGAAAATTTGAATTTGAGACTCAAAATCTAGAAAAAGATATATAAGATTCTTGTTGGCGTCAAACTATTACCCAGCACCAAGGCAGCCACCGCCATTAACCACCACCAGAACAGCCTTTCACAACTACTAGTCAGCCTACCATTGTGTTCAATCAGCCCACCACCTATCTAATTCACCCACTGCCACCATCAAACGACCCACATCGCCTCAAATCAACCTTCCACAAAGCACAATCGCCATCAATAAGCCTTCTATAACCCACCTTTTAAAATCTAGGTTATTTTGATGTTGATAATTTTTAAGGTAATGTTTTGATAGAATTTTCTTTAATGGTAAACAGAGTCTTAGTATCATATTTATAAGATTGGGCTAGATTCACTTACATATTTTTTGTCACTTAAAGATGCATTAGTGAATTTTAACCTCTTTAACAGTAAATTATTTATATCTAGCCCAAAATATTGTAGTTTAGTCTCACGCGCCTCCACGCACCACCTTGCGCGTGGGGCAGCGACTGGAAGTTCTTGAAACAGGCGCGTGTGAAGCACACGGGCGTGTGGGCGCATAGACTCAGCCGTGCGTTGGGCGCGTGGAACAGTAGCCTTGGCTGGCTCGTGTTATATATGTTTTTAACCTCTTTAACAGTAAATTACTTATATTTATCGCAAAATATTGTAGTTTAGTCTCACCTTTTTAAAAGTAAAAAATTCGCTTAATTTTTGTAAACCTTTTATTTCTAAAAAGGATATTTTAATGGAAAAATATTTAGCCATTTTAATCTCTTGAGATTATCTTATATGCTGGGACCAGATTCTTATCCTTTTTTGTTATATTCATTCTTTTGTCACTAAGATGCATTAATGAACTTCTTTAACTTCAAAATGTTTAAAGTTAGCCAAAATAATAGTAATTTAGCCTCATCTTCTAAAAAGTCAAGATATTTAGAGAACTTTAAAACTAAAAAGAATAGTTTAAGGAAAAAAATAGTTATTTAACCCTTTACGTATCAAAACTTGAGAGTTTTCAAGCTCAAAAAAATGTATTAATCATTTGAGCTGAAATAAATTGGAGTCTTTATCAGGAAATATACGAAGGCAATATCTATATGAAAAACATATTATCATGTAAAAATATGATGTCTCGGGATACAATGGATCATAGAAAGATGATAAACATATGAAGGATATCTTGTCATGCAAATACAGGTATTCCAATAACTCTAATACGAATATAGGATTATGTACTTGCCACAAACTCAAGTCATAATTAAGAGCCGAGTTGTATGATCTAGCAATTCTTATGCATTTAAAAATTTCTAAAGGTCTAGTTTTACGATTGCTTTCTTACACTAATATATCTGTAATTAAAATCTAAAATTAAACTTTAGTTATATGATAATTTCAACGTACAATAATACTTGCATTGAAATATATATACATGCATAATTATTGAGATTTGTAGCATACACAATATACAAATATGTAGTACAAAATTAAAAAAGGATTGAATTTATGATAAAATTTTCAATTTAGTTTAGGTAGATTATGTTATTCTTAAAGGCTATTAGAAAACATTGTTCTCTATAATTTGTTTTCATGAATCGAAATTGATGGAGAAGATGTAGTATCTCTGAGGTATTTAACTTTAACGTAAAAGGAAGCGATAGGTTTTGATAGAAATTTTTCGGTAATGAAAGAACGTGCAAAAGTTCAAGGGTAATTTTATAAGTTCTCATAGGATTTTTTTTCTTTTTCTTTAACCAAAAGGTAAAACAACTCTTAGCTCTAAGTAAAGCATAGATTCCTATATGGGTGTTTTAAGGAAAGATTTTTTATATCTTAAGAGAAACCAAATACACTTTTTTTTTAAATGACACTCTAATTCAAAATGGGTATTTGATGTGAAAAAAAGTTTCAAGTAAATAAAACCCTTAATCAACACTAATTTTGTATGAAGACTTTAGTTTAAAAATGGCATCTTACGAAGAAAAAGAGAGGATTAGCCATTTAACTCTAGTCAAGGTGATATATGCATATAAAAAAAAAATCCTAAAATTTCAGTTTTACGATAGCTTACTTATACCAATATGTCTATATTCAAATCTAGAATTAGACTTCATGTTTATGATATTTTTAATGTACTAATATGTTTGTATTGAAAATTATATACATGCAGAATAATTCTAATATGTAGCATATGCATCAGCATACAAATATGAAACACTACTTAATTAAAAAAGATTGAGTTTTTGACAAAATATTCAATTTAGTTTAGGTATATTACATTTCTCACAAAAGTCGACATCGAACTTCTGCAAGTTATTTCCTTTAATCAAATATGATGGAGAAGATCTAATAACTCTAAGGTAGTTTAGTTTTTAACATGAATGGAGACGGTAGAGTTTGATAAAAAAAATTTCAATAATTAGAGAGCATGCTGAAGTTTAAGATGATTTTATAGGATTTTCATAGGGTTTCTTCTCTTTTTTTTTTATAAAAAAAATAAAAGTCGCAATAACATATATTCTAATAAAGATATTTTAACAAAAGAGACTTGATATCATATGAGAAGTCAAAATACCCTTATTTTTTAATCGCACTCGTATTAAAAATAGGTATTTAATGAATTTTTTTTTAATCAAAAGTCAAAACAATCCTTAATTCTAATCAAATATATATATATATATATATATATATATATATATATATATATTTCAATAAGGATATTTTAAGGAAAGCGGCTTGATATCTTATGAGAAGCCAAAAACACTCTTATTTTTAAATTACATTCTAATTTAAGAAGGGTATTTAATGGGAAAAAAATGTTATAAGTCAAAAACACCCTTATTCACCCTTAATCTTTTATGAAAATATCAATTAGAAAAGGGTTATTTAAGGAAATAAAATATTCAATTTAGTACAAATATGTAGTACAAAATTAAAAAAGGATTGAATTTCTAATAAAATATTCAATTTAGTTTATGTAGATTATGTTTATTCTTAAAGGCAATTAGAAAACATTGTTCTCTATAATTTGTTTTCATATATCAAAATTGATGGAGAAGATGTAGTATCTCTGAGGTATTTAACTTTAATGTGAAAGGAAGCGATAGATTTTGATAGAAATTTTTCGGTAATAAAAGAACGTGCAAAAGTTCAAGGGTGATTTTATAAGTTCTCATAGGATTTTTTTCTTTTTTTTTAACCAAAAGGTAGAACAACCCTTAGTTCTAAGTAAAACATAGATTCCTATATGGGTGTTCTAAGGAAATATTTTTTATATCTTAAGAGAAGCCAAATACACCTTTTTTTTTTTAAATGACACTCTAATTCAAAATGGGTATTTGATGTGAAAAAAAGTTTCAAGTAAAGAAAACCCCTAATCAACACTAATTTTGTATGAAGACTTCAGTTTAAAAATGGCATCTTACGAAGAAAAAGAGAGGATTAACCATTTAACTCTAGTCAAGATTATATATGCATATAAACAAAATCCTAAAATTTCAGTTTTACGATAGCTTACTTGTACCAATATGTCTATATTCAAATCTAGAATTAGACTTCATGTTTACGATATTTTTAATGTACTAATATGTTTGTATTGAAATTTATATACATGCAGAATAATTCTAATATGTAGCATATGCATCAGCATACAAATATGAAACACTACAAAATTAAAAAAGATTGAGTTTTTGACAAAATATTCAATTTAGTTTAGGTATATTACATTTCTTACAAAAGGCGGGGTCAATTGCACTAGGCACCCCGAAGTTTTCACTCGGTAGCGTGCTGCACCACAAAGTTTTTTTTAGCTATCTGCCACCCCAAAATCGCATAAGAGTGGCGCCCAACACCCTCCGTCCAAATTCCCGACAACAGCCTCACCGGATAAGTAATTTAACTTAAATAAGGGGGCATTTTGGTCAGAAAGATTAAAAAAAGGGTCAATTGCAGTAGGCACCCCGAAGTTTTCACGCGGTAGCGCGCTCCACCACAAAGTTTTTTATAGCTATCTGTCACCCCAAATTTTCATAAGTGTGGCACCCAACACACTCTGTCCAAATTCCGGCCAAAAAAAATTATTAAGCTGAACTTAGGAGGGCATTTTTGGAACATCACAGAAACCTTAATCTCTATCAGCCGTTTGTGCCGCCAACCCCCTTGTGCCGGCATCTCATGCTGGTGTCCCCCCTCTTCCGACAGCGCCCCTCCCCCCCATCGACGACACTGACCTCGTCCCTTGCCTTTTTTCCATTTCTCTCCTCCTCGCCCCGCGCCCCTCCTTCGGCATCTCACGCCGGCAGCGTCTCTTCCCACCCCACGGCCGCAACAGCCCTGTGCCGCTGTCCCTTGCCCCTCTTTCGTATCTTAGGCCGGTGCCGCACTCTCCGCCGACAGTCCCTCCCTCGTTGGCGACGTTGACCCCCCAACTAGTTTCTCCCCCATCACAGAGTAATGCATATCAACAGCCAAGAATTTGCGCCTGCAACAGCCGCACTCTCCGTCGGCAATGTCCCTCCCCCTGTCGGCGATGCCGAGCCCTTCTTTTCCTTCCTCTTCTCTCCCCCGTCCTCCACAGCGGCAACAGCCTCGCGCCGCCGCCTGACAAACCCATTGCAATCTTCCCTCCCTTTTTTTTAATCTTTTTGACCAAAATGCCCTATTGTTTAAGATAAATTACTTATCCGGTGACATTGTTGGCCGGCATTTGGACGGAGGGTGTTGAGTGCCACACTTATGAAAATTTGGAGTGACAGATAGCTAAAAGAACTTTGTGGTGCAGCGCACTACCGCGTGAAAACTTTGGGGTGCCTAGTGCAATTGACCCAATTTAGAGATTAGGGTTTCTGTGATGTTCCAAAAATTCCCTCCTAAGTTCAGCTTATTAATTTTTTTTTGCCGGAATTTGGACGGAGGGTGTTGGGTGCCACACTTATGCAATTTTGGGGTGGCAGATAGCTAAAAAAAACTTTATGGTGCAGCACGCTACCGCGTGAAAACTTCGGGGTGCAGCACGCTACCGCGTGAAAACTTCGGGGTGCCTAGTGTAATTGACCCCAAAAGGCGACAGAGAACTTCTGCAAGTTATTTTCTTTAATCAAATATGATGGAGAAGATCTAATAACTTTAAGGTAGTTTAGTTTTTAACATGAATGGAGACGGTAGAGTTTGATAGAAAATATTTCAATAATTAGAAAGTATGCTGAAGTTTAAGATGATTTTATAGGATTTTCATAGGGTTTATTCTCTTTTTTTTTATAAAAAAATAAAAGTCGCAATAACATATTCTAATAAAAACATTTTAACAAAAGAGACTTAATATCATATGAGAAGTCAAAACACCCTTATTTTTTTAATCACACTCTTATTAAAAATAGGTATTTAATGAAAAAAATTTAAATCAAAAGTCAAAACAATCCTTAACTCTAATCATATATATATATATATATATATATATATATATATATATATATATATTCCAATAATGATATTTTAAGGAAAGCGGCTTGATATCTTATGAGAAGCCAAAAACACCCTTATTTTTAAATAACATTCCAATTTAAGAAGGATATTTAGTGAAAAAAATGTTATAAGTCAAAAACACCATTACTCACCCTTAATCTTTTATGAAAATATCAATTAGAAAAGGGTAATTTAAGGAAAGAAAAGATTAGCCATTTAACCTCATCCGTGCTTTTATATATGTACTAGTAAGAACCACGTGCATTGCACGTTGAAAAGTAATCTACTTTAAATTATTTATGAAAGGACGTTCAAATAGTAGAGCATCAAAATAGCATCATAAATAATCCAAACTTGTTTGTTCTCTATAAAGTAATATTACTATCCTAGTTCTCAATCTTTATCCTCTTCCTGGAGATTTTTTTGTTCACGGACCCAACTTTTTTGCTTTTAGCATTTTTCTTCTTTTGAAAACTTTCAAGAGTCTCGTCATCATCGATCAGTATAGGCTCTTTGCTTGCAACTGCTTCTATGGTCTCTTCCTCTGCACGTGCTTGTATGGCCCCTTTCTCTGCAATCGCTTCTGGTATCTCTTTCTCTGCAATAATTGCTTCCATTGCTTCTATAATAATTGATGTCTTGCCTTCATTACTTTCAGAGACTCACTGAAGTTTTATAAGAAACTTGTACTTTTCATTTTTGCATCCAACCAACTTTCGGTAGTACGAGTCTTCATTCTGCATTAAATTGATAATGTTAGGATGGAGTTTATGTAGTGTACATGAATATTTGAAAGAAGGTTATTAATCTATCACCTTAATCCTTACAGATTCTTTAAATTCTTCAGCATTGCAATCAGTCATTGTTACTCCTACTTCATCAAATAAGATAACTCATGTAGCCCTGTATGTGTCATCAACCACATCGAGCCTAATATTGTACCTTGAAGCAATTACAAGATATTAGTATTATGATTGTTGTTGCAATTTTTTGATGTCATTTGCGTTTACTATACTAACCTAGGATTGTGTTTTGCATTTTGGCTCATGTCCATTTGTTCATTCAGTGTTGTCGTCATATCTTCCAACTGATTTTTGACAAAGTACAAAAGCATCATCGTAAGGTTGTCTTTTGTTTTCAACTTCAAGAATTATTGCTTCAAAGCAATATAAGGAATCCTGTAAGCAAAGTTAAGGGAGATGTTCTTTATTTGTGCACTGAATTTTCATATACAATTATGTTCATGCATTACTACATGAGTTTTGGCTTACCTGCTCCAGAGATGAGCGTTTGTATGTAATGTCTCCTAACTTCGCTGCTTTTGCTTCATTCATTTGTTTCTCCAAGAATAGGAAATCAATTGTTTTGTTCTTTATTGCATTTTTCATCATAACATCACAAATTGTTAGCTGATAATATTATACAAAAGAAAGAACTTATATTTAATTATGAGCATTAAAATATATTTGTAATTGTTACACTATTTCTTGATCTTTTCAGCCTCTTTGCATCTAGGTTCCACTTATACTACCGAAAGTGACGATGTTGAGTATTGATTCTCTCCTGTAAAATCATTATTAGTAGTGGAATGTAACATGTTATAAAAAGGAAATATTTATCACATGTCATATCTTGACATGTGGACTCGCTTAAGTTGGATAATGCAACAACTGGATTCTTGTTAACAATATCCTCAAGTAGTTTTCCTTCATTTAAAGCCATGTCTCCCCACAAGCAGATGATTATTAAGTTTAGCCTATATGTTAACAATCAGTTATTGTGACAAAAATAACTCTAAAATTACTTAAATGAATAGTTACTTACTCTCTGGTGAGAAGAATAATTTCTCTTTTGTTAGTTGAACCTCCTTTTATAATGCTTCACACGATGTCTATGATCAGAGTTTGCATGAACTACAATATCTCTTTCAAGATGTATGTTTGGATTATTCCCTTCGATCCATATTGCCGTAACTTGATTGAAGTTGGTGCGTTTTAAAGTCGTTGATCCAACTTGACACCCTTTCTAATACGAATTTGAAGTTCTTTAAATGAAGGATAATCTCTTAACCTACGCAAGAACTGTGCATAACGATTGTCTTGAAGAACTCTCATGAGTCTATTTACCATTGCTTTATTCAACTTTTCATTTGCTAGTATATTCATCCTATTCTGGATCTCATTCTGGGTGTCATAAAAGTATAGCTAAAAGTAGTACAGATCATTTTCATTAGGTATCGGGGCCGGAAGATCATGGTATATTTGTCCCTGTGCTCAAAAAGTGTAAACACCATTTCTTGCAGATGCGAGCTCTTTGTCTAAGTTAACCCCAAAGGATGTGAAAGAGAATATGTTATTATATGCACGTATATTCTTTCGGAAGTGTTGAGCCTCTTTAGATGGAGATATGTATAAGAAGAGTAGTTCATCTGAGACATCTACATGAGCTAGCTTAAGATCTCCATTTTGGTAACAAAAACTTGGCGGCTCGTATTGGAACTTCTTTGCCTTGCAATAACGGCAAGGTGGTGTGCTCTCCAATTCATGTATATCAGAGCATGTAGGCATATACAATGTTTGGCCTATAGAGAAACAATTGTCATATTAATGAATCTTTGTTGTTTTTTTTTTGTCTGTGTGCGTATTGCATGTTGGATTTTTTACTTATAATAATGTTAAAAACATGCAACCTTAAAATTATTGCGGTACCAATAGAGCTCGATGCAACCAGCGTGGTCTTTTTCTTATTTTGTTGCATAGAGGAGTAAATTCACTATCATTTTGTCCTACTATAGTTGAGTTGCTTTCTATTATCGTTTTGCTCCTCTTTGCTTTGGATTGTGATGTCTTTCTATGGGATCGCGAGTCTCTTTATTAGCTTCTATATGTGGTGCACAATTTCGTGGAATGTAGGTAGTGGTTATGATCGATTCGATAGAAACGAAGGAATAGTGTGTATTTTTCGTTGGGGATTTCCTGGAAAAAATTGTCACATCTTCCTTTCTATTATAACATTGCTTCTGCTCATCACTTGCAATGTAGCTCTTCCTTTTTTCATGTTTGTCAGAGTCTTGCCTCATTTCTGAAATGTACAGTGAAATATACTCTTGTAATACATATGGGAATATACTATAAAAATCTTTTTTTCCTATTGTACTAACATATTTTACCTCTTTCAGATAACAACCTATTCATTTGTCTTCAGTAGAGAAACTTGGAGATAAGCTATATAGACGAAGATACATGACAACAATAAGCAATTAAAGCCACAAGCAAGCATTCGTTCAAGTGAAAAAAAAAACTCCGTATTAATTAAGCAAGTGAAGCAGATTCGTGACACACATACCTTTACAAGTTGCTTGTAGGTGAATTAGCTGCAAAATGGTCAAGAGAAATATGCAACCACTGGACTTCAAAAACTCCGCATCAAACATTCTTCTTTTTAGTAACTTTATGGCAGTAAATCACAAAATGAATTTTTAAAAATGAGAGAGCTTATGCTCTAATCCGTCGAAAAAAGAACTGCTGGTCAGACTACTGGAGGTAACTTCAGGTTGTGGAGTTAAACACTGAAAGTACTAAGCTAAAACAAAATATTGTTGTTCATATCAATGCTAGAGGTGTCTAGCGCTTTTAAACCCATCAAATAAAGTCGGTCAAATTATGCTTGTTAGATTATAATGTATATTGATATTATAGTTTAGCGGGTGGAGGTAGTTAGCCCTGAATGGCTATCGAACCCGCCATGAAGCTCCTCTCACAGGACTTCAGGTCGCCGGAAGCTCCCTAATGATACAATAAGTCTGCTCGTAATACAAGAATCCATTGTTCCTAATACTTCACTTCGCACCCTTACTGACATTAGCCTTTAATTTCTCGAATACCCATGAGATGAATAAACAATTAAACAAAATTAAGTGTAATGAGTCCAAAAACCGATGCAAGAAAGTGGGTTAAGGGGGGAAATCATTACTTGCATTAGTAAGAATTATATAAAATAAGGGGTATACCTTTCTTTGATTCTTGAAGAATATACTTACTTGCACCAGTAAATACAAAGGATGGGTGAAAAGATTACCTCAAAGATTTTTATTACTGCCTTGTATAACTTATCACTCACATCCTTGAGATAATCTTTTAACTCGCATAGTAGGTAGTACACCTCTCATGGGCCTTCCACTAATCTCAGAGCATCCTCCTTGGTAGAATGGATTATATCCTAATTCTTCGCCAGCTATGAGGTCAATATTGTACTTTTCATTTCAAGTTCATGACCTTACAACTAGTTTTTCTTGTTTCTCATCCACTGCCTTAGTTAGAAGCAGATTGTATCTCATTATTAATTCTTGCAACCTAGTACTGGATGAAGCTAATGAACACTCTTGGGAGGGAAGGGCTGTCATGCACCAAATGCTAATAACAAGGGCCCTATTGCTTATTAAGGGTCGTTGACGCACTCTTATGGTAATTAAGCAAGCTTAGCAGCTAAATCTTTTGTTAACCATGGTTGGTTGCAGTGCTGAAATTCATCTCCGGTTAACCCATCCATCCCCCCTTCTTCATACTGATACTGTTCTTTCTAACAACCCCTTGTTTTGCAGCTCCTTTGTCCTTCAACTTTATTGGTTTTTCCCAATGATGGTAAAATAATTTATTATGAGAAAGCTTATCCAGAAGATGGTACAATCCAGCTCGTTACAAACTAGAACGACTTAAATACCGCTGCAAGAGTAGATCGAGCTACTTATATGAACCCCATGCACCTCTGGGACAAGGCCTCAAGAAACCTCACAAACTTCACCACCTACTTCTCTTTCACTATCAACTCGCAAGGAAGTACAACTTATGGTGATGGGTTGACTTTCTTCCTTGCGCCAGCCGGTTCCAGACTTTCGATTAATCCAAGAAAAGGTGGCAGCCTAGCCCTCACAAATCAGCCATTGAACTATACAGGCAATCAATTTGTTGCAGTTGACTTTGAAATCTTTCAGATCTGAAATGGGACCCAGAACGTGAGCATGTAGGTATTGATATCAACTCTCTACAATCTGGAGGGAAGACAAAATGAAGCTTAGGTTAGTTACAACTCTAGTTCTACAAATCTAGTGTTGTCTTCACCGGTTTCAAAAACAATGTCATTGTGTATCAAAGCCTTTCGTACATAGTTGATTTAAGAGATTACTTGCCAGATTAGGTCACTTTCAGTTTTTTCAGCTGCAACAAGAAAAAATGCAACAGTGGTGCATAGAATTTATGCATGAAGTTTTAGTTCGACACTCGGAATGGTTGAAGATTTTTCTTGTAACCTTAAGACAAATATGTGAGTTGTGTTAATAAAACTTCTAATACAAATAGTAGCTAAAGATATGAACAATAGCTAAAGATTGATAACGTCCTAGGTACACTCTTCTTATTCGCTGTGTGCAGGAGGAGCCTAAGGGGATATTTAAGCAACACTATGAAGCTTTCGATAAAAAACATGTTGGCTATTGCCTGTTATTCAGAAGCTGCAATGCATCATGGAGATATTAAGTGCTAACAATATGCTTGACGTTCGGAGTTCAAATGCTCGAACAATGTTATGGGCTCTTGATTTAGATTACATAGAGACGACCTCATTATTGGAATTTGATAGTGTGCAAAGTGTACAGAATCACATAGGTCAGTGGGGCATCGATTTGGAGTTTGTTGTGAAGCATCTACTTGAATATCAAATTGCAGTTGCTTATAACAAAAGATCTACTTAATTCTTTAAACCTTAAGCTGGCAAGTGGATATATGATTAACTCTCTCATCATAATAGTGTTAAACCTTAATTTCTGTACTTCATCAATAAACTTGCCCTAGGATTTATGCTACTTAAATGAAATCATGTATCAGTTAATAATTAAATTCATGTTTTCTCCCCCAAGAAGATAAAGAAACATACAAAGAAAATACCTTAGAATTTAGTGAACAATATTGCATGGAATCTGTGAACAACTTTCAAGGTTTTCCTTGCATAATAACCTTAAGCATAATAAAGCACCAACGTGATGATCCAAGCATAATAAAGCACGAAAAGGCAGGATCAAAAGCCAATAGAGTTGAAGAAATACCTTTCACCTTAAAGCTTACAATGCAGGCAATCGGTGAACAGTGAATGGAGGCAAGGTGAGCTAGGGTTCGAATACCATGCATGATTATATAGGGTTGTGTCTTCTTTTTTTTGAGTAAAAGTCATAATAACCATTATATGTAATAAGACTCTATGCTCTAATAAGGATAGTTAAGGAAAAATGCTTGATATTGTATAAGAAGTCATAAACACCCTTATATTTTAATAAGCGTCAACTCCAAAAAGGGGTACTTAAATAAATGTTATAAGTAAAAAACGCCCTTACTATCTCTTAACCTTTTATGGAAAAATCAATTAGATTTAAAATAAAAATATTATGAACATTGGTGAAAAATACAATTAAAAGTAATCAATACGACTATGATAACTAAACTATAATAATAAATCATTATTAATTGCTAATCAAAGGCTCGAAGTATAAAAAATTAATTTCACAAGACATGATCTTACTTTTAAGCTCGAATTTTTCACGCCAATTATTACTAATATTTTTTACTTTTTATCATATGTATTTCTTTCGTCACATCAAGTTGCCGCTAAAGAAAATTCTGACTGTTTCATATTATATTTTGTTATCAAATGTACATTAACATTGTAATTAGTCTCAAACATCTTTCACAAATATCAAACTTTCACAAAATATTACAAGTTTGATTGTAGAGTAATAAAAGTGAAAAGAGTATTTAGAGATAATTAATGTCAAGTGTATATATTGTAGTTGTCTAATTTCCAGTAACATGTTTTGATGACATATATATAAGTATTGGAAGTGAAATTGAGAAAAAAGTTTGAATTATAGTTAAGTGATATTAAGAAAGTTCAAAAATTAATCCGAAAAGGATTCTCCAAAATAAAGGTCTAACGGGAAAAAGTTATGGCTAACAATATATAACAAAGTTTGTAAGACGAAATGGTTATGAACTTAAATGTTGCATCTTCAAGCCAAGAATCAAGTGAACTCAAGAGATCTAGCAGGACACATATAGAAACTGAGCTGCTTAAGTAACAAATTTAGTTATTTTAGCTTTCAACAATCTTTTCAAAGTTTTTCTATTATTTACTTTGAGAGTTTTGGTATTTTTTCCTACAAGCATCACCACTAAAGTTTAAAATATCATTACTTAATTACTTAGTATTTTCAGTATCAAAAGTCATAATAATCATTATATGTAATAAGCCTCTGTCCTATAATAAGTATAGTTAAGGAAAAAATGCTTGATATTGTATAAGAAGTCATAAACACCCTTATTATTTAATAAGCCTCAACTCCAAAAAGGGGTACTCAATCGGAAATAAATATTATAAGTAAAAAATGTCCTTACTATCTCTTAACCTTTTATGAAAAAATCAATTAGATTTAAAATAAAAATATTATGAACAATGGTGAAAAATACAATTAAAATTAATCAATATGACTATTATAACTAAACTATAATAATAGATCATTATTAACTGCTAATCAAAGGCTCGAAGTATAAAAAATTAATTTCACAAGACATGATCTTACTTTTAAGCTCAATTTTTTCACGTAAATTATTACCAATATTTTCACTATTTATCATATGTATTTTTTTCGTCACATCAAGTTGCCGCTAAAGAAAATTTTGATTGTTTCATATTATATCTTGTTATCGAAGATACATTAACATTATAATTAGTCTCAAACATCTTTCACAAATATCAAACTTTCACAAAATATTACAAGTTTGATTGTACAGTAATAAAAATGAAAAGAGTGTTTAGAGATAATTAATGTCAAGTGTTTATATTGTAGTTGTCTAATTTCCAGTAACATATTTTGATGACATATATATAAGTATAGGAAGTGAAATTGAGAAAAAAAGTTTGAATTATAGTTAAGTGATATTAAGAAAGTTCAAAAATTAATCTGAAAAGGATTCTCCAAAATAAAGGTCTAACGGGAAAAAGTTATGGCTAACAATATATAACAAAGTTTGTAAAACGAAATGGGTTGTGAGCTTAAATGTTACATCTTAAAGCCAAGAATCAAGCGAACTCAAGAGATCTAGCAGGACACATATAGAAACTGAGTTGATAAAGCAATAAATTTAGTGATTTTAGCTTTCAACGATCTTTTCAAAGTTTTTCTATAGTTTACTTTTAGAGTTTTGGTACTTTTTCCTACAAGCATCACTACTAAAGTTCAAAATACCATTCCTTTTAGGGCTGTCCGAAAAAAAATTGATCAATTTTCAAGTTAAGAAAGATTATGTAAGTGTTTTTATATGTTTATCCTTTGTAGACTTTTTTTTTTACTTTTCTCATTGCGTTTAATTCTCAACCACCAATTTCTCTCTATTAAAGCACTTTCTTCCTCCCCCTCTCTCTCTTGGGATAGAATGAGAACTCATATAATAAAACTTATATCTTAAATAAGCGTACAGTCAGTATGATCAAATAATTTGGGACGAATGGAGTAAAAATTTTCATTTATCTCTTATTTTAAGATTAAAATATAAAACAAGTCTTTTTTCAACTTTTTCATCTTAAGTTCCAATGTTTGAGTACAATTTGTCTAAAATATTAATTATACTTTTTTTTTCATTTTCAATTAAAAAGGGTTTCAATCGCAAGGTGCGATTGAAACCCTAGATCTAAGTTCGGGCAAATCAGCAACATCAAAGTTTGTGAAACCCTAGATCTAAACCCAGATCTGATTTACTCCGAATTGCACAAAGTCAGATCTAGGGTTTCAATTGCACATTGCAATTTGAAAACCTGGATCTTACTTTGTGCGATAAGGGTTCGAATTTTCGGCGGCTGCACCGAAATTAATCTTAGCTTGTGCGAATTTTTGTGCGATAAGTTTGGGCGATGATGGCGGCAGCGGGATTGGGTGGGGCTGATGGTGGTGCCGGTTGTGGCTGGTAAGCGGGATGGTGGCGGCGGGATTATGAAGGGCTTACATCGACGGCGCACAGTGACAAGGCTGCGGCAGCATAGACGCACAAGGTAGGGTGGTGGCAGAAATGAGGGGTGGTGGTGGATGGGGCTTGGTGAGAACGGTTAGGGTTTTGGCTTGAAAGGCTGATGGCAGCAGGAGGTGGCGGCGGTTAGGGTTTAGGTGATTAGAGTAGGAAAGAAAATTAGGATTTGGGAAGAGAAGAAGAAATAAAGGGCAACTTTGTCATTTCGTTGAATTAATCTCTACCAAACGCACTATTGCCGTTAGTTTGAACGATTGTTTTGACGGATGCAACACATTTTAAACCTCAGGTGTCTTCTTGCAACTTTTGAAACTGCAGGGATCTTTTTGCAACTGACCCAAACCACGAGGGTGGTTTATGCACTTTTCCTATTAAAAAATCTATATTTTACTTTCAAATTCTCTTAATAGTGTACTATAAAGTTCTCTTTTATTTTTATCTAGCATGACCTTGTTGATCTTAATAGTACAATAAGGACTTTTATTTTTAAATACTGATTTATATGATAACAACAAACCTCCTAATCTAAAAAGTCCATATGCATGTGTACCTTACGTGTTTCCTTTTGAAATTTATATTATGAAATAAGTGTGTGAAGTTGATATCGATAATAATAATGAACCTAGTAGTTTCAACAATGTTCACAAACTTACATTTTTCATCCTATATTTACACATACACATTACAGGTTTATTATAAATACAAACTCAACAAAAGTTTATCAAGAATAATTTAGAACCCAGATCATTCATCATATAAAGACCTATATCATCAAAATAAAAAAGAAAAAATTACCTACAACAGAGAGTCTTGAGAGTTAAGAAAACTGTAGGGTTAATTGCACCCATGAACATGAGGTTAGGATAAAATTACACACATGTCCATTAGGTGGAAAAAAATAGCACTTATGTCAGTTGACCGAATAAGTGAAAGATGAAAAGACCAGAATGTCCATCACTTAGGAATATAATTCTTCAAATGCCAGTCATCGTCTCTTCATCTCACCACACAGCCCCACCACCATCATCCCTTTACACTTCTTAAGCTTCAACACACACAAAGACAACATGCAGACACACGGTCCCACCCACACATACCCCTACAACCTGCTATAACCACAACCACAATCATATTCCACCATCATGTGTTCTTCAACTTTCTTACCTTTCTTTAGCCTTCTCACCCCAATCAATTGTTACAAATTTTTTATTCCAATCACTTGCAACAAACCATTACGATTCAACAAATCAAATGAACAGAAATGAAAATTTGAATTTGAGACTCAAAATCTGGAAAAAGATATATAAGATTCTTGTTGGCGTTAAACTATTGCCCAATACCAAGGCAGCCACTGCCATTAACCACCACCAAAATAGCCTTTCACCACCACTAATCAGCCTACCATTGTGTTCAATCAGCCCACCACCTATCCAATTCACCCACTGCCACCAACGGCCCACATTGCCTCAAATCAACCCTCCACAAAGCACAATCGCCATCATTAAGCCTTCCATAACCCACCTTTTAAAATCTAGGTTATTTTGATGTTGATAATTTTTAAGGTTATGTTTTGATAGAATTTTCTTTAAAGGTAAACAGAGTCTTAGCGTCATATTTATAAGATTGGGCTAGATTCACTCACATATTTTTGTCACTTAAAGATGCATTAGTGTAATTTTAACCTCTTTAACAGTAAATTATTTATATTTAGCCCAAAATATTGTAGTTTAGTCTCACCTTTTTAAAAGTAAAAAATTCGCTTAATTGTTGTAAACCTTTTATTTCTAAAAAGGATATTTTAATGGAAAAATATTTAACCATTTTAATCTCTTGAGATTATTTTATATGCTAGGACCAGATTCTTATCCTTTTTTGTTATATTCATTCTTTTGTCACTAAAAGATGCATTAATGAACTTCTTTAACTTCAAAATATTTAAAGTTAGTCAAAACAATAGTAATTTAGCCTCATCTTCTAAAAAGTCAAGATATTTAGAGAACTTTAAAACTTGAAAAGAATAGTTTAAGAAAAACAATAGTTATTTAACCCTTTGGGTATCAAAACTTGAGAGTTTTCAAGCTCAAAAAAAATTATTACTCATTTGAGCTGAAATAAATTGGAGTCTTTATTAGGAAATATACGAAGGCAATATATATATGGGAGCTGATCCGTTGATAGCGCTAGCAAAATGGGGTATTTTGCTAGCGCGATCTGACCGTCCATCCTGAAAGATGGACGGTCCAGATCGCGCCTTTTTCCAAAACTGATCCCCGTCCGCCATACTGTCTCGCGGACGCCTTTCTGTTCCTGACATGTGTCAGGAAAAAGGCGTCCGCCATACTGTATGGCGGACGATCTCTAGGCTGACACATGTCAGGGCCTGTCCTCTCGGTCGCCTATAAAGTCTCGGGCGTGAGCCCCGAGAACTGTCCCCTTGGTCGCCTAGAAAGTCTCCCTAATTCTCGGCTCTTTCAACAAAATTTTTGCGGGGCTTTCAGATTCACTTGCTTCCATTTTCAGCACCCTTCAAGCTTTTCTTGGAGTAACACACTTGGTTCAAGCATCACTCAAGCAAGGTAAAGTTTGTGATCTTGCTACCGTTTATCTTAGTAATTTTAATTTGTTATGTTCAGTAAATATATAATTAGCAAAATGGGAGACACTTTTGAGATTATGTATATGGTATCCTAAATCGGTCTAATCGTCAAGATAATTTTGAGATAATAAGCGTATTCTATTTCTACATAGGTCTTTTTCACAATGTCTGATTTCGTGTCGAGCTCCAGCACCCCCGTAGATGCTAGTGATCCGTATCTAGGACGAACCTTTCAAACGTTGGAAGAAGCTGGAGAATGTTTTCGAGCTTATTCATTGAGGGTTGGTTTTGGCATTAGAATAAAAACTACAAGAACAAGCAGCGTATCGAAAAGGATATGCTCTCGCTTATACGAGTGTCATAGGGGCAGAAACCCAGTGCAAAATGAGACACGCGTAGGCAACGATGACAGTGATGATGACGAAATAGGGTATGCGCGGAGAAGACGGGATTGCTTTGCGCGCACGAATTGCCAGGTCAAGATGTTCGTAAGCTATAAAGCCAAACAAGATCATTGGCTTATTACCAGCCTGGAACTGGCACACAATCACCCGTTAGTAACCCCTTCTAAGGTGAGTCAGATGCATCAACACAAGAAGATGGGTAAGGTCGCGAGGAGCCTAATTCACACAATGAGCGATGCGCGGCTAGGACCTACCGACATGATTAATGTTCTTGCTGAACAGGCTGGGGGAATTCAAAATTTAAACTTTAACACGACAGACGTTCGTAACGCGGTCCGAACCCATAGACGAGCCGCGTATGACCTCAATGATGCGCAAGCGACAATGAGCCTATTGAAACGGATGCAGATGGAGGACCCGCAGTTTACCTTCGACTATAAACTTGACGACGAGCATCGAGTTAGCACAATTTTTTGGGTCGACGGTCGTTCGAGGCTAGCTTATAAGCATTTTGGGGATGTCGTGACTTTCGACACCACATACCGTACCAACAAGTACTCGATGCCGTTCGCTCCTTTCACGGGCGTCAATCATCATTATCACTCCATCCTGTTCGGGTTCGCCTTGTTAAGGGACGAGAGCGAGAGTTCTTTTGAATGGTTGTTTAGGGTGTGGCTGGAAGCAATGAACTTCAAAGCACCGACTGTTATCATCACCGATCAAGATTTGGCAATGAAGAAGGCTATTGCTACCGTCTTCCCAGATACTCGACACAACTTGTGCACTTGGCACATAAGCAACAAATACCCGGAACGTCTGCATCACATGTACGCAAAGTATCCAGACTTTAAACAGGATTTTGACAAATGCGTCCTCAAGTCATTAACGATTGAGGAATTCGAGGAGAGGTGGGAAAAGCTTGTTCGGGATTACTCATTGCAAGACAACGAGTGGCTCCAGCACTTGTACGGGCTCAAAGAGCAATGGATTGGTGTTTACACGAGAAGTCATTTTTCTGCGGGCATGAAAACGACGGGCAGGAGTGAATCTATGAATGCCACGTTCGATAATTATGTGGGTACAGCTACCAATTTGAAGAGTTTCGTCACATCAGCACAAAAAGCGGTTGCGTCGTTGTTCGTGAAAGAAAGGGCTGCAGACTTTGCAACCACGTACAAGCAAAGGAGAAGGTTGCTTGAGACCCCGCTGGAGCTGAACGGTGCCAAAGTCTATACGAAGGAGATCTTCCTGCTATACCAAGTAGAGCTGCAAAAATCGGGCCGATACAGTATATATAAGGTGGCAGAAAAGTCGTCGCGTGAGTACAAGGTTTATTCGCTCGTGAATGACCTCGTCCCTGAGAAGCTGCGCAGAATTTATACGGTGACCCACGACACATTGACGGACTCGGTGACATGTGTTTGTAAGAAGTTTGAGTTCCATGGCATCCTGTGTAGACACATTCTGCGGTTTTTCACACAGAAGAATATCAGGACAATCCCCGATAAATACGTCCTGCCACGTTGGACGAAAGGTGCAAACAGGTTGCACGGTACCATTTCCTTTCCGGAGCACCCGTATACTGACTTTGAAGAATCAGAGACGTTGCGGTATAATCATCTGGTGACGATGTTCACCCGTTTGTCCGTAAAGGGTGCTGCTACAATGGTCGGATATAAACATCTCCTCGAGGTAGCTCAGCAGCAAGAGCCCATCGTCGACCAATTGGAAGCAGCTTCAGTCAGCAATGCGGTTGACACCGAGCCTACGACGGGATCAGAAGATGACGAGCCGGGGGAGGGAGCCGACAATGATATCCGGCCTTCGGATCCAATTATATCGCAAACGAAAGGCCGCAAGAGATCTACGCGGATGAAAAGCTCTATTGAGACGGCAACTCAACCAAAAAAGCTAAGAAGGTGTGCATTGTGCAACAAAATGACAGACCACGACAAGCGGAACCATTACAAGGCACTGGGGATAAGTCCAGTGCCTTTGCAAGACGGGGAAGAAGATGATGCCGAGGATGAGGACGAACAAGCTGCAGTGGAACTTTAGTGTACTGAATATTTTGTAATAATCTTTTATGAGCCATCAAAAGTGTCGGACATTTTGTAATAATATTTTAGTAATGACTCGTTTGTAATAACCTTTACAATCATTTTTTTATACGTGATTTCTTACACTGTCCGCTACACAACATTAGAAACCTAAGGTATTAAAGAATACCCCCCTCCAACACTTAGTTTTTTTTTGTTTTGGTTTACTTCTCTGCGTCCGCTATACTATGTAGCGGACGGCCCGCAGAATACCCCCCTACAACACTTAGTTTTTTTTTGTTTTGGTTTACTTCTCTGCGTCCGCTATACTATGTAGCGGACGGACCCGCAGAATACCCCCTACAACACTTAGTTTTTTTGTGTTTTGGTTTACTTCTCTGCGTCCGCTATACTATGTAGCGGACGGCCCCGCAGAATACCCCCCTCCAACACTTAGTTTTTTTTTGTTTTGGTTTACTTCTCTGCGTCCGCTATACTATGTAGCGGACGGCCCCGCAGAATACCCCCCCTCCAACACTTAGTTTTTTTTTGTTTTGGTTTACTTCTCTGCGTCCGCTATACTATGTAGCGGACGGCCCCGCAGAATACCCCCTACAACACTTAGTTTTTTTTTGTTTTGGTTTACTTCTCTGCGTCCGCTATACTATGTAGCGGACGGCCCGCAGAATACCCCCCCTACAACACTTAGTTTTTTTTTGTTTTGGTTTACTTCTCTGCGTCCGCTATACTATGTAGCGGACGGCCCCGCAGAATACCCCCCTCCAACACTTAGTTTTTTTTTGTTTTGGTTTACTTCTCTGCGTCCGCTATACTATGTAGCGGACGGCCCCGCAGAATACCCCCTACAACACTTAGTTTTTTTTTGTTTTGGTTTACTTCTCTGCGTCCGCTATACTATGTAGCGGACGGCCCCGCAGAATACCCCCCTCCAACACTTAGTTTTTTTTTTGTTTTGGTTTACTTCTCTGCGTCCGCTATACTATGTAGCGGACGGCCCCGCAGATACACTGATTATCGAACACTTGGTTATTTTTTGAACACTTGCCCTGCAGATAGACAGATATCCAACAGACAGATATCCAACACTTGGTTTCCCACCGTTAAATCATATCGGTCAATAAAATCAATCGCATTCAATAAATTTTTTTTAAAAAAGTGTTGTAACGTTACAATGTGAATTGGGGAACATCATCTCTCGCGGGAATGATGTTCCTTACACGGATTTACAATAAACCTAATAGCTCTAGGCCGGCCATTCATAATTTGCCAAGCAATCCTATACCTAAAGTCTTGTATGCATTCTTCGCTCCAGACAGTCTTCTTGAGGCTCTCAGACCGGCAAATGTAATCCATGTACATGCAGAGGAAGACGCCGCAGTCCGAGGAATTATGTTGCTTGGGCCTACTCCTCTTCAATCGGAAAATGAGGACCGGCCTGCGCGATACCTTCTCCCGACGCCTACCATTGACCAGGGCAGCAAAAAGATTCTGCGAGAACCATAATAAGCATTAAACATAGCTAGCAAAATAAGATTAATCAGTTTTATAATATGCAAGTTACAACAAGAAGGAAACAGGATCTTACCATGGCATCCAACTGGCCTATGCCTCGGTACATATCAATCACAGGCATCACGTCGGTATCATCGTAGAGACTGTCGACGACTGAAACCGTGCTCTGTAATGGTTCGTAGCAAACCAAGTACCAGTGGGCATTCCCTAAAAAGGGGATTAGAAACACGTCGGCAACACTTGCGCTCACTGGACTATCCCTAGCAAGATATGCTTGTAGGTTAGGGGACGGTTTCCACTGGGCCATGCCTCTCCCCTTCCTTGCATTGCCCCAGTCGTGCCACTCTTGTACTAGGAGCTGATGAAAAAAAGCATCCAAGATAAACACGCGCGGACCGATGTTTGGATGCTCCCGACACCTTCGCCTCAGAATTTGCACGTAGTGCGAGATGACACCGCTGTCTAACCAAGCTCCCGGCGCCAGCGAGGCGATCTCTGTCCAAGAGGCATTGTAATCCAAGCCCTCGGGGTGATCCATGTCATACGACGCTCCGTCTTGGGGGGCCCCGCTAAAATAACGGGCTCGGATTAGATCGCATTTATGCGGCTTTAGGGGCCTGGCTGGATGCCCTTTCGGATATTGCCCTCGGGGGTCGATCGGGGGATATTGGCCTCCAATTCCTTCTTCGGCCGGCTGATATTCCCCTCCGGGGCCGCCAACTGGTCCCGCCCACGGGACAATGGGCAGTGCCTCGGAGAAACCGTAGTTTCCGAAAGGAAAGTCTTGCGTGACTTGAGAGAGGGGTTCCGGGAACAAATTGAAGGAGGGGCCGCTGTAATCGCCCCACGACGCTTGAGCCTGTCCCATCCCCGCTTCAGAGGTACCACCAACTCCCTGACTCACCCCTGAAGCCTGTCCAGAGGGATCACCGTATCCCTGGCTGACGCCCGTATAACCCATTCCCGGGCTTACTCCCGAAGACTGGCCCGATGCTTGGCGCAAAAAATTCCCGCAGCCTAAAGCCAATGTCGCAGCCTGTTGGCAAAGATCCTCGCCCATTGCGCTCACCAGATCCCTCCGCTCACTCAACTTCTGGAAGAATGCAAGCGAGGCATTAACCTACATCCAAAGAGATAAAAAATTAAGTAACTTCAATCAGACATTTATATTCAACTAATTTGGTTCAAGTCAGACTTGTTGGGCAACTTACGAGATTGTATGCCATACGCTCATCGATCTGACCCCTAGGCGCATACCTCTCCCCACGTTCAAAGTTTACAGGGGCTACTCTCCTCCGCGTGATGCGGTAGTACCACTCATCGTACTGATCGATGCTGATAACGGGGTCTGGCTCCGAGACGATGGCCGCCAGTGTGTCCTGCCAAGAAGTCCAAAGCTCTATTTCGGCCGCGCACAATTCGTACGCATTGGCGGTGCCAAACACTCCGACATCCGGTGGGTTCCTGTTAACCCTCATATCCGGGGCATCGACTGGCAAACCCTGCTCCAACTCAAAATGGCGCATTGCTCGGTCGGGCAGCTGCCACTCTGCGAGCTCGAAATGGATCAGGGGTGTGCGCTGCAACCCGGAGAGCGTGAAGACGAACGACTCTCCCACCCGTCGCGCCAAACGTATGTACGGTGCCCAACGCATTTGGCCCGGAGATAGACGGTCGAACTCCCCTCGATAGTACGTAATGTTGTGATGGGGATCGACTCTCCTCTTGTAGTGGCTAGCCCTCCGGCTGTACTCCCAAGCACACAACCGAGGCCAGACTTTGTCGGTTCCATCCCTACGCGTTGGTGCACCGGGAGCAAGGTGTTCGTAAGACCACACCTGAGAACATCAAAAAATTATATTTATATCGTCGATTCAACAAAAATAAAACACAATAACGAAGACATGATTTATATGATATACCTGCAATAGCGAGAGACATGCACATATGGCTTTGGAGTTGGGCCTCGTTGCCTTGTGCAATGCTCGGTACAGATACGAAAGAACCGCTGCACCCCAGGCATAATCCCCAACCTCCGACAGGTTACCCAACAACGGTAAATATTTCACGCTGACCGTGTTCTTCGACGTCGTTGGGAATAAAATTGCTCCCATCACCCACAAGAGGAAGGCCTTTGTGTACACCACAAGCTCACGGCCCGTATAGTTTTCCGGCAAAACCCCGTAGGTATCTACCAACCACTTCAACTTTATACCACCAGTGCTAAATTGATCCTGGGGTATCGAAGTGAAGAAGTCTCGCGCTGTTCTCTTATTCGTTGCGTCTGACGGAGGAGCAATTACCGGCCGCCCCGTCACCGGCAACCCCAAGATGAACCCTACATCTTCTAGGGTAATCGTCATCTCTCCGAGCGGGAAGTGAAACGTATTCGTTTCACTTCTCCACCTCTCAACAAGGGCACCTATCAAGGCCCGGTCAAGCTGTTGAAAGATCTGCCCATGCGTGAAAATCCCAAACCCAATTCCACGCAGTATTCTTTTCTGGGACTTGTTCAAGGTCCATCTCGTGAACTCGCGAGATACTTCTACGGTGGTGAGAAGTTCTCTTTCCTACGAATTATTAATAAATACAATTTGAGCAAAATGAACGGTAAAACAACGTTCGTAATAATAAGAAAGTTGATAAATAATGTATCTTACTCCACCATCCCATATGAGCGTACTGATATGGTTGGCTTGGTCGTATAACACGGATGGATCTTCTGGTCCAGGGATAAATTCCATTTTTTGCAACTGAAACTATGGAATCGGATTTTACAAACGCTAGCACATGAACAAATACATACATATATAAATCCTCATCATCGCTAGCACATGCTCAATGCATAATCAAAACCACGCATAAAACGCAATATTGATCACAACTATAGATTAGAAACATGTAAAGGATTGATTTTGTGAACTTACGTGATCTATTAGGGGGGGTATTAAAGCTGCTCTTATGAAGAAATTGCGCAGATCTGCTTGCCAACGCCGCTGGGAATATTTGTGAGTAGGAAGAACGGAGAAGAAGAGTGTAGAAGTTATAGGACTTTCTTTTGGGTTTGAATATATATATTTGCTGTCCGTTGGACAATATATATTTGCCGTCCGCTATATAGTATCGCGGGTCTGTTCCTTGTCCGCTATATAGTATCGCGGACGCTAGACTTTTGGTTGTTTTGGTAGTTTTCTCTACGTCCGCTATACTATGTAGCGGACGGCCCCGCAGAATTTTTTTGGTTGTCTTCTCTACGTCCGCTATACTATGTAGCGGACGGCCCCGCAGAATACCCTCTCCACTACTTAGTTTTTTCTACACTTAGTTCCACCTCTCCAACACTTAGTTTTTTCTACACTTAGTCCAAACTGTCCGCTATATAGTATCGCGGATATACTTACCGCAGAAAATGGTTGGCACGGACCAGACATTTAGTTTGGCACGGACCAGACATTTAGTTCCCGACCTTCCCGAACCCCGGCCTAAGCGGAGGGCCTTATATCCGCTATATATATAGAGCTATACAATGTAGCGTAATGTAATAAATTGGAATAAATTGGCGCCCGTAATGCAGTTTTAATAAATTGAAATAAATTGGCCCGAAGACTTGTTTTAGCGACATAGTACGTTAATGCTATTTTAATAAACTGACGCCCGAAGACTTGTTTTAGCGACGGAATCAACAATCTCAATTTTTCCAAAAAATAATGTACGATTCATAATCAACGATCTCAATATATCAAGGCAACAAAAAAAGGCACAATTAAGCAAGAAAAAATTTGAAAACATAATAAACAAGAACATAAATTTTTTTATTATAATAAACTATGGTTCACAAATGGGGTACGAAAGCTTTTCACAAGCGCTCCGTTCAAAGATTACAACTTGAAAATCCCACCACCCAAGGTGTTCGAACACTACAAAGTCCCCGAGTTCGAGGCCATGCTGGCGCACGAAGACGTTCCAACCCTCTGCGAATTCCTTTTTTTGGGATCGGCCGGGCTTCAGCTTGATTTCAACCTGCCATGCCCCCTTGCGGCTATATAATCTTGCACTATCATGAATTGTTGTAAATTGATTGGTAAATGCTTCCGGTATGTCCTACCAAACACAAAATACAAAAAATAGGTTAGTTTTGGTTAAGAAAAACAAAAGATCAAACTTTTAACACACGAAAATACAGAGAAAGAGAAAGAGAAAGAGGGATAGCCTACAAGTTCATGCTCAAATCCCGGCATCATGACTTTGAAAAAGTGTTTGCCTACCAGGTGCAAGTTGCCAATATAATCGTAGGCGTAGGTGGTCTCCGATCCAGAAGCCATCGAGATCGGCGTTGAGGGGAGGACGGTGGTGTCGGCGGAGATGTGGGTGACCGGAGATGTGGGTCGCCGTAGATGGGGTAGCGGCTTTAGGTTAGATGTTCGAGAGAGGGGACGCCGTCCGCTACAATAATATATATACCCCGATCTGATTAAATATTTATAGCAGGAGAGAGTTGACGAAGGGACGCCGTCCGCTACAGATACCAAGGGGACACTGTTGACGCCATACAGATATCAAGGGGACAGTTCTCGGGGCTCACGCCCGAGACTTTATAGGCGACCGAGAGGACAGGCCCTGACATGTGTCAGCCTAGAGATCGTCCGCCATACAGTATGGCGGACGCCTTTTTCCTGACACATGTCAGGAACAGAAAGGCGTCCGCGAGACAGTCTCGCGGACATGGGAGGAGGGCAAAAAGGTAAAACTGCCGTCCGCGAGACAGTATGGCGGACGGGGATCAGTTTTGGAAAAAGGCGCGATCTGGACCGTCCATCTTTCAGGATGGACGGTCAGATCGCGCTAGCAAAATACCCCATTTTGCTAGCGCTATCAACGGATCAGCTATATATATATATATATATATGTGTGTGTGTGTGTGTGTGTGTGTGTGCGCGCGTGAAAAACATATTATCATGTAAAAATATCATATTTCGGGATACAATGGATCATAGAAAGATGATAAACATATGAAGGATATCTTGTCATGCAAATAAATGTATTCCAATAACTCTAATACGAATATAGGATTATGTACTTGCCACCAACTCAAGTTATAATTAAGAGCAGAGTTATACGATCCAACAATTCTTATGCATTTAAAAAATTTTAAAGGTCTAGTTTTACAATAGCTTTCTTACACCAATATGTCCGTAATTAAAATCTAAAATAAAACTTTAGTTATATGATAGTTTCAAAGTATGATTATAATTGCATTGAAATATATATACATGCATAATTATTGAGATTTGTAGCATACACATCAATATACAAACATGTAGTACAAAATTAAATAAGGATTGAATTTATGATAAAATATTCAATTTAGTTTAGGTAGATTATGCTTATTCTTAAAGGCTATAGAAAACATTGTTCTCTATAATTTGTTTTCATTAATCAAAATTGATGGAAAAGATGTAGTAACTCTGA